>CM017797.1:18593968-19193968 GCA_008086715.1 Sitobion miscanthi
AATGTCCCAGTTTATAAGCATTAGCATCGCATAAATTATTTATCAGTTTACGTGATTTAACTTAAAATGTGTGTGTGAATTAATTTTATGGAATATGACTTTGCACACTGTCTAAATATACCGTATAGGCACCGGAGGATAATATATAAATTCTATGGATTTACATATATAAATATTAATCTTTTAAAATATCTATGGCAATCGTCAATTGTCGAAATTCGTTGGCGAAGATTAACGATTCTAATGATTTCAGCAAATATTATTTTATTGATTTCAGTGTACAAAAAAAAAAAGTAAGCCATCAATATAGGCGGACAGTTCGTTAAAACCGTATATTATATTATAATGTAAGTTTAACACAAACTCACAAATGTCGTTATGCTCCGTTATTTTCATAAAATATTTCGATACTTTCAAGTTTAAGCTCATCGATCGAGATGAAATGATGATGAAGATAGCTGTTTCTTCGGCGATGGCGGCACTCTAGCTAGTGTTTCATCAGAAGAGTCAATGTTTACGCGCAGGTTTGTTTTTTTTCTATTAATTCTTTTTTACATTTACTTTTTCGTCTTAATTAAATACTTATTGCCACGGACAATCTGTTAACTGGTGACGTAAAAGCATTTATAAATTTAATCCAAAAGCGCGATGTATAAAATACGCGAGACCAAACAGTCCAAAGGCAGTCCGTTTCTCGTTTCACATCGCGACAAGTTTAATACGTACTTTTTGCATATTAACTATACGCCGGGTATCACCTTAGGTTTGCGCGAAGTATTTAAACATATAATGTATTATTTATTTAATCTTTATATTTTTTTATAAATATTATAGGTACACATCATATGTTTTATTAGCATACTTACACATATGTAATATGTATAGCTCATACAATTATAAATTTATAGTTAATTCGAAATGCGATGTTTATACTTCATAGATATTTTTTTTTATGAAATCGTGTAAATAATTTTAAAACCTAACTCATCACTAGTATCAATTTTATTATATTACGTGAAAATCACCGACACAAGGTGCAAACTGCATTTAAAAAAATTAAAAACATAAATAAATATAAAATAATTGTAGTATAGAAGCTGGAACTGTAGTTATTCTAATTATAATCCAAATTAATGTAACTATTAAATTAATCATTGAATGATTATTCAGAGATCGCTTTGGATAATTCCAAACGTATAAATGTAAATGTAAATTAAAAATAATTAAAAATATTTTGTGAAAGGAACAAGATTACTGCTAATATTTAAGTCTTAATTATTATTAACAAATAAATACAAATATCGATTTTTAATAGCATTTTACTATTAACATTCAGTGTAAATATAGTTTTCTGCTGATCGACTTACCTATATGTAAGTATCTTCTATAAAAATCCTAACAATTCCATGCAAAGCATTCTCATAAATTGATCTTATAGCAGCCTTAAACAACCAAAAATAATTTGTACATCATTTACACAACATTTTAGTTCCTTATTATGATGCAGGTAGTACTTACTAACTACTCAATACACACAATAAATTGCTATTCGAAAACACAATTTCGTATACCTATTCTTATTTTTACTAAATACCTATAATTAAACTAAACTAAAAATAAACTTATGATTACATACTGAGTGCCTATAATATAATATTATATATGAAATTAATCTTTATTACGAATACTTATCGTTTGCACAGACCACAAGAAAAAATAATTAAAAATATTAAAAAAATAAAGAACACATCATTGTAAAAGTTATACCGTTATCAGTCCCGCTCAGAATTTAAAATTATAGACTTGGAGTTTTAGAAATCTAGTTGGTATTACAGTATTTTACTGTATACTTTATGGCTTTATGTTACTCTAAAATCCAGTAATCACATTTTTATTTAATAATTCATAAAATACAATATGCTTTTATAAAAATATGCTTGTACTTCTAATATCTATTCAACCATCTTAATCAATAATTAAATAATAAATGAAAATAATAATTTAAATCAATACCTATATCATATTATTATAATTCAAATTCAAAATTATAAACTATTTTCGTTTATGTCTATCAAAATTTCAATGAACAAATGTTCCTTAACACGGACTCTTTGATTAAAAAGTTGCATTATATTATATCCGTGGATTCATCATATTGACGTAGGCACCGATGTATAGTTAATAATCTATCATTTATTTTATTTTATCCATGGCAAATCTCAAAGTCGTTTGCAGAAGACACGTCGATTAAAAATTCTAAATTTCAATAAGCAAAGAAAATATGAACAAAAACTTACTGCGTTCGTATAATTTTATTTTTCATAAATCACAGTATTCAAAGTTTTGTATTCTGGAGCGTTTCCTTCCTCACGGCGTCGCAGTTCACACACGTAACGGATTCCGCGAAAGAGTCGATAATTAAAGTAAGTTTGTTTTATATTCTTTTGGGGGGCTTACCATTTCTTTTAAGACTTAAAATAAATATTTAATTTCACGAAAATGTGCTATCCAAGTGTTGTAGGCGCATATTTTAGTTCTAAACTAGAAATGTATAAAATACCGCGAGTTATAAACGTCGTCGTCGTTTTTCCAGTCCCTGTTCGTAGAATAATTATGATTAATAGGCGCATACCTATATAGGGTACTTAATATATATATATATATATATGTTTAGGTATAGAAAATGGCTATTATAAACATTCAGGGAAATTTCATATACCTATCTACGGTAATTAGTCTTAAGTTACAACCAAAAACTAAAATCGATCTGGTTAAAACTGATATTATTGTTAGGTTAAGTTTCTATTTTATAATAGATCAATAGCCATACATATATTGTATTACCTATAAATCACATTATTTTATTTAAATCCCGGTAGTCGAGTTTTTGGACAAGTACCTACATAGGTAACTTATAATAATTCATATTGTAATTTAATTAGGTACCTACCCAAAAATTATAACTTCTCAACACTTGTCTAGAGGAACTGGTGGGATAATGCATTCGATAATAAAATGTCTATAAACTTGCGGACCAGTTTTGCATAGTTAAATTTGACATACGAACTATACTGAAATAGATAACCAGAATAGGTACATTGCCTGAGCACAAATTACTTTCTGTAAAAGTACATACGATTTATCAATAGACCGTATGGTACTGAGTATAATATAACGTTCTACGGATTTTCGAAATAAATAATATATTTTTAATATCTTTGGCAATCGTCAATTGTCGACATTCGTCGGCGACGATAAACAATTCTAATAATTTCAGTGAACAAATAAGTAATAAGTCATCAATTCGACGGACAGTTAAGCCGTATGCCCGTATACATTATAATATTTAAGTTATAGTATTTAACACAGACCGCACCTTTCGTTATGATCAGGTATTCAGGTTATTTGCATAAAAATTTCGATACTTTCAAGTTTCAGTTCGGAGCGAGATGAAGACGGATAAAGAGAGTTTCTTCCTTCTCGGGCGACGGCGGCACTCTAGCTACGTTTTTCACCGGAAGAAGTAGATGTTTACGCGTAAGTTTTTTTCTATTATTAATTTTTAGGCTTAAATTAAATATTTATTGTCACGGACAATCTGTTACCTGGGTTACGTAGAAGCATTTATAAGTTTAATCCCAAAAGTGCAATGTACAAAATACGCGAGACCGTCTTCGTTCACCACGCCAGTTTAATACGCAACTTTTTGCATGTTATACTATACGCCGGGATTTATAGTTAATAGAAATGCGGATGTTTATACTTCATAGATTATTTTTTTATTGAAATCGTGTAAATAATTTTAAAAACTAACCCTCACTAGTATCAATTTTATTATATTCGTGTAAAATCACTGGCACAAGGTGCGGACTGCATTTTAACATCAAAAACATAAAATAAAATATATATTAAAACATCCAAAAAGTAGTACTGATAAGTTAAAAAAGCGGTGTTTTTGAAAATTGACATGCGACCAACAACTGGGGGCTTGTTCTGGAAAATTTAAATGATCTAATAAGGTTCATTAATTAATTTTAAAGCGATTTTTTGTGTTAATCAATTTTTTTAATTTATTTCATTCAACACACTCGTCTCAGTTTCTAGTACCTCTAGGTGAGGTCTATTAAGTTATTTTGTTATTTAATATTAATTAATAGGTATTTCTTAAATTTTTTTATTATTTTATTCGGAACTTGTATTTAAAAAATATGGGATTAATAAACTATTTTTATTTATTATTATTTTATATAAATTAGATTTGTTAATAAACCAAGTACTAAATAAGTGGTTACCGATTAACAAACCGTTATCTGTTTATAAATTTGAATTAAATTTACTGCATTTACGTCTAGTAACAAATAATGTTTTTTAAAGATAATGTGAAAATATCCATCATCCATCGGTTAGGACCATATATGTATTTTCTACGATTGGGACGGTGAGGTTATAATTATAAATATCCCTGCAAATGACAATCGTCTGAGACGAACAGCGATTTCAATACGTACTCATATATTACTTCGTTCCATTCTGGTTATTAAGCTCGGTGCCTATTTTTTATAATGTCATTAATCTCAATACTTCCAGACTGAACTTTGGGATTGGAGATATGAAGACGCGCGCTGCACTTTCCTTGGCGGAGATGCACAGCTCTGACACTAGACATATATTATTATACACTCGAAGGGAACGCGTTCCGCCGGAAGAATAAATAATTACGTAAGTTTTGTCCTTCTATTCTGTTGAAGCGGTAGACCTAAGTAAATATTTATTGTAGGACAAACTATATTACCCGCTAGACGTAGAGTAGTTTTTAAAATCCAGTTGTTATAGGTGTACAAAAATTAGGATATCATGAAAAATACCTTAAACTATGCCTAATACTTTGCCTACAACTGTTAATTTATTGTTATAGTAGAATAATTTTTAAAATTTGAAATCAATGATTAGGCAATGCTTTTATAAGTAGGAAGGTAGGTTTTTTATATCTACCTAATAAAATAAGAAAATACATAATGATTAATGTATTAATATGATTTGTAAGTACATATAGCAGATTAATCTACACTTGGTGACGATTATTTTTGTCTGGGTAGTTCTTCATATTCCGTTCCTTCACGATAGTTTTAGTTTTCGTTAAATATGAAACAAACATTTCTCTATGCGACGGGGTACGGGCATTAAACATTTGGATTTAGAGAACACCTCAAACGTAGTTTTTATTTTTGGAGTTTAAAAGGATATACCTATAGGATATTTTCTTCAAAAATTTCACTAGTTGATATTGTGATATTATTTGTACCTAGGTTAAGTTTCTGTTTTAGAATCGATCGATAGGTAACCTAGGTATAGACCATTCTTTAATTAAATTCTGATAGTCGAGTATTGGACAAGTACCTAGGTAACTATTACCCCTGAAATAGAAAACCAGAATATATAACAGAGCATAAAGATACTAGTATTCTATACTAGATAGTTCAATTAGCGAGATGTTGAAGGATGAAGATAGCTGTTTTCTTCGGCGACAGCGTGTGCTGCAGTACAGCTAGGTTTTACTGGAAGAGTCGATGTTTATGCGTAAGTTTGTTTTCATATTATTTTGTGGTTTAAATTTATTCTTAAGACTTGAATTAAAAGATTTATTGTCACGGAAAATCTGTTAACTCGGTAACGTAGAAGCCATATACGTTTACTACAGTTTCGTACGTAGCGGATTTGATTCGGTCACGGGGTATGTATTTTCTTATTTTTCGGTAGGTTTATTTTATTATTGTTAATTGATCAGGGGATGTATTGCCTGAAACTTTCAATATTTTTATTGTAATTATACTGGTATAACACTATTCCGGCTATCAACAAAGTCGTGTTAAAAAATTAGAAAATTGGTCAGGTATGATATTTTTTTTAAGTAATTCTTTCGAGTAGGGAATTCGCTCCATGATATTTAAATATTTTCACCGATAATCAAGTACCATGACTTGTAGGTAACTAGACTGAGTGAATATGAATTAGGAAGTGTGTGATACGGCGAAGATAAGGAAATGGGTCAACAGGATTTCGAATGTTTGGTGTATGAAAGATGAAAAAGAAATGTAAGGTTAGGGCAGGTAAGCAGATATGAAAATAATAAGTTAGGTGTTAAGGTACAAAAGAGGATAGAATGAAATTAATTAATTACGGGTAGTGTACATATTGCAGTGAAAACAAGAGAGAATAGGTTTAGGTGGTTCGGTCACTGTATGATAAGAGAGAGTGAGAGTGAGAGTGGCTAAAGAAGTTAATTTAGGGGGGAGATGAGGGGCGAGAAGACTAGCTGAAGAAAAGATGGATAGACAGAATACCGATCATTTGGAGGTGTGGAATTAGAGTTGCTGAACCTTTATATAGCTGTGAGAGACGGGGGAAGAAAATGTGTAAAGGTAGAATAGTTATGTTAACAATGCCGAATACGTAGGGAAGGATCATGAATTGCAAAGGCTCCATGGCTCCAATGGCTCCATGGCTCCATGACTCCATGGCTGAAACTATAACTATACCGTTACCGGTTGGTATAGGTTTACACCTCGACTTATAGGATAGAATAAAAAGATCATTTGCTGGTTGGGATGTCAGCGCACTATTTGTTTTCCATCTTTGACCCACGCGTAGCATACCAAATGTGCGATTAAGAAACACTAAAATGATTGTGTGTGGGTCAGAGAGAGAAATAAATGGTGCGCTAAATGGTGACATCCTCTTAAGTGTTATCAAGTTGAACAAGCAGTTGATTGTTGACAAGTTGACATTTTGTGACACCACATTAACTGTGGTAGGTATTATGATTGGAAGTAAAAGTAATTAGCAGGGCTGTGAATTTAATGCAATGAAAAAAAGTATAATAATAAATAATAATTCAAATTGGTTTACAAAAAAAAATTCTTTATTCACACACTTGGTAGGTAGGTACCTATTTATTTTTCTAGCGGATGAACCGAAAATATAAAAACATTTTAAGAAAATAAGCGTAAATACGAATCAAATAAATGAAACACATGCAATAAAACGAACTAACCCAAAAAAACGCATATTGGTAACGGTGTTGTAATAATAGGGATCTCCCAAAAAATACGTACTAATAGTTCAAACAAATCATAAGCGCAACTGTAATAAATATTAATTTATGAAAAAGTATATAAAAAAGCATTATTATTATAAATGAAACAAAACTATGAACTATGGACCGTAACATAGCATAGGTATTTCTATATTTTTAGCTCCATAATTTCTGTTAAAATATTAGGAAAATGTATTAAGTACCGTAAAAGTGCTAAATTTGAGCTATTACTGATAATATATATTCATAACAAATTATCATAGAAGGTTAGGTACTGTATTCCACATACCTATTATAGTTTAATTAACTACACCAGTGGCGCCTGGGTCCTTCAAAACTGGTGGTTCAAAATATCATCTTAGTTTAGTACCTACCACACACCCACCCGATGGACCAATAACCAATAGTTGATACATTTTAACAAAATATAACATATAACTATATAAGTATCAATGAATTATTTTAATATAATATATACAACAATGTACTATACATACATAATGTTACTGATAAAACCTAATAAAGCAGCAGCAAGTAGTATTCTCACTGTGGCGAATGAAGTTAGCTATATTCACAATGTAATTAATTTAATTCAATAAATTCATCAGTTTTAAAAATATAAAATCCTTTAAACCGATGAGACAAAGTTTAAAAATATAAAAGAAGTTAAGTGTATACATATTAATTTAAAAAATAAAATTCCATCAAATTAATTAACAAACTAAAAATTATTATATCATTAGTCATTACCGTTTTAAATAAATTATAATAGTAAATAGGTGGCCAATTATATTATGGAAACATTATTTTATATTCAATATTTTGTATAATTTGAACACCTTGCTAACACAACTTTACTTTAGGTATACATTTAAAAATTTATGCTTTCATATTGAAGCATAAATAATAAATAAATGTTACTATTTTAGCAGTAGGTATAGGTTAGATTATGAATAATTTCATACACTTTAATTTAATTATACGATCTTATTATAACATTACTACATTAGTGTTTCTTTTTTATTTATTCAAAAGTAGTAAATTAGATTTTTTTGATAATGTAGAACTTAAACTAGCAATATATTAGTGACATCTTCATTGTTTATTTGAACATCTGATTCACATTTGTAATCGTTAAATCTTCCAACGATCTTGAGAATAGTTGTACGTAAACGGTTTTGAGAATTTTTAATTTTGAAAATGTTCTCTCGGGGCTCGTACTAGATACAGGCAATGTACAAGCTATTTTTAAAGCTAAGAACAGAAATGCTTCCTAACCCAGAACTTCAAATTGTATATGTTTGTTGTATATTGTACAAAATACCTTAAAAACATCTTTTTGTTGTAATGATGGATCATTTTTATTTTAGCACCCGATTTATTGAAAAATATAAATGTCTTTTAATAAGCACTGAGATGTTGAATTAAAATGGTTTTTAATTGCCGTTGAATGTTTTCCTTTACATTATATTATCTGCCAAATCAATACCACTACTTTGGTCAATCCCACAACTGTCGCCGACGTTAACTTCTAAATTTTAGCCAAAATTGAAATTAAGAAAAACAAAAAATTATATAATACACTGAATAATTTACTTACAATGTTTTTTTTTTTTAACATTATTAATGATGTGTGAACATTATTACCCATCTACTAAGAACAGAAAATAAAAAATAATAGATTTAAAATTCTTTTGATAAAATTAAGATTGAATATCATTATTATTTGTATAAATATTATTTTGATAATATATAATATTAAAGTTTATGTACATATTATTTATGTATAAAATATTAATATACTAAAGTCAAAATTCAAAATTCATCGAATAAATCTGAAGTCAAATTAACCAAATAATTATAGTATAATATTAATAAAGAACTCACAATAATAATGTTACCTAATTAAGTATAAAAATAGTAATCGAGTAAAAATGTAAAATAGTTTTTAATTTTTTTTTAATTTTTAACTAAATAATTGTTTATGTAATAAAATATTGTAAATAAAATATATTATAATATACAACCTAATTACTTACATAATATGGGCTATGATAATTATTTATATAGATACAACTATTATTTAATATTTAATGTTATTACCTACTTAAATTACTAATTTATATATAATTATATCTATGAATTAGGTATTCAATAAATCAAGTATTTACAAAGAAAAATAAGTACCTACATAGATTCTATAATATTTATTAACCATCAGACTATAAAAATATTAATTTATAGACAAAATTAAACAATATTAATAAAAACAATACTCAAAAGTTTCATCAATTTTTCTTTTTTTTTGAAAATATGTTCACAGGTTTATATAAATTACAATTACGCCTGTTAAATTATAACTTGATATTATATTATTATACACCCCAGTGCCAACAAGCACCCACCCCACCCAATTTAGGTGGTTCATTTGAACCCCTAAAGTACGTACTCGGCGCCACTGACAACAACATTCTAGTAGAGTCTGAAAAAATTTGGTCCCTCGACTTTGATCACATAAACTTTAAATACTAAACTACGGGTCTGGAATTCAGTTTATATAGATCTAAATAATCCAAAACATATATTGCTTCAAAATATAAAAATAAAGTATCTTGTATTTTAATAGGTAGGTAACAATCAAAAAACTTAAAACCTACTTGAAATCTATATATAATATTCGTATATTGTAATAGATGTTCAAATGTTTATTATACTACATTATAAAAAATTAACTAAAGTTCAATATAATACATTATAACACGCGTTCAAATGTACCTTTCACACCACATATTTTGTTATTTCACACAGTCTCTCTTCAATTTCAAATTTTTCTTCAAATTATCCCAAATTATCTACAAAATATAAATGTTTAGTAAATTGGAAGACTTGACTAAGTATTTAATCATTAATCTAAAAGAGACGTGCCGGGTCGCCACATTACTATATCGAGGGGCCATGGTGCAAGTGTCGTCCATAAATATCATACCATATATTATATTAGAAATACAAACTTAATATTTCACTAACAGTAAAAAAAATATTACGAAATGTACTATACTCATATTATATTATGATTGTATTAGTTACAAACTCTTGAATTAAGAGTTATGTTTGAGGATTTATTAATTTCCTAAAAGGAAAGCCTCAAAGTCGCCACAGTAGGTTGAGGGACCGTAGTTAAAGTGTCGTCCACCAATAAAGTACCTGAAAAAAAAAAAAAACGATTAATTCAAATATAGAAGGTGCTTTTATCAATGAATGATTGTTAGTCACAGTCTTGTGTAAATGATATTGTCTTATGTTTTCCCATCTAATTAAACAAAATACTGAAAATTAATGAAATCACAAATATTAATAGAATAGAGAGACTGTGCGTTGATTTACAAATTTGTCTTAAATTTACTTTTTGCATAGAGGAAGGTGGGCTGGGCTTTTAATATCAGAGTATGGGGGACAGGGCTGGGATTTCATATTATGAATTGAAATATTTGTGGACACTGGACTACCAAAAGGACCATCCTCCATAGCATGTTTCAATTAGTCCAAAATAAAATTAATTGAATACGTTATAAAGTTGCTCCCATGCTCGACATTATCCTGGTATTTTTAAAAAAAAATATGAAGCTAAAAATGTTGTTTTAAAAAAACCTTTCATGTGCTCCATGTGTGTGGTTCTGCATATAAGTGAGTGTGGTGAGACGATAGATGCTGTAAGTCTTAATAGATACTCGTTGATCGATTATTAATGCTGGTGATGGCTCCATCATAGATAATAAAGATATGGATAGGACATTATCAGCGGTCTGGAGGGGAACAATTGAGGCCAAATAAAGTATACCAATATCGAGTATCAATATAAAGTAGCCTTATTGCATTCCCCTCCGGAACGCGGCCTCAAATGTATTTAACAAGGCGTGGCTATCCATATCTTTATTATATATGGGCTCCATCCATGGATTTATGAATTAAGGTGTCAACAGTCAACGGTTCAACTTGATAATCAAACACTTAAGTTAGGCAACCTGCAACTCAGGATCTTTTATTCAAAGTGTCCTAATAAGTCATAAGGTGTTAGGTAAAACCTATGGTTGGTTGAAGCTATGGTGCCGATGGACGACTAGCGAGACAGGTCGTGAGCTTTGCGAAGATCTTTTCCTACTAACTATTTAGGTATTCGATAATGTAAACATAACAATGAAAGAAAATATTTAAATATTATTAATTTTGTTCGGTTAGGTAAGGATAGGACAGGAAATTAGACGTTAACTAATTATCATAGTTTTTAACACGGTCTTAAAGACTGTCAGCTAGAGTTGTACCAGTATAGTTATTAAAAACTTAAATACAGCCAACATTAAATAATGATGTTTTTACCACGACAAATTATAAAATATAAAAAAATATTATTTTATTAGGATTTTATAATGTTTTCAATACTCATGAGTTTTTGTAAATAGAAAATGTATGAAATCAATAGTTTTAATTTAAAATATGGTTTTGTGTTTTGGTATCCTATTGTCAAAGAATTCTCAAGATTTCCTTCCCACATTTTTTTACATCATTAATAAATTACATTCATTTTTATACATTTTCTAATACATATATTACAGTGATATACCTCTGATCATAATAACTGTTCGTATTATTACAAGTAAACAATACCTAATTTTTGGAATGTAGTTATTAGGTACTGTTGTATTTAGCTTCAGCGTATTCTTTTGCTTACTGTTATTTCACCAAGGGTTTCCCAAACAATTTTTTTTTCAATTCTTTGAATTCTAATAGATTGATTTGTTTAAATATATTTCAACATTAACCGGTTTATACCTAGGAGTCACTGAGTGCCTGTGTACATACTATATAATTTGAAAAGAGGCTGTCTCACGTTCGCCATTCAATTTAATTTTATATATTTGACTTTTTTTGATTTTTTTATATATATCTTAATTTAAAAAATTTAAAAACTGTTTACGATTTTGGATATTTTAGTTTGAACTATTTAATGTGTGGTTTTACTATTTAATTTTTCTATAATTTTTTTTGTTTTCTAAAATGCATTTGTCTGCGGGCGCTTACACCTCCATCAATTTTTTTAAAGATTTTAACTCTAGCTGCATTTTTTGAACATTTCAATTTTTATCGTAATTTTTAACTGTTGTTGTATTTTTGTAGATATTATTTATACATTGATAACCTGATACTCACTGTATTATCGTTCTTTAGTGAGATTATCATTTTGAATAGTTTTTCTGGTTAAAAATTATTGGGCATTTTTGTGTAACTTTGTCATGTGTTTCCTTAAGTATATTTTTCTCCATTTTTTTTTTTTTGGTTTCTAAAATGCATTTGCCTGCGGGCGCCAACGCCCCCTTAATTTTTATTTTTTAGTAGTGTTACTACTATTTATTTCTCTAAATTTTTTTTTTGTTTTCTAAAATGCATTTGCCTGCTGGCGCCAACACCCCCTTTCAATTTTTTTTTTAGTATTGTGACTCTTGTTCAATTTTTGTGTAGACTTGAACATTGATTAATCTAATATTCTATGATAATCCTTCTTAAATGAACTACCTATAATTATTTATAATAGTTTTTTCATTAAAGATTATAATCATTTAGTTTTTGAAATCTTTAATGTGTATTCCTTAATTATAATTTTCTACATATTTTTTTTTGGTTTCTAAAATGCATTTGCCTGCGGGCGCCAACACCCCCTTTCAATTTTTTTTTTTTTTTTATTAGTGTGTACCTACTATTTAATTTTTTCTAAATTTTTTTTTTGTTTTCTTAAATGCATTTGCCTGCGGGCGCCCACACCCCCCTTTCAATTTTTTTTTTAGTATTGTGACTCTTGTTCAATTTTTGTGTAGACTTGAACATTGATAATCTAATATTTATGAATAATCCTTCTTAAATGAACTACTATAATTATTTTGAATGGTTTTTTCATTAAAGATTATGGGCACACTTAGTTTGACTCTTTAACGTGTGTTCTTACTATTTAATTTTTTCCAAATTTTTTTTTTGTTTTCTAAAATGCATTTGCCTGCGGGCGCCAACGCCCCCTTTTAATTTTTAATTTTTTAGTAGTTTCTACCTACTATTTAATTTTTTCTAATTTTTTTTTTTGTTTTCTATAAAATGCATTTGCCTGCGGGCGCCAACCCACCCCTTTCAATTTTTTTTTTTTTAGGAGTGTGACCTTAGTGAATTTTTGTGGAGACTTGTACATTGATAATCTGGTACCCTATGAATAATCCTTCTAAATAACTACCTATAATTATTTTTAATAGTTTTTTCATTAAAGATTATAATCATCTTAGTTTGAACTCTTTAATGTGTATTCCTTAATTATAATTTTCTACATATTTTTTTTGGTTTCTAAAATTCATTTGCCTGCGGGCGCCAACACCCCCTTTCAATTTTTTTTTTTTATTAGTGTGTACCTACTATTTAATTTTTTCTAAATTTTTTTTTTGTTTTCTAAAATGCATTTGCCTGCGGGCGCACACACCCCCTTTCAATTTTTTTTTTTAGTATTGTGACTCTTGTTCAATTTTTGTTTTGACTTGAACATTGATAATCTGGTACCCTATGAATAATCCTTCTTAATAAAACTAATATTTTGAATAGTTTTCTTCGTTTAAGATTATGGACATCTTAGTTTGAACTCTTTAAGTGTGTTCTTACTATTTAATTTTTTCCAAATTTTTTTTTTGTTTTCTAAAATGCATTTGCCTGCGGGCGCCAACACCCCCTTTCAATTTTTTTTTTAGTAATGTGACTCTAGTTAAATTTCTGTTAGATTGAAAATTGATATTCTGGTACCCTATGATAATCCTTCTTAATAAAACTATATGTTTTGAATAGTTTTTTGTTAAAATTATTGAGCATTTTTGTTTGTACTTTGTCATGTGTATTCCTTAAGTATAATTTTCTCCGTATTTTTTTTTTGGTTTTCTTAAATGCATTTGCCTGTGGGCGCCAACACCCCCCTTTCAATTTTTTTTTTTTAGTAATGTGACTCTAGTTGAATTTCTGTGTAGACTTGAACATTGATAATGCTGGTACCCTATGAACAATCCTTTTTAAATAAACTACCTATAATTATTTTGAATAGTTTTATATTTAAGATTATGGAAATCTTAGATTTAAACCTTCGTACACATGTGTTCCTACTATTTAATTTTTTCTAATTTTTTTTTTTGTTCTCTAAAATGCATTTGCCTGTGGGCGCCACACCACTTTCTAATTTTTATATTTTAGTAATGTGGCTCTAGTTAAATTTTTGTGTAGATTTGAACATTGATAATCTGGTACCCTATGAATAATCCTTCTTTAATAAACTATATGTTTTGAATAATTTTTCTGTTTAATATTATTGGGCATTTTTGTTTATACTTTGTCATGTGTATTCCTTAAGTATAGTTTTCTCCATATTTTTTTTTTTTGTTTTCTAAAATGCATTTGCCTGCGGGTGCCAACACCCCCTTTAAATTTTTTTCTTTAGTAATGTGACTCTAGTTGAATTTTTGTTTAGACTTGAACATTAATAATCAAATACCCTATGAATAATCCTTCTTTAATAAACTAAATATTTTGAATAGTTTTCTGTTTAAAATTCTGGGCTTTTTTGTTTGTACTTTGTCATGTGTGTTCCTACAATTTAATTTTTTCTAAATTTTTTTTTTGTTTACTAAAATGCATATGCCTGCGGGCGCCAACACCTCCCTTCTAATTTTTTTTATGATTTTGTCTCTACTTGAATTATTAAACATTGATAACCTTGACTAATATGAACAATCCTTCTTTAATGAACTTAATATTATGAAAAGTTTTTTCCGTTTAAGATTATGGACATCTTAGTTTGAATTCTTTAATGTGTGTTCCTACTATTTAATTTTTTCTAAATTTTTTTTTGTTTTCTTAAATGCATTTGCCTGCGGGCGCACACACCCCCTTTCAATTTTTTTTTTTTTTTATTAGTGTGTACCTACTATTTAATTTTTTCCAAATTTTTTTTTTTGTTTTCTAAAATGCTTTTGCCTGCGGGCGCAAACACCCCCCTTCTAATTTTTTTTTATGATTTTGTATCTAGCCGAATTATGAAACAATGATAACCTTGACTCATACGAATAAACTTCTTTAATGAACTAAATATTATGAAAAGTTTTTTCCGTTTAAGATTATGGACATCTTAGTTTGAACTCTTTAATGTGTGTTCCTACTATTTAATTTTTTCTAATTTTTTTTTTTGTTTTCTTAAATGCATTTGCCTGCGGGCGCCCACACCCCCTTTCAATTTTTTTCTTTTTAGTAATGTGACTCTAGTTAAATTTCTGTTTAGACTTGAACATTGATAATCTGGTACCCTATGAATAATCCTTCTTAAATGAACTACCTATAATTATTTTTAATAGTTTTTTCATTAAAGATTATAATCATCTTAGTTTGAACTCTTTATTGTGTGTTCCTACTATTTAATTTTTTCTAAATTTTTTTTTTGTTTTCTTAAATGCATTTGCCTGCGGGCGCCAACACCCCCTTTCAATTTTTTTTTTATTTATTAGTGTGTACCTACAATTTAATTTTTTCCAAATTTTTTTTTTGTTTTCTAAAATGCTTTTGCCTGCGGGCGCCAACACCTCCCTTCTAATTTTTTTTTATGATTTTGTATCTAGCAGAATTATGAAACAATGATACCTTGACTCATACGAATAAACTCTTTAATGAACTAAATATTATGAAAAGTTTTTTCCGTTTAAGATATGGACATCTTAGTTTGAACTCTTTAATGTGTGTTCCTACTATTTAATTTTTTCTAAATTTTTTTTTTGTTTTCTTAATGCATTTGCCTGCGGGCGCACACACCCCCCTTTCAATTTTTTTTTTTTTTTTAGTGTGTACCTACTATTTAATTTTTTCCAAATTTTTTTTTTGTTTTCTAAAATGCTTTTGCCTGCGGGCGCCAACACCTCCCTTCTAATTTTTTTTATGATTTTGTATCTAGCCGAATTATGAAACAATGATAACCTTGACTCATACGAATAAACTTCTTTAATGAACTAAATATTATGAAAAGTTTTTTCCGTTTAAGATTATGGACATCTTAGTTTGAACTCTTTAATGTGTGTTCCTACTATTTAATTTTTTCTAAATTTTTTTTTTGTTTTCTTAAATGCATTTGCCTGCGGGCGCCCACACCCCCCTTTCAATTTTTTTTTTTAGTAATGTGACTCTAGTTAAATTTCTGTTTAGACTTGAACATTGATATTCTGGTACCCTATGAATAATCCTTCTTTAATAAACTATATGTTTTGAATAGTTTTTCTGTTAACAAGTGGAATATAATATTACAAGAGACAGTGTAGACAATATAGTGGTTTAAAAATTCCCAAATTGATAATGACAGGGAAAATACAAATATTTTTTTGGAAAAACTATAACGATCATGTCACCTCTTAAAGTCAAAGTCAGCCCACTTTACAGTACATATTACACAATTTTCAAGTGTTTGCAAAATAATATGACGTTATTGTGTATGTTATGGCATTATGCCTAGTGCCTTTTTTTAATAGTGTCTAGTGATATATTAAGAGCATTTGTAGCCGATAATGCGTTTTTATTTTTATTTATAATTTATACTGCATGTCTGCTGCTATTATTCCGCCACCTCAGCATCACACATGTCGATAGTCAAAAGAAAAGTAGTTTTGAAAATGAATTAGCATTATTGTTAGATATTAGGTGCATATATTAAAGTTGAACATATAATTCCAATTTTTTTTATTTTAAGACTTCAGTTATTATATTAACATTTATGATAAAGTAGATACTCGTATTTCAATATTTAGTATTTTATATAAGTCCATGGAAGCACTTCTAGAAATTCTGCGGTGAGTTGTTAATTATTATTATTATATTTGATTTCATTAATTTAATTAATTCTATAATATTCATGTATTTATTCTTATACAAGTCGTTTTTAACCTAGGTTTTAATACAAAATAATTATTTGTAAGAATGTAAATATCTAGGTAGTATACTAATTAATCATACAGAATTTTACTATTCGTTGGTTTTTTACGATCAAATTTGATTCTTAATAATGTCAAAACATTTAATTTATTGACACATCAAAAGTATATGATCTAAGGAACACTAGTTGGGTCATTAATTATTTTAGGTATTTTATTATAGTTGGATGCCTAATAGTTTTTAGTGAGTACTATACTAACGTCTAACATTATTCTTCCTATTTAACAGACTTAGGACTGTCCATGACATATTTAGAGTGTAGACTTAAGGTATATAATTAAAAATAATTTTAAATTGTTTATTATTTTTTTTGTTTTCTTTGCCATTAAAATGTAAATCATAAGAATTTTACAATTAATAATATTATGATAAAAATGTAAGACGTAGGTACAAAGAAAAAATATCAAACATTTTAAAAATCAAAATGTATAAAAAAAAATACATATAAGCAAGTTATTGAAATAACAACAAAATATTATGTAGTTCAAAAAAATCACTTTTGTGTTAGTAAAAATATGTATGACATTAATTTATTTTTGGCAATGTACCCATATTTGTATTATATATATATTTAGAGAGGACATTTTTCGATTTTCGAAACGCTACTTGAAATAAAAGCGGCTAAAGGTGAAAAAACGTACGATTTCATGATTTTATAATATTAAATAATTACGGACGAAGTTTCCTACCAGAAATATTGCTTCAAATGAAAAATAACTGGTGATATTTTTTGTTGTATTTTGGATTTTGTTGCTAACGGTTTAAAGTTTAAAGGAAAATTTTAGCCATTTTTGAGCTATTTATAGACATTTTAATTTTGGGAGTTTTTTTGTTTTATACTGTTAAAAACATTCGTAAAAACTTGAAATTTGGGTTGTTTACTTATATTAGCCTTACCTAGACATGGTAAAATTTTCAAAACATTTGAGCGACTTATGAGCTTTTTCTTTTATTTTATATTTTTTTTTCATTTTTATGATACTTCCTAATTATAAATTATAATTATAATTATATAAATTACCTATTTATATAAATCGTTCTTAAGCTGTTCTTAAAATGAATTTTTTATCACCATATAAACGAATGAAATTAAATAAAAAAGATTCCCTCGTCCGCTCAGAATCGTTTTTTTATCAAATGCAATCATTGCATTCAAATCGAATACAGTAAAATTACACTATCCTGTCCGGGCTCAGAAGGGACGATGGACAAACATTCACCACCGAAATGTGCTGACCGAATTTTTTTTATATTTCTGATACACATTTCGTTGAAACCATCACTAAATATATATTTAGCCATGATTGAAATCATAAACAAAAATTTCAGCAACTATTGAACGCACGTACGCCTAACCGTTATTTCCTCATGTCTAAGTTCAACGCACTTAGATTATTATAATAATGTTATATAATATAAAGTTCATATTACTCTAGTTCCCAATAATAGGTATCCGATGAATCTGATAATTATTACCTATTTTTATTAGGTAATACTCAGTAATAGCATCGGGATTCAAACATAATATTTTCTTGGCATAAAAATACTCGTTAGGTAACTAGAATTATAATTAATAAAGATAATTAACTTTATATAACTCGAAGAAACCCATATTAATTTTATATTTTTATCGGTTTTAAGAATAGGTTTGCGTTTTGTAACGGTTTTTTTAAGATTTTCGGTTTCAGTTACGGGTTTTTAACCGGTATTTAAAATCTTTTGATTTTGGTGTGGTTCCGGTGTTCAAATATGAAAAAAGGTGGGCAAGTGGGTGTCCCTCTGCTGTACAGTAGGTTAGAAGTGGGTCACTGTAATGGATGGTGTTAAATTTGAATTCAATGATATTAAATTATTATTGTACAAGAAAGACAATCCTAAGCGAAGACAGCTTATGATATTACTAAGTATACATTTGATGATATTATTGTAAATAAAGTAATTTATATATAACCTATTTACGTGTAACCTTGTTTTAAATTTTCAATCCTTAGATATAAAAATTGAACTTTTTATACATTTTTAACTACAAAATAATTAATAAATTTTAATTTGATAAATTGTGTCAAAATTCGTACTTTAAATACTTATAAAATAAATTGTGCCCATGTATTTTTAATATTTTTCGACTGCTATTGTAGCAATATATCAGGAGCCTTGTATTAAATGTTCACGCATTTTTACGCAACAAATAAAATTTTATTGACAATTATAGAAAAAAACTAAAAAAATTGAAAACTGACAATATCCTTAAACAGCTCAAAAAGAGTAAAAATATAAACATTCAGTAAAGTTTTTTGTATCAGCAGTTATTCGTTTTTGAATTACAACAAACCAATACCATGCTCCGACACAGCCAAATATCTAGGTCTATAACCTTCGACAAACGTCTAACATGAGCTAAGCATATCCATACAACAAAATTAAAATTAAATCAACGACTTTACTCTCTCAGACCCATTGTCGGTAAGTTCTCAAAGTTATCCCTCAAAACCAAAATCCATATCTATAATCTTCTACTTAAACCTATCTGGCTCTATGGCATACAAGTTTGGGGCACAGCAAAAGTATCAAACACGCGGAAAATACAAGTGTTCCAATCAAAAATCCTCCGACTCACATCCAATGCTCCACCATATATTTAAATATTCTTCATACAGATCTTCACGTTCCTAAAGTCACTGATACAGCCATGCTTTATTACAAAAAATTTAGGAATCGTCTCCAAAATCACACCAATCCCCATATGAAAAAGCTACTATCCATCTCCATCCCAGGAAATCCTCCCAGAAGACTCAAACGACAATGGCCCCGTGACCTTATAAAGTAAACATAACTATAATACCTATAATACCCAAATAATGTAAATTCATGCCGAAGTACCTTCACTGGATGGTTTCTTTCATCAAGACCTTCAAGCCATTACACATAAGATAAATGAACCATACGTTATGCTTATTGTTCTGTGTTAGTATAGATTGTATAATACTCAAGTTTAAAAATAAAAAAAATATAAAAAAAACAACAAAATAACAAAATAACGAAATCACTGCATGAGAAATTAAGTGAATATCCAATCTTGTAAAAATATGAACTTCAAACTCTCATAAAAATTCAATCTGATATGCTTGTAGACATTTTTTTTTATTAACAAAGATAGACAATCTTATAAGAAATCTTGTATTAGATTTTCTAATCTTAGATTTAAATAGAAACATTTTAATAAATTTCTAACTCAAAATAATTTGCACAATTTCGTGAATTTTATATTTTGTCAATATTTGAACTTAAAAATGCTTATAAAAAAAATTGTGGATGGAATTTTAATATTTTTTATTATTTTCATATGCCATTGAAACAATATACCTTTGTTTTTCACGGCGCCTTTGAAAACTACTGAGAAATGTTTACTTTTGACCCCCCGAGTACCAACTAGATTCACTTTCCTATCAGAAAAGATACTGTTGAAGAAAATCTAAGCGTTTTTACTGTCCTAAAAGGTGATAACAGACATAAAATTAACAACTTATAAATTTAAATTGATATATAATTGTATTATTATTATTTGATAGGCATTAGAATACTTTATCCTATCCGTCAATTATAAACGGGCAGCTGAAATATCGTACCTACGTTATCTAACGTAATATCGTAATACCTATTACCTATCATTATTGAGTTCACATATTTATAATTTAATAGCAAGAAGCAAAAAATTCTAAAATATATTACAAATATTTTGAATCACTGACCTAAAAATGTACTGGTCAATTCAATACATCTGATAAAAACACATCCTTATATTATTCTGTAACTTGAATAAATACAGCGCTTGCACTCTATGGGGTTAGGTTTAATGGGACCCCAGAAGAAGTAAAGAAAAAAACACATTTATTTGTCGTCAATACCACATTATATAGAATCTCTGTAAACCCAAGAACTACTAATGCATACCTACCAACGATTTTTACGAATAAACGTTGTCCATTCCTTACAATATAGTGTTATATGCCTAATATTTTTAATGCATTTATTATGTTCAAATAACAAAACATACAAGGACATTTCACGGTACGACCTGGTCAGTTTATAATAGTGGAAAAGGTATTTTTGACCTTCGGTACAGGCACACCCTTCTAGGTTGACATAACAAAGACTACAGAATTGATGGCATAAAATAAATAAATTTAGTATTTACACACCCCACACATATGTAATTGTTATAAAATAATACGAAGAAATATAAGAATGTTCCTTTTATTACCGAATTCCTTTTGTGCATATTTCTCAAAACCGTTTTCAATGCTATCCGTGTTCGGACAATGTTCTTTGAATGCCCACACAAGTTGATACACAATACAACATGGGTTTTACAGAGCGATAAATGTATTTTAGTTTTACAGTGAAGTGGTTTTTTCTGTGCCTGTCGTCTGACTCAGGATCAGTTCAAATTCTTCAATATTTTATATTTATCGGTGGGTCCAGACTCCAGGTAGGTGTAAATTCTTGTGTGGAATTTGGATGGTCCAAAGTGTAAAATGTTCAGTATTTTTTCCTAATCAATTTTAAGTTTATTTTGTTAGTCATAACGCTTGACAATATAATACAATGTCTATGCAGCTTCAGTTCGACTTCACAATCTCCAAATGCATTATACATTAAAGATCGATAGCAATAAATTTATTGATTTTGTTTGCCGGTCGATTTCAATATATACAGCGTGATTCGCACCAAGCATGCAGAGCCCTTTTTTTTCCCTCAATAATGTAACCTACTCAACATCTGATTTGTTAAATATTTAAATAATTTTAAGATCATATTTGAAATTGTTGAGGTTTTTTAGTATTACATAAGGAGGATTAGTGAGCATCTTTTGCGTGAATCATCTTGTATTAATATTAAATAGATATATTATACATATACTGATATACCATTTTACAATGTTCAAGTCTTAAAATAAATACAACACATCATATTTTTTACAATCTATTAAACGTTACCAATTGATCAATAAGGAAAGCACGTCCAATCTTTTTGTCACATTTTGCAGGGCCAATTTATTGATAAAAAAATTAAATAATGATTGATTAAGAAGACGTTGCGTCGTACCCATGTATGTGTGGTCTCCGTTTACAAACGGTTAACACAGCAAATTTGCGTTCAGCCGTTCCAATTTATGTTGTTAGCTTAAATGTATTTAATTTATTTAATTTTTAAGTGAATTGACCTACTATCAAACTTAAACGTAAGAATATTATTTCTGTGCTCTCGTTAGACGTTAAATTTGTACGATGTATTAATTTTTGAAAGAGTTCTATATGAGTATGTAAATTATAAATACAGTGAAACTTCCATATGAACGCAATATAATGCATTTCCATTTAATGAAATTTTCTGTTTAATAAAATATTTATAATATGAATTTTTTTTGTTGCCTATGACATAAAATCCAAAATGTTAAAATTAGATTATAAAAAATCGTTATGCAATTCAATAATTTTTCCCGGCTAATTAATTAATAAGTAAATTTATAATAATATAGTTTCAACTAATTTTTTTTTTAAATAATACATTTTCTAAAATAATTAATAAAAATATACCTAATATATTATTATCCATTTAGAATTTTAAAAACCATTAAAAACTGTTTTTTCGGTTACAACCTAGTATCAGTGAACTGAGCTTAAGTCCCCCTTATCATAAAACTTAAATGACGTCACTGGTTATCATGAGTCATGAATATGTATGCTTTTATTTATCTATGTATTTTACCAAGTAGATTGTCCAATTTTCGACAAATTAGACTAATATTATAATTATTATCTTATACACATTATTTCAATTTTTTAAGTGATAGATAAAAATAACAGTAATTTAATATTAGATTTCCTGGTTTATTTGGTTTATATAATTATATCTATGGGTCTGTATATAGGTTAGAAATTTTATATTATTTGTTTATATTACTTATTATAGGTACTCTAATATCTATATTAGATTTTATATTGTAATTTCATAATATTATGTATAGTCCAGTCAATAGAGCTCCGAAGAAGGCGTTTCCTTGCGAAAAATGCAAAGTTTCAGATTGGGGTCTTTATTGACCAAAAAAAATGCGTCATCCCTCCGAGATCCGCAACCGTCCAACATCTTGGAATTTAGGTGAATTTTTTCACTTTTTTTACAATATCTCTAAAATTAGTAACTTCACGATAAAAGTAGTTTAAATGAAAATTGAAGATCGTAAAATTTGTGACAAGGAAGATTCTATAAATGTTTAGCGTAAGAGTAATAGATGACCGACAAAGTCAATCCGCCCGTCACGGAATGTGAATACTGAATAGAAAACATTTTTATCATAAATAAATAAATTAATATTTATGCGTGCGTATACTCTGCACAAACAGTCACTTAAATCTATACCACGGTCGTCCGTTCCTTACAAATTATAAACTTTTAGTAACATCTCATAGTCATATTATAACCTCCATGCATGACGCTTAAAATAAATAAAACCAAATCTTTTCTTTCATGTAATATATTGTTGTCGTATAATTATAGTCTAGTTGTTGCATAGATCCCTGCATTACATTTTCCGTTATCGATGAATACAGAGGCGTGACAAAAAATAGTATGTGTGGCTCGTGCGGGAAGGCAATTTCAGTCTTGGGCGAAATGCTGCCCGCAACTGAAATAGCTCACTTCCCGCCCTTGCCACACAATATATACTATTATCGTTTTATCAGCGGTACGTGTTTTATTATCACCACATCGAAATAAACAACATTAATAACATTAATCGCGTGAAAATAAAACAGCCGAGTCGTGCGAACGTAACTCACGAGTCCGGTGTTTTAGGTACCTATAATTATAATGTTTACTTATCAATAATTTAAAAAAAATTACACTATTATTATAAAATCGATCCAAGTTATTTATTATTTATGTTACTAGCTGCTACGGTACCCTTCATGAGCGAGTCCGACTCGCATTTGGCCGCTTTTTTATATGCATTGTATAAATCCAAATTAAATCCAGTTTAAACAGCCCAAACGTTTTTTTCGGACGTTCTGCTATATATTATATTTTAAAGAATGTAAGTATGAGTGTAAGACCACAAGGCACAACAAAAGTGGACTTACAACCTGCGGGACGTTGGCGTCAGCTATATAGAAACATATATTTAGTATAATATAATGCAAACAAAATTGACTGCATACCACCCTCGTTAACCCTCGCCATGACCCGGATGTCATCTATTATATTATATTGAATATTCTTTGTAAGTAAACGGACCAGGAGATAATAATTGTTTGTTCTCTTGTATATAATATTTTAACATCAGGTAGGTAGCGGTTTTACAATCAGCAGGGCGTCGGCTTCGGCCGGTAACTACATATTATATAAATATATACTAACATAAATGTAACACATTTGAAATCGGCCTATCAGCACTATTAGTTATTACTGTTCTCCTTCATGCCATGACCCAGATGTCATGTATATTTTATAAGTAAGTAATCGACCCGAAGATAATAAATTGTCTATTCAATTTTAAAAGTAGGTGTAGGTATGACAAAAATACGATATAGTATTTGGGGACGGAGTGGCCGAGCGGACTAAGGCGTCGGTTGTGACGCACACCGGCGCTGGTTCAAACCTCGGTACACAGGCGGCATTTTTCTTCGGGCAAGTCACGGTGTCCGGAGAACAAGTGACGCCATCCCCCACCTGGGTATGGTAGATAGTATATACCAACGGGTGCCCACTAGATTAACAGATAAAAAAAAAAATATTGCTACAAATTATATATAGAGAAAAAACCAAATACAAATATAAAACATGTATAATATTGTTATGTAAATTGATTTTGTATTAACTTCAGAATAGTTTCATGTTATTGACTACCAGCAGCTGCTAACATGGTAACGGGAATTTCAATACAAAAACAGTTTTTAATCAAATCGATTTTGTTTATTGTTGTAGTATACAAAAATGAATAACCATAGATCATTGACATTTTCGACAAATCTTCAGAATATGTGTAAATTATAAACATAATAATATAGTTTTAAGAATATAATTTTTAGCTATTCGTCGACATTTCAAATATGTTTTCTTTTCTGTTTGATATAAAATATTTTTTCTCGGTTAAAAAGCTATGAAATTTTATTCAAGGTTCTTAAGTTCTTCATAAGTAGTTTTCGCAGCAATTTAAAAATATTGAATTTACATAGTCATAATTTTTCAATAGATATTTTATAGGGATCAATGAAATTTTCAAAATATTTAGACTATATTGAATGTGTATTTAAACCACGAACTTATTCACACCGGTTGTACGGTTTGTGATATTGACTTATAATAAGTTAGTATCAATAATGTAGGTATAGGTAATCTATAACTATATTATAAGAATGAATCGTGATTTTGGAGACGAAGGCATCGGTTTCTATAAACAGCAGATTATAGTATTTTTATTTTATTTTCAGCCAACCGTGTTTTTAAATATTATATAAATATTATACGAACAATTAATAATAATATTTTTTTCTCAAATTACCTACTAAAGTCACTTTTCTTTCAATTTATCCAATACCATACATTTCCAAATAAACAAAATATGTAGAAGAATTCAAAACCATTATTCAACCAAATTCATATTATCATTGAGTTTCTACATAAAAATGTGTACAATAAATACATAGATACAATAAATCTAAAAACAGTATCAATACCATAATAATATGCGAAGATACATATTACGTATTATATGATGATAGCTGTGACCGCATTTAAATGGCTTTTTTTAATTTAAAATTTCGATTATTTTTAAGAAACATACAATTTCAATAAAATTTATATTAATACTAGCTGATCCCGTGCACTCCGTAACCCGTTAAATGTTAGACTGTATATGACTCAAACTTTGTTCAATGCGTTATTTAATATTCGGTGTACAGTGTTCAAAATTTATCTTAACTTTTCTGTTGTCTGGAATAAAAATTCTGTTTTGCAGCAGTATATTATTAGGTAGGCAATCTACCTGCGGTAGATTGTGGACCCCGTGTTGTTTATACGCAAGTGTATGATTTAACTCTTAAGTATCAAAGTTATACCAAGTTTGTCGTTTTTACTTAATTCCACCTATGGTGGATTAATATAATCAATTAATACAAAATTCTAACCTAACCTTACTGTACTAAAACCGATGAATAAAAAAAAACCAAATTTAACCCTTTTTAAATTAGCCTATCTTATTCCCAGAGGTCTAATATACACACAAACATTCATTTATATTTATATATTGACAAAAAATAATAATACAAATCAACAAACATGCCCGATTAACCAATAGCAACCAATATATAATACACTATTATTATTTATATTTTTATTTTTTTCTGGACAACCCTGATCACTTAGGGGTATGAAAAATAGATAGTAGCCGTTTCTCAGACTGAATACGTATATAAAATTTCATAGAAATCGGTCAAACCGTTTCGGAGGAGTATGGTAACTAACATTGTGACACGAGAATTTTATATATTAGATGTGGGGATAATAACCACAAAATTTAAGTTTGATTTAATAAATCAAAAATCATTCTAAAAAATCTAAAAAAAACTATTTTACATATAGTCCGGTGTGTCGCCTAACTTGTAATACAATTCCTAATTATGATTTTTTTTCGATTCCCGCTCTAAGCTAAAAACTTGTATTTATAATTTGAATATTGATGCTTAATTTGTTTAAATTTTTCTCAGTTATTTCAATTATTGTCTTTATGTATTAAATTGACGATAATTTTAGTCTTTCAATACTGTACTCTTACCCTTTGGGGTTTTACATATAATTATTTATTTAATAAATATTATATTATTATTTAACTAATAAGTTTTTCAAAATTTAATTTTTGGGAATTTCCCAGCATGTGAAATTACCAATTTTATTTGAGTTGCTCGGCAACAAAGACGACGACAACGACGATAATATTAACTCCCGGGGGCCAAATGTCCTATCTTAATAATAGACGGGGACGAAACGTCCGTGGGCTCATTTTTTTACGGGAACAAAACGTTGGGGGCGAAACGTCTCTCTTTAGGCAAACAGAAAGTATTTAAGGCTGAGATCAATTGTTGAGAACACATCAATTTATATACATCGAAAAAAATCGAAGGCCCGTCATCGACACGAAAACCCACTTAGTTTTATCTGACCATCTAATAATAATAATATTTTATACATTCTTAGTAACGTTTTCGTATTTTAAATAACGACGAACATATTATATCAGTATGTTTTATATATTTTGTAAGTCGGAATCTGAACTACGCAGTACAATAAAACCCCCTGTAGCGCGCACGAAAACCTTTTCGGAATTCGTTGTTTCGGTTTAAGTATTTGTCGTTTTTGAGAATGTAATAAATTACACACACATGGATACACATTTTAAAAGCACTTTCTGATAGGCATCGGGCTGTCGATCCGTATACACATATTTCAAATGGACGTGGATGTAATGAAACACAAGTGAGGGGTTGAAAAGATCCAAACCGGTTTTCACTAACTGGTTGTTCAGTATAGGTACCTATTATAATACAATAATAGCGACAGAGTATGAAAGAGGTCGTTCGGTTCGAGGGATCTAACCAGTCCTGCCGAGTATATACGACCCCACGTGCAGTGACTTTATACCTGCAGGTTGAATTTTATATTTTTTCTGCAGCAGCATTCCGACAAGAAAAAAATGGGTAGATAATATAACCTAAATCGGGGCGTTGCGGTGGTGCGGGGAAAATATTCGTGCGCTGCCATCCACGGGGCGCTAATCTAACATAAATTGTATATATAAATGAATGCAAGGGAATTCTAAGAATGTTTGTGTGTAGATTAGATTTTTGAGTTAAATCAATAGACAATAATCACACTTACGTGCAAACAGCACGGGGTCCTTGATCTACCGCAGGTATATTGCCTACCTATCAAATCAGTGTTGGGTAGTAACGTAACGCGAATTACAAATTACTGTAACGCAATTACTTTTTCAGTAACGCAGCAGTCATTTCATTACATTTTACTAACAGCAACGCTATTGGAACGCAAGTACTTTTTAAAAGTAATTTCTATGAAGTAACGCACTAATGCGTTATTTTTCACGTTACTTATTAAAATAATAGTTTTGAATGTACCTAGTACAAAAATAAGCCAATAAGATATTATTTTATTACTTTTGATTCCGATAATAGTTAACAATATTCTTAAACATTCCAGGAATTAATGTTATTACTTTCACTATCAGAAAAAAAGAGTTCGGCTTAAAAATAAAATTTAATTAAAACGAATTATGAATAAACCACCTATCGGCTATCAACCTATATGGCTATATGGCTATAGGTACGAATTGAAAAATGATATACCTACCTACCGGCTACCTCGATGTTAATACCTTACCAGACTGCAGTCACCATTTCCAATTAATACTATATACTTTATAGACATATAGTATAAATATTATACATATTATATTAATACGATTTACGAATACCACAGGTATTACCATTACTTATTAGTTCTAGTCGGTAAGGACTGATTTTGTAATTTAACAATTAACTACCTGCATCTCCCACGTATACGCCGAATTATTGTCGTCGGTCCTCGCACAACCCAAAAGTTCTAGTAAATTGATAAATAATAACCTAATTTTAAATACCAAGCCAACCATGAAAAATATATTCTTAAAATAAAATACCGCATTGCCATCAAGTGCTTCGGTAGAGCGCTTATTTAGTGTTGCTGGTGATATTTCTACAAAAAAACGTGGTAATATAAGTGACCAAAACTTCGAAAATTGTTTGTTGGTCAAAATTAATTTTAAAATTAAAAATAAACGAAATTGTATAGTTGTATCAATAAAATTGGGTATTATGATTTATAGCATTATTACACGGTATCATTTAGTTTCACTTGTTTATTAGAAAATAAATTGTTGTATTTAGTATTAGAAACATGTGTAGTTTGAGTTTAAATGTATACAATTAAATTTAACTACGTAGTAGGTAACTACTTTACTATAGCCATACAATAAATAATAATTAATAGGTGAGATTGATTGTACATTTACATATTATTTTAAATGTTGTACACTAGATATCACTAGGCAGTAGGTCTAAAATATATTATATTATGAATTGAATATGGTTCAAAAAAAATGATAACTGTTATCAGAGATAAAAATAAAGTAACGTTATTTGTAACGCACTACCACGCACTACTTTATTTATGAAAAAGTAACGTAACGTAATAAAAATAATTTTAGGTAATTTAATGTAATTTAAATAAAAATATGTGAAGTAACGAGTAACGTAATTCCATTACTTTTTAAAAGTAATTTACCCAACACTGCTGATAATATACTGCTGCAAATCAGAATTTTTATTCCGGGCAACGGAAAAGTTAAGATAAGTTTTGAAAACCGTATATTAAATAACGAATTGAACCAAGTTTGTGTCGTATAGATTTGGTACGTTTAACGGACAATGAAGTGCACAACTTATACTTTTATACTTATAATATAATTTTCACATATTAGCAATAATATTTTGTTTTATATTATGTATAATTCTGTAAAAATTAAATCCCCGAATTTTTCTTTCAAATCTTTATATAAAACAAAATAATATTATTATGAATGTTTAAACATGATTTATTAAATATAGATATTTTTAATGATAAGTATACCTATATTTTAAGTTTAATATTAATAATGTGGTAATTTCACTAATCAACTTTTAAAAAATATCAATAATATCAATTTAATGTGGTTGTGACTACTTGTGACTTGTGAGTAATATTGTAGCCCCACCTGTTCGTTTACAGTCCATTCAATCTTAGTCGGTAGTCCGTGAGTATACCTAACCAAATGGTGGTAGATCACCAGATATTTAACATTTTTAACGTGGCTCACTTGTTGGAAAAGGTTAGGAACCCCTGATCTACATAATATTATTCAACAATTGCCAATTTTATTTCTAAAGCACTACCTTTCATTTTTTTCAGTTTATAACCGACGACGCCGCGAGAATTGCATTCGTATTACTGCCGCAGCGCTTCTAAAAAACGTCTAAATCATTACAATTGTTTATCTTAATAATAGGCTATAGGCATACATTTTAGTGTTCTTATTTGCGTAGTGGTTGGAAGTTCACCCGAAAACACATGCATTCACATTGAGTTTATTTAAAAATATTTTAAAAGTCGTAAATAATACTAATTCCGACGTTTACATTAAATAACAACTAGAGCATTAAAAGTTACTTTACCTATAATTCATTTTTTATGAAAAAAGCTTATTAATACTTATTTATAAAAAAATACATATATTTTGTCAAATTAATATAAGTAGGTAGTTTAAAAAATGATTTGATTTTGAAATTATTTTCTATAATAAATAGTATATATTTTAAAATATTAAATATAAATCTTTATATTGTTTATTCATCAATTTATTTTAATTGTAAAATTCGACATAAATCATAAATGAAAAACAATAGGATATTTTCTCAAAATAAGTTGTAATTGGTTAAAAATTCGCTGAAATTACAAAAAATTACCTTAAATTAATTAAATTTCAGCCATTGTATTATTATAAATTACTTAAAGATATAAATCTAAGAATTCCCACTTTATTATAATTTATTATTTTTAATATCAATAAAATAATATATTATTTACAATTAACTATAATGGTGTATTCATAAAATATTTATATGTAATAAAAGGGAATATAAATGTATTACCTACGTTTGACTCGTTAGTTGTGGCCCAGTACTTCAAATGACCACAATTAAATTTAAAGACTACGTAAAATGCTGCTGAAGTGATTTAGTTAATATTCTTTCATATGTGTTAGGTGTTCCAGAGTTAACCGTATTCTTTTAAAATATAAAAGTGTGTTTGTTTATTTATATTTTAAGTACATTTATATATTATAGTGACCTTTCTTGTTGTAAAAAAATTGTGACAATTCAAAACTAAAATAACTATAATCGTTTGGTCTTTTAATATAAATCAAACATGTGTATGAAATTTCCCCCCCCCCACAGTTAATTTTGGCATTTTCTTCGAATCGATGAACTCATAAATTCGAAAAGTCGACTTACAATTACTTATGAATCGAGTTTTTCAACTTATAATACGTAAGTGTAATATGGAGACAATTCACAAGATGGGCCTGGGGGCCCCCCCCATGTGAATCAAGCATCGTGTATTCGTGTACTGTATCATACCGCATATATAAATTAGTATCAGAATATTTTGTTTATTATTATAATGTACCTATGATATTATAGTATGATTATTAGTATAATTTATGTATATTATACAAGATTTATCATATGGTCCCAAATCATCCCGATACCTTTCTTTTTTAAAAACAGTTAATTGAGTGTTGTTAGAAAAAATACTAGGTACTGACAGAGATTTGAAATAAACGTGGTGAGCATGACACTCCTTGTTTGAAAAATATATATGCATACGGAAGGCGATACATTTTAAACAACGATTTACATATTAATTTTGTTCTAAAAAATATTTTTGTACCCTCCCTTCTCCCTCGTATCAAATTCCGAGTTACTCAGCGTACTACTAGATTCTTCATATGCTGTACCCAAGCGTGCTACGAATTGTGGCAGTAATCCATACTAATTATCCACTTGACTCTTTAATGCGCCTGGCCTCTAAATTTTCAAACCAACTCCCTGCTTAATTCACAAACACTGCTACTTAATTAATCTTACTGTGCATATTCTATTAAATGCTGTAATGTAGGACTCTGCCCGTTATTAATAAACCAATAATTAATGTTTCTTAGCTTGTTGGCGTTTTTAGCTCATTTGTTCTATGAGTCATAATGTTGGGCAAGCAACGAAAAATAATACAATATTTTAAGCCAAATGTGCCCATATTCGTGTAAAAACAATAACTATTTATTCTAAAATATACATGTGTATTTACATTGAGATTACGTTTAGTACCTAACTTAAATTGTTTCATGTTATTGACTATAAAGGTAATCAGAATATTTACGCAAAACCAGTTTTTGACTAAGTACATCGATTTTGTTTTTTTTTTGTTATTAAATCCTATCAGAAAAGTTACTGTTGAAGAAAATCTAAGCACTTTTACTGTCCTAAAACGTGATGACAGACACAAAAAATAATAATAAAAAAACATCATTGTAAAATCAATACATTTCATAGCTTCGCTCAGAATCTAAAGTAAAATCACAGTTTTTTTTAGTTATTTTATGTTTACATTTGGACGAAATTAGATACTAAATAGATAGACAAACAATAGATTTATTTTGAACTGTTAAGGAACATTTACAGTTTCCAATTTTATTAGTATTTTTTTCTATGGATGTCAATAAAACTTTATTTATTGGGTAAAAAAGCTTGAAAATTTAATACAAGGCTTCTACTATATTGTTACAATGATATTTTAAAAATATTAAAAATCCTTAGTCACAGTTTTTATTTATAAGCATTTAAAGTTCAAATTTTTACGAAAGTCGTAAAAATCACGAAAATTAGCAAATTATTTTGAGTTGAGAATTCATAAAAATTTTTTTTTTTAAAACTAAGGTTTGAAAATGTAATACAAGATTATCCATAAGTTTGTCTACCTTTATCAAAAATAAAAAGGTCTACAAGTAAGTCAAATTAAATTTTTATGAGCGTTTGAAATTTATATTTTTACAACATTTGATATTCCCTCGATTTCTCATGGAACGATTTTCTTATTTTGTTGTTCTCATAAATAATTCATACGATAGTTAAAAATATATATACAAAGTTTTTTTATGGACGTTTGAAGTTTGAAAAAAATTAGGTTAGGCCATTTTGTAGTTATTTTGCTTGTTGGCGTTTTTAGCTCATTTTTTCTATGAGTCATAATAATGTTGGGCAAGCAACAAAAAATAATACAATATTTTAAGCCAAATGCGCCCATATTTGTGTAAAAACAATAACTATTTATTTTAAAATATACATGTGTATTTACATTGAGTTTACATTTAGTACCTAACTAATTGTTTCATGTTATTATTGACTATAACGGTAATTAGAATATTTACGCAAAATCAGTTTTTGACTAAGTACATCGATTTTGTTTTTTTTTGTCATTAAAAAATTGATAAGCATAAATAATTGAAATCTTTACCAAATTATATTTACAATTTCCAGACATGATATAATTATCGCTTTTTAAGCCATTTATATAAATATTTTTATTTTTATCTTTATCTTTATTTTATTTTTTATTGATGTTAATAAATATTTTTTTTGGTCTGTTAAAAAATTTTTATCGATTTATTGATATAAAGTATAAGCAACCTACAATATGTAAATAAATTATTTTTAATAAATATAATATAATATTAATAACTACTGTAAAACTAATAAATATGTAGATACCCATAATTACCATGCAGGTATCTTACATTAAAAATTTACTGGTATATAACATCATCGGGAGAATCATTAAAATGGAATCATATTGCAGAGGAAAACTAATCTGTGGAACAAATATGTGCTTTTCAAACGGAATCTTTTAATAATAAAATTGACAAAAGAAATACAAAGTACGGTTTACCTAAATGTTTCAAGCCCAGAAACAAGTAATAGTGTGGGAAAGTCAACAACAATTATTAAAAAACTAAACGATTTATTAACAATATAAATATTAATGTGATAAATAATTAAAGCAGATAGATAAAATTATATATACAAGCAATAAAATATACCAAATAACTAAAACAGTTTAGACTGAAACAGTGATAATAATTATAATAATTAATACACTAAGAACCTGAAAAAATAAATCAAAGCCCAAAAGTAACATATATCCGAATATATTAAAACAGATAATAATTTAATAAGTCCAATTGACAGATTACAGTCTGATTTAAATACTACATTCTTTGATAACACAATAACTATAATACAATTTCAGTCTATCAGACATATAAAACATATAAAACACATCTAACAAATTATTTACAGTTAATACAAATTCAAGCAATCAAAAGGAACCAAAACAAATGTATGCTAATAAAACCAATCAGTTTTGCCGGACAAGGGGACATAAATAAATGTATTAAACAATATGAAAAGGCTACAGAAATAAATAATTGGGATGATAAGTGCACTGGTGCCTGAACTCTTTACGTGTATCCCTCAAACACCTCGGTATAATAATAATGTTAATAATGATATTTACTTATAGAAAGTTTAAACAATATTTGGTAGTACAGTGAATATTTCCTATTACGAAGTATCGTGGGCAACAAGAAAAATTCGTATTAGAGAAATTTGTTAAATAGAATTATATGATTTTGGTTCTAATTGGTTTTGTATCTCAAAAATATTTCGTTGAGTAGAACATTTAGTTAAATGGAAGTTTGTTATATGGAAGTTTCATATATATCAATTACAATAATATTATTATACTTTCTGATCCAACCTCTGAGTAAACTACTTTTAGTTTGGATGATAATAATATATATGGAAAGACGACAGAAATCTCAAATATGTTTGGGTACTATTCTGTATTTCGGCAACAATACTTAAAAGATGACGATGATATAGCATATTTGATCTGTAAACAATGTGAACCTGTCATTATTATTATTATATTCGAAGAAATCGACTATATTTCAACCATTCGTCTATTGAATATTTAATAACAAACATACAATCTGGAAATAACAATTTTGAGAAGATTGCAAATATTTATCTACCTACATCCCAAAAAGAATTTATCGGACAAGAAAATAATATTTTAAATAGTAATATTATCAATAGTTTTGGAATGAAGGTTAGGTTTCATGTTTTGCGAAATTTGCGTTAATTACATTAGACATTTCGCAAGTTGACCTATATAAAACAACGAACTTACCATTGCCAAGAATTTACTAGAAATCTGTATCTCAGACAAAAATTGAAGCCTATGATAATAATAATAATCAAGAATCAAAATGCAGATAAATAGCGTAGGTAGACAAAGAGCCATATCAATAAAAAAAAGGAGGAAAGTAGGTAACCGTACTGCTATAAAGTGGGTTTGGAGTGTACCTTGTCATTGAGTAAGTCACTGTAATGTATGTGTTCAATTTAAACTCAATGATAAATTGTTGCATACGAAAAACGATTCTAAGCGAAAACGAACCGTGTCAGCCTATATAATAACTAAGAATATATTTTTGTGATAAATTTATGTTGCCATTAAAGTAATTTATTTTACATTTAAAAATTTCATTCTGTGCATAAAATGTGATAAATAATAATATACTTTAAAAGTTTCAAGTACCCACGATTCACGAGTAACATTTTTAAATTACAACAAAATAACTATAAAATGGGTATTCGTCGTTTAATACCTAAATTTGTCCAAACTTCAAATGCCATAAAAAAAAACTTTATATATATATTTTTGGCTATCGTATGAATTATTTATGAGAAAAGTTGTGTTCAATTTTGAATCCTTATCTATAAAAATGTAACATTTTATACATTTTTAACTACAAAATTATTTGCAAATGTTTGTGATTTTGTTAAAATTTGACCTTCATATGCTTATAAAAACAACCATGTCTCTGTACCTTTAATATTTTTAAATAGTTTTAATAACAACTTACGAAGAACATTTTCTTACATTTTCAGCATTTATAGAAAAAAGACTAAACTAATTGTAAACTTCACATAAAAAAAGGTGGGTAAGTGGATGTCGCTCTGCTGTACAGTAGGTTACATGTGGGTCACTGTAATGGATGGTGTTAAATTTGAATTCAATGATATAATATCATTGTATAAGAAAAACGAGTCACCCTATAATATTACCAAGTATATTTGATGTTATTATGAATAAAGTAATTTATATATAACCTATTTACATGGAGCCTTGTTTTAAATTTTCAATCCTTAGCTATAGAAGTTGAACATTTTATAAATTTTTAACTACATAATAATTATTAAATTATAAATTTGATAAATTTTGTCAAAATTTGAACTTTAAATGCTTATAAAAAAAATTGTGCCTATGTATTTTTAATATTTTTAACTGCTATTAGAACGATATACCAGGAACCTTATATTAAATTTTAACGTTTTTTTACCCAACAAATAACATTTTATTGATATATACAGAAAAAAAAACTAAAAAAATTGAAAACTGACAATGTCCGTAAACAGCTCAAAAAGAGTCAAATTATTTTCAAAATTTTATCGTGTATAGAAAATGCTAATGTAAAAATTCAGTGAAATTTTCAAGTATCTACAGTTATACGTTTTTTAATTACAACAAAATAAGAAAATCGTTACATGAGAAATCGAGTGAATATCAAATGTTGTAAAAATATGAATTTCAAACGCTCATAAAAATTTAATTTGACTTTCTTGTAGACATTTTTTTTTTTTGATAAAAGTAGATAAACTTATGGATAATCTTGTATTACATTTTCAAATCTTAGATTTAAAAAAAAAGTTTTTATGAATTCTCAACTCAAAATAATTTGCTAATTTTCGTGATTTTTACGACTTTCGTAAAAATTTGAACTTTAAATGCTAAAAAAAAAAAAAATTAAATTAATCACTTATGAAGAACTTTGTATTAATTATAATTGTCATTAATATTTGCATTGATGTTTATGGAAAAAAAATTTAAAAAAAGTCAAAATATATTAGATCTATAATATTAATATAGAAATTACTAATATAAACATTTGGTAAAAATTAGTTTATTCTTTTTTGAGTTTAACCAGAAAACTAGTTTTACGCAAAAATCCTATTTCCTTTTATATTTTATTTTTCCCGGTTATTTTAAAATATAGGGTATTGGGATAATATAAGTATAGGGGATAGAAAATATAATATTGATAATCTATACAACATATGTATTTAAATCTCTATAAAAAGTGTTTATAAATAATAATTTACCCATTTGTAATTTAAGAGTTGTCTTGCTATAGACGCGTGTAGTTAATAATACATGATTAATAAATAAAAAATTTGTTTTATTGCCGGTTTAATTGATCTTATACTCTTATTACGGTGCCAGGCGTCAGCAATATTCTATTGGAAATATCTTATGGCATTTTATCATACCTTGAATATAATCTTGAAGTATACTGCTAGGTGAAGGACACATAAATAGATAATAATATATAGGTAGGTGGTATAACAGAATCATATTACAATAACACTGATATAATATTATAGTACTACCTATGCATATAATACTAATATAATCTACAATGCGATTAAAAATATATCACGTACTTATTATTATATTTATATATTTTCAGGGAAACGTGGATGAGATAACTCATAACGCTGCGGACGTATTCCATGACTGGTAATGTTGTCAAATATATAGACAAATAGACGATCCTCGTAAAAAGGAAAAAGTACAATGTGGTTTTGGAAAACAGAGGATGGCTTTGGAGGGTAATACTTGTTTATAAAAGATTAAGAATATATTATGTAATAAAAGTATAAGCTATTAAATTAACAATAAATAGTTACAATAGAACCTAGATGTGCATGATAATTAAAAAACAATGTTTTAAACAAGTAAGTTTAAGGCCATATAAACATTCTGGCTAAATAGATGACGCGACATATCAAAAAAAAATCAACATGATTCATTATACAGTTCACCAAGGACAGAGATTTGGGGAAAAACGAGGTGGAAGCATAATTGTTTTTATAAAGAGAAACATGAAATAAATTGGAATTTCAAAATTCCTAAGTTTGTATATTACCTAAAACCAATGAGGGATAATAGTTTTGGAGAATAAATAAGACCATGTAAGTGGTACATCAGGTCCAGTCCCATCAAAAGTATACCATATAGAATATAGCAACCATTTATAAACAAAAATTTCATTGTAAATATTAAAATCCCCGTTTGAGAACCGCCCGGGTTGGACCTTTCGCGACAAGATCTAGCTTATCTTCTTCCCCAAGGTCTAATCTATCTCTGTACCAAATTTCATCGCAATTGGATGAATGGTTTTGGAATGCATAAGAGATATAGGTTTAGGTGGAAACATTATTAGTGTTTTAAATATATAGATATTATATTATGTTCTTGGTAGTTGTTTAATGTTTATCTTGCATTTTCATATTAAATTAAAATACATGTATCATGTATTTTTTGTGTTTATGTATACACTATATCTAAGGTATATAAGATATGTATATTATGTAAAATTATAAAAAAAATTATTGTTATTTCCAGGAAATTATATGATATGTGATTGTCAATTTTATTGTAATCATACTTAATAACTTACTGTAGTGTTGTAGCCTGTAGATACTATATTAAAACTGATGTAAGTATGAAAACATAAACAGCTTATGAATAATAATTGTATCACATATTCACATACTGCATTCAACATTGTATCAATAAATATTTTTAAAGTAATGGGGAAAACAGTATCAAACATAATAATATAGGTTAGTATTAGGTTAATCAACCAACAAATCACATGATTTATCCCCTCTCCTTTATAATTTTTTTGTATGTATATATATTATTACTACCTAATTACCGAAGATAAATACACAACCCAATGGTAATATAACAGTTCAAAAATTTAAATAATAACAATTATAAGTATTTTTTTTTATTAGAAATATTTAAGCCTTGGCAGCAATGGTTATTTGTCATTTGGCATTATTTTTAAAAATTTTTTTCACAAAATATTAGTTATTTATATTTAAGATAAGATATGTTCTTACATATAATTTATATTAATAGTTTACAATAAATTTTCAATTTTTATTTCTTTGATTAAATGTAGTGTCTGCTTAATGGTTGATTCGTTCGGACCTAGTTACTGATAGAGAGGGGTTAAGCCATGTGAAAACAGTTGGATTCCCATGTAGCGATACCACACGGAAAAAAAGAACTGATAGAGATACTCTAGAATGTTAGCTTGTGGTATTCTGCAGTGGAATCAGAAGGTACATTTTCTAATACATTTTCCTATTAATATGTTGTTATTCAAAAACTTATAAAAGGAGTATACTTTTTATAATAAGAAGTTTTATAAATGTACGGTTTTTTTGGATACCATATCACCCCCGTAAATACGCCACTGATGTAGTATGTATACAATACTACAGTCTACAATAATACAGCACAATATGCAATAGGTACCTACTACCTAACCATATTTACATGCTTAATAACTCTAAAATATAAGACATATTAATATGATTAATATTTTTCATTGTATCATTTATAATAATTAGAGCTCGGATTTCAATGCATTTGTAACTTTTTTTTGGAATGTCTTACACCATGCTTGCCTGCAAGCTACATATGTGTTTCAAGTACTCCATATTGTAAGCACAACATTTTTAGTGGGAATTTTTTGCATTTTTAGCGAATTTTATACTTTTTAGTGCATTTTTTAAGTTTTTAATGCATTTTTTTAATTTTAAGTCATTTTTTTCTATTTCTCCCTTGATTTTCTCCTATTATGACCAAAAAAATTAACTTCACTAAAATATAAACATAGTACTACGTAATATAAATCATTTTAATTTTAACTATATGTATAACATCAGGTATCTAATCTGGTTTTAAATTAAATAAAACTGAAATTTACCTGTATAATGTCACACCCACTAATTAGCCGATTTAATCGCACACAACTTTTATCGAGTAAAAGGTCGATTTTGGGTGAAAACATGTACCGCCATATATTACACTGTAATACTCTGATAAAAGTTGGGCCATACATGTTTTCACCCAAAATTGACCTTTTGGTTTTCGCCCAAAGAAATATTATTCATAGTTCATAGCTCACACGATACGAATTTATAAAATCCATGTGCCATAACTTTGACAAACAATTTGTTTTTATTATTATACTATTTTTTTTAATATGTAATATGTTTTAACTTATATACCATTTAAATTCGTCAAAAAATCATTTAAATTTTTATATATATTAGGTATTTATAATGACTAGGTTATTTTAAATTTTAAATTTCTATGTTTTATATACATATATTTACATTGACTTAAATGTTTTGCACTTATCTATATGTGCCAAAACTACTACAAATAATTTAGTTTCAATAATATACTATTTTTTTTTTATGTTTTACATTTATATACCATTTAAATTTGCCAAAAAATCATTTAAGGTTTTATATTAAATATTATTTACAATGACTAATATATTTTACACTTATCTATATCTTCCTTTTATATGTTTTAAATTTAAAAACTTATGTTTTCCAAACATATATGGTAACCAAAATGTTTTTTCGTTAACTATGAGTAATATTTCTTTGGGCGAAAACCAAAAGGTCCATTTTGGGCGAAAACAGATACGCCCTAATACATTATTACAGTGTGATAAAAACTTTAGGTTAAACTTCTGGGAAGAAGATAGGCAAATTTAATAAGGGTTATTTTGTTTTTTATATTCATAGGATTTTAGTACGGTTATAGGTTAGGTTAGGATTTTTTATTAATCCACTATAAGTGGAATTAAGTAAAAACGACAAACTTGGTATAACTTTGATACTTTAGAGTTAAATCCATACAGTTACGTACAAACAGCACGGGGTCCGCGATCTACCACAGGTAGATTACCTACCTGATAATATACTGCTGCGAAACAGAATTTTTATTCCAGGCAACAGAAAAGTTAAAATAATTTTTAAACACCATACACCGAATATAACATACGAATTGAACAAAGTTTGAGTCATATAGAGTTGGTATATTTAACGGGCAAAGAAGTGCACGGGATCAGCTAGTATAATATAATATTAACATGTAAGTTACTAACATAGGTAGATTATAGAGCGAAGAATCAAATAATTGTGCTAAGGTGACATAATATTACATTATAACTATATGGGCTATTTGCTGTACATTAGGTTACAAGTGGGTACTAATCGTAATGCCAGTAATGGACATGGTGTTAAATTTTAATTTAATGATATAATATTATTGTATGCCTACGTCCTACACAAAAAATGATTCTGAGTGAAGACGGTCTGTCAGTCAGCGTATATTATAATAATATTTTTATATTACAACAAAATATCTAATATCGTTATTCTTTGTTCAAGCATTTAATTTCGTCCAAATTTAGACTTAAAATAGCTATAAAAAACCCATGTTTATATATTGTTTTAGATATTTTGGTGACAGTATGAAGTATGAACTACTTATGAGATACCTTGAAGGCTTGTTTTAAATTTTCAATCCTTAGCTATAAAAAATGAACATTTTATAAATTTGAAGCTACAAAATAATTTGTAATTTTATAATACCTACTATACATTCGAAATAAACGTACAATGCGATATCTTAACATGTGTTTAATTCTTATATTAAAATATCTGTTACATGTTTGAACAGTAAGCTTAAAAGGTGGTAATGAATAAAAATAAAATATGACATGGAATAACGGAGTCAATAAGCTAATGGAGGCACTTTATCGTGGAATATTAGTTATAATATTTTAGTACTATTGATTCGATGCTATAATAGCGATCTACATTATTATTTTTCAATTTGTATAATAAGCAGGTCCGATACCACTGACTTTTTTGTGACTTTCAGCATTCTTTTGGGATTCCTTGAACAGAAATAAAATTAATTGTATGTTAGACATTGCATATAAATTCACTAAAATTAAAATGTTATTGAGTAGGTATATATTTTATGATTTTGTTAGGAGGTAGGTAGTCATTATACAATTTACACTATGTACCTAGCTATCTAATGGTATGAATGATTGTTTTTAGGAAGTCTTCAAACTAATTTAATTATTTTGCATTCTCGAACATAGTTCTTCTACTTTTTTTCTACAGTTGACCACCCTAGTCCTTTTCGTTTGTTAAATGACTCAACTAACTTACTGTACAGCAGAACGATATCCACTTTTGACCCATTCTAAACATAGCAAGTTTGCTTTCAGTAGACCAACCTAGTGATGTTTATTTTAGTATTAGAATTTAGAGTGAATTGACGTACCTTATGAAATACCTTGTTTTAAATTTTCAATCCTTCAAAACTCAACATTTTATAAATTTGTAACTTTTATTTATATAATATTCGAAATAAACGCACATATGTGATATATTTACATGTGTTTTATACGTGTATATTAATGGGTTCATACTTAAACAGTTGGCAGACTTTTTAATTCTTACGTAGGTAATACAATTTAAAACAATAGTTCATAAAAATACCGCGGATAGGTATTATCTAAATAGTATTGCTACGGTGAAAATTAATAGGTTAACAACTATAAATGCTAAATTATAATATGTACAATACATGAAATATATTTATAATAATTTTAGATTTAGAACCTTGATAGGTTAGGTCAGTTAAACGATATAATATGGGAACGCGTTCATTTTATTGGACAGTTAAAATTGAACGTAAACGCGAAAGCGTTTGCTTTTTTAATGAATGTTCCAATTCCAAACACTGATTATTATATTTTATTATGTTTAACTATAGTTATATACTTATATTTGCACGACAATGACATTTTCAAATGCAATGTTTTTAACAAAAATGAATTCAACCTAACTTAATGTATTGCTAATAGTAAAATACGAGCAAATAATATTGAATAAGAAGTTATTATAATAGCAATATACTAAGTAAAGGTCACACACTGCAGCGGTGGTAGTAAAATTATTTTTTGTTACGCCCGCGCCGAAAGTTTAGTTTTTTATGACGGCTGGAGCGTTGGAAAGTGACCTTTTTTCGTCTAGCGGGCGGTATAGTGGGAATCCCCATAGTGCATTAGTACCGGGCGGTAAAATGGAAATCCCAAAAAGTGCCGGGTGGAAAACTGGAAATCCCAAAAGTGCTGGGCGTATCCCCTTCACAGCCAGAAAACTGATCGATTAACGGGGAGGCGTGACAAAAAATAATATGACGTGTGGCTCGTGCCAAAAGGCAATTTCAGTCTTGGGCGAAATTCGGCCGTCGCCTATGACTGAAGTAGCTCACTTCCACAGCCATTACCAAACAATATACTAATGTCTTGAAGGTGGCGGTAAATTGTTTCCGGAATCATTTTACCGCCACAGCTGCAATGTGTGAGATCGGGGCATTTGGAAAAAAAATCCGTTTTATGTTATTTACAATTAAAACGTTACACCATTTTTTCGTTAATCGTTATTTAGAATTAAAACGTTGTACAGGCTTTGCGTTTATCGTTATATAGAATTAAAACGTTATACAAATTTTGCGTTTATGATTATTTAGAATAGTGTCATTAGTGTTAATACCTATTAAATGTATTAATAATAACTAATGCTGGCAGGTAATGGCACGGGTGCGGAACATAATATAATCAATTCTAATGTTCGTACGAATGGAATAAATATTTAAACTAATATAACTTTTAAATAAATGGTTTTTAAATTATTTCGTTTTGCGTTATTTTTCGTTCAATGAAATTCTATAAATTACGTTTTGCGATATTTTACATTTAATGATATTTTATAAATTACGTTTTGCATTATGTTTTGTAATTATATAATATAATATGTTTTGTTAATAGTTATGTTTTGTTTTGTGGTATACAATTCAGTGGCGACTATCCTCAAATAAATATGTATTGCTGAGAAAAATTGTGACCCACTCACCAACAAAGTACAAACACCATTAATTAGAAAATACAAATTACCAATATTCAATCAGTGGGTCACATATTTTGTTAATTTTTAAGCAATATCAAAATATAATTTACCTTATAATTTTTTTTTAAAACAATCTTTATTTTAGATTCTGAGTGGAGCGAGGAAACTAGTGGTTTTACAATGGTGTTTTTTTTTTATATCCTTTATACAAAAATTCTACCAGAAGGAGTGCTTCGATTTCAACATATAGTAAAGAGGTCATTTTTCGATATTCTCAATAGTTATTTAATGCCACGAGAAAAACTACTGACAAATTACGAAAAACCACTTAAAATGGGATTTTAATTTCTAACGCTTTGTTTATCACCGTAGCAACGAATAAAAATTATAATATTATAATATTAATTTAACTTAAAGGCTATAATAAATAATAAAAATTTAAAAAACCCAGACTGATAAACCGTCTCCGCTCAGAATCGTTTTTCTTATACAATGATATTATATCATTGAATTCAAGTTTAATAAAATCCATTATATATTGACTCACTTGTAACCTACTGTACAGCAGAGCGATATCTCTCACCCACTTTTTATAAATTAGTTACAAAATAAATAATATGTATTTCTAATTGAAACAAACATGCAGCGTACGGAACGCATCAGAAAAAGTCGTGTATAGCTGGCCGAGTACTTACTTAATAAGCTAATATTATAATATTGATCCACCTTTATTTGTTTTGATTTTTATCTGTTATCGTCGAATTCCTTGAATTTTGATTTACGTAGATCGCTATTAGCTTTTGAATTGAATAATAATTATTTTAAATGCTGCCTTTTTGTTTATGTATTATTACTTACTAGTGACTAGTGTACTTTAGTGTTTGTACACACTACACAATAAAGGTAAAATATAAAAATTACACTGTCAAAATATGTGAACGATTTTTAATGAATATCGAGTAAAGGGTAACGGCTTCCCTGCAGCGTCAAATAGTGGAACAGCACGGCCGCGTCAGACAAAGTATTTTTCCTTTTACCTAATTTATTATAATATGTACCAGACTTTTTCACCACGGACTTTTTGGCTGAGACACGATTCAGCATAAAACATATTTTTTTGCGACACGATTGAGCCAAATTGTCGGCGTATCAAAGGAAATCGGAATACAAAAGAAAACCTACACGATTGAGCATAAAAAACTCTGCAACGTTGCCATTTTCCATTTTAAACTATATTATACAAAAATATTTATTTAAATAATTCAAATAATTCAAAGTATAGCATATCAAAAAGAACATGATTTCATAGTCAATAATATAGTCACATTTCATAAATCTGTTTGATAATAATAATAATAATAATAATAATAAAAATAATAGTTATGTTAATAATAAAATCAAATATGGTACGAATTAAAAAAAATACTGCATGGTTTATAAGTCAATAATACTATAGAGTATCATGATTCATGGGTGATCGAACACTGATATTATTTCTATAATAATTTTGGAATTGTATTGATCCGGAACTGATTTATTAATAGATAATATTTTCGATAAAGCTGGGCTCAACTCACGGCTCGCGTCTGGTATCATAATAATTGGTGGAATAATACGTGAAAATAATAAATTACAAAATTTCGGCCACGTGAATGTGGCAACATCGCATAAAATATTCTATGCTCAATCGTGCTTTACCGAACTTTTTATACCTCAGACTTTTTTTCCTAGGACTTTTTGGTAGTTTACCACGTAGGACATAACGTCAGATGCCTATGTCCGGACCGGTACTCTGTAGCGACGCTAGACGCTGCAGGGAAAACGTACCTTAACAAGAAGAATTGTGTCCTTGGATAATATGTATTGCTTGATTTATTTTATAATGAATACACACAGCTGTCACAGCTACACAGGTACCTATTATATAAATGTATAAACAAGTTTTGCATTAGTATCCATAAATACCTAGTTATTTGGGTAAAATGTTTATATTTTTATATTATAGAAGAATTCAATTTAACTTGATTCTTGATATCTTACAATATCTGTTATTATTAGTATACAATTATAAATTATAATATATTATGAACCAATTACCATCGAGTAAAATACTAGTATTTATAATCAATGCATTTCTTATTATTTTTGAAATTTTAAAACTCTTTCATGTAAAATTAAAATAAACATTTTAAGGTATGAATTTAATTTGAGGTGAAATGGTTGTGCTAGAGATACGGTTACCGATTTTTCTTATTTTTGTTCAAATATAGCCTATAGTTATTTTACTTGTTAAAGTGGTATAATGGTATATCCATTACTCAAATATTAAAAGTTAGCGTTGCTATAATTTCATCAAGCAAATCCGGAACTAAGCAAAAAAAATAAAAATATCATTGAATCATATTAGGTACCTATGTATTAAAAAAACGACTAACGATACATTATTTTATACACCCATTTTACCATGCAAAAATAATAAAAATATTGTTCGAAAATATTCATTATTGTTTAATAAATTATAAATTACAAAATTAATACTTTTTTTTAATTATCAATAATATTATGGGGTTCTTGATGGCTAAAGAAAGCCGCCCAATTTGCACCACATGTGGATACACACAATAGTAAAACACATACTCACTGATTGTCTAAAATACGAAGACCTCAGGAAAAAAAACAATCTGTTTGAACAATTATCCGAAATCCTGGGACCCGACGAAGATGCAAACAACAAAATAATAAATTTTTTAAAAATGTCTGATTTGTATAAACTTATTTAGAAAATATCTTTATAATATTACTGTTAATAAAAAAAAAAAAATGAAACCACACACGCTAAAAACCATTGTTGTTACAGCGTTTTCTTGATCAATAAAAAAAAAGTAAATAATTTTATGTTTCAAATTCGTTTCTACCTCTTATCATAAACTCCAAGTTTCAGAAAACTCGTCACAAAAATGGCATTTTCTTTTAGGTGCCATAAATCAAAATGACTAAAAGTGGAATACGCTGCAAATCTACAAATTATAATATACCCACTGTAGAATATCACTGATGTAAGTACTTACTACTTACGTACTTAGTGTACTACTAGTCATTACTCATTAGTCTTTAACAATCGTGTCGACTATAATTGGTAAAATATAAAGTTTAAACATGTTAACTGGTAACACACTAGTCGAAGGTACGGTGTCTTAGCCGTGGCTGGCCGCAATGACTGTTCTGCTATGGAACAGCATTATAGCCGCTGCGGTCGGCGGCTGTACGCCTGTACTCGTTCGTGAACAGTATGATGCGGCCGGTCGCTGCTGCGACTAGGACACCGTACCTTAACAGTGCACACGCGCTTGTTTGTTTCCCTCGAATTTTCCCAATATTATTATTTTATAATTAGCCTATAGATTTGGTATCATTAGTCATTATTTTATCCCGTATAACATTTTGACTCTCAGTTAAAATTATTATTCAAAAAAATTGTCGAAATTAAACAATTTTGAAATTTTTTTCCCAAGTACGGCGGTGACGGTTCCGGTTTTCCGGGACTTATGACAACCCTATTAAAAGTAACAATACAAAATTCAAAAAATGCGAAAGTAGGTAACCGCTATGCTATGCATTATATAGGTAAAGTGTACCAGCGTCACTGGATGTGTTAAATTTGAATTCAATACGAATATACGATAAATCATTGCATACGATTATACAAATAACGAATCTGATCGGTGACAGACCGTCAACCTTTATTATTATGGTATATTATTTTGTGATACAAGGGCGGAAGCTAGGAAGTGAGCTATTTCGGTCACAGGCGACGTTTGTGGCTACGTTGAACGTTCGCACAAGGCACCATAGTCTTCCCAAACGAGCCGCACATGGGGGTACCTACTACCTACCTACTATTATTTGTCATGCCTCACGCGATCCATAATATGAATATTGTTCTTGTTATTTCTTGGCATATAGATTCTCCTGTTTCGTACGTAACAACTCGGGACTTGGGAGTAACTAGTAAGTATTAGTAACCCACCTACCGGCCGGTATCTATTTGATATATTAGACAAAACGTATCGGATACGTTCATGTATTGATCCGATTTGAACAGTAACTTTTCCGACGGCTGCGTAGCGGGAGATTTCCATTTTACCAACGGTCGGAAAAAAACATTTACTATCCGCTGAATGGAAAAAGGTTATTTTCCACAGCTTCAACCAGCGTCGAAAAATTAAACTTTTGGTGTAGGCGTGACAAAATGTAAATTAGTAAATTGTATTATTATAATAGGTATTATGTTTGTAATTGTATTGCTATAATAGTAATTTATTAAAAACTTAGTACTTTAGTTGTACGGTAGGTTGAATTAATTTTTTCCGAAAATATCACATTTATTATAAATTATAATATTATTATTAATTATTAGGATAATATTATTATTTAATGTTTACTTAGGTACCTATTATTATTTATTGATATTAATATTTAAGTAAATATCGACTAACTTAAAAATTAAAATATCGTAAAAAACCAACGAGAGAATACAGATAATGTGGTTACGTAAAAATTTGATAATAAGTCAATTCGCTCTAATACCAAAAATTACAGCTCTCTGCCACTCTATTGAAACCATTGAACTATATAATAATATATGTTATATAGTTTAATGATTGAAACAAGCAAATGAAAATTTGCTATGTCGTACGTGTGACCTAGACAACACACGCGGGTGCGACGTCCTCTTACTAAACGTATTAAATTACTACAAAATAACTAAAATCATTACCTATTCTGCGGTTAAATATCTAATTTCGTGATAATCTGAACTTCAAATTTTTATAAAATAAAACGTGAAATATTGAACCTACGCATTTCAAATATTTTTAAATTGCAAAAAACAACTTAAATAATATGTGAGATCTTGTACTAAATTTACATAAAACACTAAAACAAATAGGTACATTCGTAATTTTCGTGATTCATCATTCAGCTAGGTCCAAACGTCTTGAATTCACGTCAAATTTTTAATGTTGTACGTTTGTAAGACAGTGACAAGTAACAACACAACATATGCAGATGTGCCAGCCTCTTAATTTATTTTTAGTATTGTAAGAACATTTAATATAATTGAAACAATTAATCGATAAAAAAATATACTTATATAGTTATAATATTATAATTTAGTATAATTTGTTAGGTATTGAAATTTGAAAAACTGTTCAAGCGTAAATAAATACATACCTACTTATTAATAAATAATAATTAATAAGTACTAATTAATAATTATTTACTTATTACTTAACAATTACTGTAATTATTAGAAAATATAGTCCTAGAGACTAGAAACTAGAGTATTAGAATATACTGTCAAGTGTCAAGCAAAATACTACATTTAATATTTATACAGGTAGAGTAGGCACTACCTACTAAGTAATAAGTATGGCGTATGCGTGTCTTTCTTCTATAAAGCAATGGAAATTCACTTTTTTTCATTGTTAAAATTACGTTACACGGATATTTATTGTCTACGTCTTACAAGAGCTTAGCATACCGAATTTAAGCTCAGCAGATCACGTTTAACTCGGTTAGTTAAAAATTAGAGTGAATCGACGTATAATGAAACAAGATGGTAGTTTGGTAGTATGGTACGAACATTATCTGTGTTTGTATGTGGTTATCGTATATTATAAATTATTACGATAATTCAGTTTTTAAGTTGGTTATATGAGCATTTCTAATTTACGCTATATTTTATACGCATAACTTGCTAAAAAATTTAACTGTCGTAAAAAACCCATTTACAAAAATAATTTTCTTACCATCAAGTTTTAAACGCGATCTGCTGTGCGTAAATTTGTTATGACTTATGTTTCGCACTTGTAAGACGGAGACAACAAGTTACCGTGTAGAGCGTCATCTTAACCGATAATATATTCGAACAAAAATTATAAAAATTATTATTTTACAGAAAAATATTTACGATTTATTATAAATTCATAATTATACATTATATGAGGTTTATACTTTACAATTTTACATGTATACTATTAGTATATGACACTCATTAATCTATATTTAATCATACCCGAGTGGTTAGGTAATACAAAATATATACAATTTACAATGATTAATTAGTAGTGTGGAATAATTAAATATATTCATAGCGCTGTATAGTGTATAGTTTATAATAGTCACAAAACCACTATTCAATCCTAAAAATAATTAATTTTTTTCTTATAGAACTCATACTGATATAAAGAAAATAATTAAAAAAAGAAACTGTGGTCAAATATCGTTTTGTAAAACGTAATTTTACATTATATTATCAAAGTGTTAACGACCCGGCGCCGAGTATACTGAGATGATATTACTATGTACATGATAACATAGATCCCTATATTTATTTATAATTACTAAAACAGTAAAACACCAAGACCATGGCTTAAAAGTAATTAATAAAAAGTATTTAGTCATGACCAAGATTAGGTATAAATAATAGGTATAACATTATTTCGTAGATTATTCCTAAAATAAATAAGAAATATTATGGTTTATTATTCAAAAATTCTCGTCGAAAAACCAATCTACTGTGTTACTATACTACCATTCGTAGCGAATAGTGATAATAATAATAAGTATTAAGTAAGAACACTTCCGAGGACGAAATAAATAAATGCAACTGCTACCGAAATAGTTAATCGTTTAATGTTTGGGCCGTGAGACGAAAAAACAGTTCTTAATTTCCTAAGTACCTTCTGATAAAAGAGCGTTATTTTATAATATTGTCATATGACGTAATAACGAAACAGACCACAGGATAAAAGGGTAAGAAAAAAATGAAAATATGTCAATATTCAATTCCGGAGCGTTATATGTTGCCATGGTGTTTTTGTGTTATCTACGACGGACGAAGTAAATTACAACAATATAAAGCAATAATAATAAATGTTCAATTGTAATATTAGCCATAGGAAAAACAATATTATTTTATCGTCGCGGGTCTATTAATAAAAATAATAACGAATGTCGTCGCGTACGACCGGTTGATGGTGTGCCGGTGTGGTGCGGTGCCGTGTCGTGCGATGCCCGGTGCGGCGCGGTACGGTGCGGTGGCGGGTGCTGAGGTTATTTGCGTCGACTTTAATAGTTTAATAACGCAGATGCGCGGGGAACGGGTGTTGACTGTCGAGCGGAGCAAGGAACCAGTGGACGGGTGTTGTGCTACGGCGGTGAGTAACTTATACTGCGGGGATTGCGGCGGTGGCAGCGGCGTTCGGATCGATAGCGACGGTTGCCACTTGCCACTGCTCCGTTGCTGCGGGCAGCAGAGCGAGCGAGCTAGTCGCTAGCGCGACGGCAAGTACAATAAGGTAGAATAGAGAACGAAAATAATAGTATTATAACGCATGCCGCCCGCGTCGACCTCGAACGCGTTCGTGGAACACGAATATTGAATCGAACATAGACGCGTCGGAGCTAGCGAGCGTTCGCTGTTACTCGCTAGTCGCTGAGCGATTTACCACACCTGCGATTGTCACCGTCGCACGCGCACGTGGTGGCGGCGGCGGAGGGCGGCGGGCGGCGCGCCACCCGAAAGAGAACACAATACACAAGCATGAACACACTATATAGCGACTAACTCGCGGCGGCGCACGGAACTATGCGTGCTCAACTGCTCAATACTGTCCGGACAGGCGGGTGGGCGGCCAAATGGTTTTTATGGACGGGCGGGAAGGGCGGCGGCGACGGCAGGCTGTGTTCGGGTGGACGCGCTATAGGCGGTGGCCGGCAGTTCGTGTGACCCGAGCAGTAGACAGTCGTGAGCAGTGAGCATTGAGTACTCGACATTCGATAGTCGACACGGGCAGCCGCAGCGCTCCATTTCACCTCTCTGGCACAGCGTTCGTCGGTCGTCAGCTTCGGTACACTTCGTGCACCGCCGTCGCCTCACAGCTCACTCCGCCGATCAGCATTCCGTAATTCCGTCCGCCCGCCGCCGTCGTTCTTCTTCGTCCGTCGACTCGCTCGCATAGTCGCATCGTCCTGCGTTCTTCGCTCGTGCGGTTTATCCTTTTCCGTTGACTTTCCGTTTGCGTTTTTATCGCGTACGGTTTCGCGCCTGCGCGCCGGTCCGCGTGTATCGATTCTCATTTGTATTTTGTGGGCAGATATCGTTAACCGTATCACATGCTCGCCGTCTAATAATTTATTATTATTTTCATAAACTCAGTTGGATTCTTGTTATTGTTATTATTGTCATCGTTGATAATAAAATATTATAAACACAACGGATAACAGTAATATTTTATAATATTTTACATTTTAGTTCTATTATATTAATTTGTGTCGTGTTTTCCGATCGATTCTTAAAACAATTGGTAGTATTATCGTTATGTCTTTTGAGGGTGCGTGAACAGAAGTTGCAGCATCACACGGAACCTGACTCTGTAAGTAGTAAATATTGCGATAACGGTAAGCCGGTAAGTTCGCCCGAACGGTATCTCTAAGTACGGTGTACGGACTCCCGCGGGTCGTGTAGCAACACGATCGTAATAATAATAATATTATGACATTCGTACGTCTTTTATTTCACAAATTTTCATCCAGTGTTCGACATCTTAAAACAATCAGCATTCTGTCTTAAAATCATTTTTAGAATCTATTTTAGGTACCATAGAGTATTATACAGATCTTTATTGATATTTTTCATCGTTGATCTGATATCATTATTTTTCGGGATGTCTATGCAACAGATATTAGAATATTGGATTAGGTATCTTCCTGATTTCCATACTTTCTCGACGTCTTGTCGCTTTTTGTTTATATAATAATATTAACGTACTTTATACATAAAATATACGTTTAAATCATAGTAATATTATACCCTTTGCGGTTCTCAGGGTTTTTGTAATCATTTCTGCTGCCCCGCTATTGGTTAAATTGCTATGCGTTGACACTATTATCTCTTCTACAACTGCCCTTGTTAGATCTGTGCTGTATTGAGTAAATTACTTTTGTAAAGTAATAAAATAACACTACTCGTTACATTAAATATTTTATTTAAATTACATTCACATTACCCACATTATTTTTATCACTACTTTTTCATTCAATAAGTAGAGCGTTAGAAATAACATTACTTTAAAAATAAAATAATTGCAAAATCAGTGCATATTGTTGATTATTATTTATTATAAAAACTTTCGGAATCGTAAACAATTTTTAAATTTTTTTCGAATATCTTAGTTTTTGTCGTACATCCTACATTCATAACTTATTTTAATAACGTGGAAAATATCACGTTACTCCTTTACAATTGTGTTAATTAAAATAAAATATAATGAAATGATTACAGCGTTACAGCAAAAGTAATTTGTAATTTGTGTTACGTTACTAGGTACCCAACACTTGATGTGTGTTACATACCCTAAGTAAGTATGCATAGCTACATATCTACTGCCCTAATGATTCTCGATTATCCGTCTGTCACCAGTTACCATAGAGATTTCAACAGTGTACCTACTATCTGATCTTGTTTAGATAATATCAAAGGAGTCGACATGTGGCTTTTGCATATTCTGTCTTTATGAATTGAACGCTTTGGAACATTTTCTTCATAATATTGAATTCTATCCTAAAATTGCATATAAATCAATTGTGCTTCACCAATATAATTATTAAATTTGAACTTTTTTGTTAATGTGTTTCATGTGATTAAAGGAATACCTATTCAAAACTAAAACGTAAATGGTCAATACAAGAGCTTGTACAATGAACTCAGAAAAAGGGAAGAGAAATCAGAATAAAAATTCAAATAGAAGTAGAGCAAACAACTCAGACTCTGGTTAGTGCTGTATTTTGTGATTAGTCAATTTAATTTAAGTTTAATATGAAGCTGTTAAATACCTAATTATAAAACTAAAACTGTAAACATAATATTTTAGAATTGTTTAAAAAAAGAATTGGCAAGCTAATTCTAAATTAAAATGTAGTAGGTATACACCTAGGTATGGTCAGTTTTTAGTTTTGATAAGAAATGTTTAATATTATAATTTGTAATACTTACCTATCTACCTATCGGTTTTGAATTTAAATAATTTTAACCGCTTCATATAAATCTAATAATAAATTTAGACATACCTAATGTAAGTAAGTAAGCAATACAATTAATGCAAACAATCATGCCCTTATGAATACATTTTTTTAAATGGGATTTTAATAGGTTCAATCAGTTTTTAATAGCAAAAACTAAATATAAGTATTAAGAGGCCATTATTCTGATATTTGCTGTCTCTGTCTTACAAGTGTGTAACATAACAAATTGTACGCTTAGCAGAACGTGTTCTGCTGAGCGTACTATTTGTTATGTTACGCTTTTGTAAGACAGAGACAACAAATGTTGGTATAACGTCCTCTTAAGTTAAATATCAAACAATGTTGGTAGGTAGTGTTTTATATAGGTACAAAGTGCCTAACTATACCTACATTTATATTTTAAAAGTTAATTAAGTGTCAATTAAAAAAAAGAACAAAAGAAATAATAAATATTCAGTGTTATAAGAAGTATAAATGTATAGTATTGCATTCTACGATACGAGGTTTTACCTCAGACCTGTGTAGAGAAATTTATTGTAATATTTCACAATATTTAATATTTATGCTATGTATATTTTTTTAACTAGAGTAAATAAATACTTAAATGATTAAGAATAAGGAAAAATAGTTGTATAAAAACAATATAAGTCAATATTTTGGGGTTTTTCAAGGGTTTTTTTTTGTGAAAATTATTATAATATCAATTTTAGAGTAATTTTTAGCAGATTCGAGTTTTCATTAATAAAGAATGGTTACCCTCTCATTTGTTGTATAAATTAAACAGTGTTGAAAGCGTTGTAGACTGTATTAATACAGCCGACTAGTGTACTTGTACTATACAAGTTGTGTTTTTGGTTGAACATGTTACGGTTATTCTTTCTCTCGCGTCTTAATTTCTACTTAACTTTGTTTTAAATATCGTACATTGTTTTTGGAAACCAATTAAAATAATATAAAACAAAAAGTTTCATAGAAATTTGTTAGTTAGCATCGATTTTTGATTTTAGACTATTTTCAGTTATTCTGATTATTTTTTTATTTTTGCATATCTCTGCTTAATTATGATTTATGATGACACGTGCCACTAACAAAAACCTAAAAATTTTAGTTAATTTCTTTTTTTTTTCTATTCAAGGTAAAGCTAGAACTATAAATAATTTTTCTCCTTCGTATCATATTTTCTAATACTTACCTAATAAACATCGGATCTAGTATTTGCTCGTTAATCTACTAACCGGTTAAATTAATGAATTTTTTTTTTTCAGCTATTCTTAAACAGTTTTAAATTTTTTTTCAGAAAATCTATAAGAATTATAATAAAAAAGTCAAAATGTTTTCAAAAACTGAAAAAGGTTAAAAGTTTTTAATTTTTTTTAAAGATGACATTTTAGATTCTGAGCAAGCGATGAATGTATTGATTTTACAATGAATTTTTTTTTTATTTTTTTTTTTTTGTGTCTGTCATCACCTTTAGGACGGTAAAAATGCTTGGATTTTTTTCAATAATAACTTTTTTGATAGGAAAGTGAATCTAGTTGGTACTCTGGAGTTTGGGGGATCAAAAGTAAAAATTTCCCAGTAGTTTTCAAAAGCGACACGAAAAACAAAAGAAAAATTAAGGAAATACGGGAATTTTTACGCAAAAATCTGTTTTAGAGAAAATCGATTTTGGTTTTTGGTGTAACTCTAAAACAAATAAGCGTAGGTACATGCAATTTTGACTGAATGTATATATTAGCATTTTCTATACACCATAACATTTTCCAAATATTTTGACTTATTTAAGCTGTTTACGGACATTTTCAGTTTCCATTTTTTTTAGTTTTTTTTTCTATAAATATCAATAACATTTTATTTGTTGGGTAAAAAATCTTGAAAATTGAATACAAGGCTCCTACTATATTGTTACAGTGATTTTTGAAAAATATTAAAAATCCTTAGTCACAGTTTTTATTTATAAGCATTTAAAGTTCAAATATTGACAAAATACGAAAAAATCACGAAAATTAGCAATTATTTTGAATTGAGAATTCATAAAAATTTTTTTTTTTAAATCTAAGATTTGAAAATGTAATACAAGATTATCCATAAGTTTATCTACTTTTATCAAAAAAAAAAAATGTCTACAAGAAAGTCAAATTAAATTTTTATGAGCGTTTGAAATTCATATTTTTACATTTGATATTCACTCGATTTCTCATGGAACGATTTTCTTATTTTGTTAAATTAAAAAACGTATGACTGTAGATACTTGAAAATTTCACTGAATGTTTATATTAGCATTTTCTATACACGATAAAATTTTGAAAATAATTTGACTCTTTGAGCTGTTTACGGACATTGTCAGTTTTCAATTTTTTTAGTTATTTTTTCTGATCAATAAAATGTTATTTGTTGGGTAAAAAAACATTAAAATTCAATATAAGGCTACTGATATATTGTTCTAATAGCAGTTGAAAAATATTAAAAATACATAGGCACAATTTTTTTTATAGGCATTTAAAGTTCATATTTTGACAACATTTATCAAATTTATAATTTAATAATTATTTTGTAGTTAAAAATTTATAAAATGTTCAACTTCTATAGCTAAGGATTGAAAATTTAAAACAAGGCTCCACTTGATAGGTTATATATAAATTACTTTATTCACAATAATATCGTCAAATATACTTGGTAATATCATAGGCTGACTGACCATTTTCGCTCAGAATCGTTTTTCTTATACAATGATATTATATCATTGAATTAAAATTTAACACCATCCATTACAGTGACCCATTTGTCAACTTCTGTACAGCAGAGTGACACCCACTTGCCCACCTTTTTTTACATTATATATAAAAATTAAACGATAGAAAAAAGTGTGTTGATGGTTTTTGTCGCTCTTTTTTTGCTTTTTTTAATATTTTTAAGTGCTTATTTCAGTGCATAATGAAATATTTAAGTGTTTTTTTCAGCGCTTATTTTGATGATTATAAGTGCTATAAACCCCTAATCCTGGTAATGAATAATGTATCACTTACTATAGATAAAAAATAACTACTGTCTTTAAATTTGGAGCTCTAAATCATGCAGTTGTAATACTGACTTAATAAAACACAAAGAAGCTTAATTTCTTATGAACTTTTGAACAACATTCCAAATTACAATTATCATCTTGAATTTTTGAAGAAATGTGTTTATTCAAATATCTGATGATTGCATAACATTAATTTTAAATTGGATGAAAAGGTGTTGGTGTTTCCAGCTGAAAAGCGCTCGGCTCTATACTTATTTATACTAAATTCTATTACATTTTTTTTTTTTTAATTTAGTTAAACAATGCTTCTAATATGAGGACACTTATATTGTGCTTAACTAATGTAAGCTATGCCATGAATATAACTTAATTATTCACTGTTATAATGATCTATTACTAGCAGTGTGACCAGTCGGTGGGCAAACTTGGAGTATTGTACTCTCAGTTTAAAATACCTTATTATACAATAAATTATTTTACCATTGCAATTTTAACTAATAATTCCAGGATAAAAACATCTATGGCATAATAAATCTATGTAGCTACTTTTTCGTTGAACCAACAAATAAAATGGTGGTGATTAATGATATATATTTTGTAGTAAAAATATATTTTACCAACTTTTTAGTATTTGTTTTTTGTTTTTGTTAATTGAGGTAGATTTTTAAAAGTACCCATCAATACAGATTGTGCTTAAGTATATAATGTTAATAGTTATTTTTTTTTAACAGGAAACGAAAAATCAAAAATGAAATCCAACAGTAAATCGCCGCCATCTATTTGTTCAAATCCGGAGAGTGAAGGTAATTTGATTCAATTTTTATTTCAATAAAAGTTCTTTACTTAAAACTACTATATTATAAATAATAATAATAATTATTTTTATTTATTATTATTAAATTAATCTTCATTATTATAGTTATAATGTATAAAAAAACTGTTATATCTTTATTATTTATTCTGTTTGTTATGATTATCTTTGTTTCTGTTTTATAAAACTATTTAAGAAAACACTACATAGATATTGTTGTCTCCATCTTACAAGTGCATAACATAGCAAATTTACGCTTAGCAGTAACTCAGTTAGTTTAAAAATAAGAGTGAATCGACCTATTATGAAACAGGATGGTACGAACATTATCTGTGTTTGTATGTGGTTATCGTATATTACGATAATTCAGTTTTTAAGTGAGTTTGAGTATTTCTAATTCACGTTTATATTATATACGCATAATTTGCTAAATAATTTAACCATCGTAAAAAACCCATGAACAGAGATAATTTTCTTACCATCAAGTCTTATAATAGATTGATTCACTCCAATTTTTAAACTAACAGAGCTAGTCCTCTTAATAATAATAATATATATTAATACGAGGTATGTCCAGAAAGTAAGTTCCGTTGGGCAATAAAAACATGTAAATGTGTAAATTTTATTATAAATTTTATTTGAATATAAAATACATGTATTACTCTATTTTTCAACATAGTTACCACCATTATTTAAGCACTTATCATGTCGAGGTACTAGTTTTTGTATCCCTTCATCATAGAAAGATGACGCCTGTGATTGTAACCATGCGCTAATAGCCTTTTTCACCTCATCATCTTCGTTGAAGTTCTGGCCACCCATAAATGATTTCATGTGTAAAAAAAGATGAAAATCACTGGGTGCCAAATCTGGACTGTAGGGCGGATGATTAAATTGTTCCCATGCAAATCATAAATGCGATAAAAATAGAAAACGGAACTTACTTTCTGGATATACCTCGTATATGTAATAATATTTATAAGCGCCCTCTTTATCATTACTGATTAAAACAATAATTAATTAACTACTTACTGTAAAATATTATTTACAAAAAACAATGTTATTTTGAAATCAGTAATGTTATTAAATTGTGAACTGATTATCAATAGTAACATTTTTTATTTTTATTCAACATTTTAGATTCAAGTTTTACTAGTGGCAATAGTTTTTTCTTGGTAAAAAAGCTTACAATTAATGCAATAGGTACAAGGTTTTTATATTGATTATATTCATACAATGTATAAATGAATAACATTTTCAATTTTTAGTTCCCAAGACTTGAAAATGTAGTATGAACTTAGTGTGCTTACCAGCAATTTAAATTTTAAATTAAAGAGTCAACAGAATTGGGTTCCTTCAAACTAATAATAATAAATAAAATATTAATGTAACAACTATTTAATGTATTTTTTTTAAATTGTATTGTTCAGAAGATGATCAAAATATACCTACAGCAGTAACAAATCCACCAGTCAAAGTGACCTTAAAAAAGACAAGGTCAAGTAGCAGTAGTTCTTCTAGGGAATCCACCCAATCATTCGAAGTGAGAAACTTAATAATACATTTTAGTTAGAAATTGTTTCAATTAATAATATGATGAATAATACACATGAGTAATACTTATACATTTTGTCAATAAGGTTTAGTAAAAGCTTATTATTATATTATATTGGCTATAAAACAATTATGTATAATATTGTATATTATGTTAATTTTATTTAATAACTACAATAGAATAATATATATTTTTTAACTTAGTTAAAATTATATTGATTCACCAAAATTATTGAAATGGATGCGCACTGTAATAAATTTATGATGCCTATAGATTCTGAGCGGAACCATTTCACAATATTTTTATTTTTTCTAAATTATCAGCTTTTAAGGCAGTAAAAATGTTTTGATTTTTAATTTTGGGTTTGTTTCTAGTAGTAAATGATTTAGTTAGTACTAACAACATGAAAAATTTATGAAAAAACAGGGATTTTCACACAAATACAGAATTGTTAAATTTTTTTGTTTTTTTGTGTGTAACTTAAAAAAAATATTTTAACTTGAGCTATTTTTAGAAATTTGAAATTGTTTTTAGTTAATTTTCTATAAATTTCTATAAATTATTTAGTTGGTTAGAAAGCTTCTAAATTTAAACTAATAATAGTTATTATAGTTATTTTTAAAATATTAAAAATAAGTATGTAAATTTACATATTTAAATGAAGAAAGATTCAGTTATTTTGTTGTAATTTATAAGTATATTATTTACTTCCCCCCCATGACTCTTAATGATGACATGATTCCTTTTAAAGAAGCAACTCATTATCTTGGAGTCCACCTTAACAACAAACTTACTTGGGCCACTCATATAAAAACTAAGAGAAAATCTCTTAACCTCAAACTCCATAAACTTAGACACTTCCTCAAATCAAATCTTCGCTCGACACCAAACTTTTAATTTACAAACTAATTATTCGCTCATCAATGACTTAGGTATTCAGATTTGGGGTGCGGCCAAAATATCAAATATAAAAATTTATCAATCATTTCAGTCAATTTGCCTTCGCCTCATTACAAAAGCCCCCTGGTACGTCAGCAATCTTTCTTTCCACTCTGACCTCAAAATCCCAACCATTCATACACTTGCCGCCCACTACTTTAATACTTTCAATCACTCAAATCCTCTAATTTCAAACCTCTCCTCTCTTACTCTTCTTAATAACTCACCTCGCCGTCTCAAATGAAATTGGCCCAGGGACCTCCTTAACATTTAATAATAAAAAAAAAACCTGCTTAGAATTTTGAAGTAGGGTCATTGGACCCCCATTCTATCATGCCGTCCCGTCTTGTTTACTTGTACCCCCCATATAACCTATTGTATAAATTATTACAGAATGTATATGTTACGGTAAATCCTAGGTTGAAATGAAAATCCCTAAAATCAATTGTAAAATGAACGCAATAGTTTCAATTTTGTTATATAATAAATAATAGTAATAATAACAAAAATTTGTTGTCATAATATATAGTAATAACATTAATATAATTTAATATCACACAATTAGTAAATAATTTTGGACTTTTACTAACACTTATAGTTTATCCTAAGATTTACCAAATTTTGTTTGTAAAAGTCCAAACTACAAAAATAATTCGGGATTTTACTAAACTATTTTGTGTATCCTAGGTTTTACCGAAATCAATCAGCAGTCGGCAAAACCTAAGATTTTACCGGTGAATCCTAGGTTTTACCGCTTTTAGCACTTTTACCGTAACATATATATTCTTGTTTTCTAATAAAAAAAAATTCATTTTGTGGTTACATGAAACTCTTACCGTATAAGTGTTAGTATATTTTATAGTTTTATACACACAATGACATTTTAAAATTTTTATGTCTTTGCCAACATTCAATTCAATCTAATAATAATAAAATAAATGATTTTAATTGCAATATAAATTTATTATAAAATATAAGTAAGTTATTAATATAAGCTGATATACTGTCTTTGCTTATAATCCTTTTTTGTTTGAAATGATTATTATTTACAGCGGTTCAGTTACCTACTTAACTTCTTTTTTTGTGTCTGACTTCAGTAAAAAAAAAAAGCCAAACATTAACTTTGAAGATGTTTTCTGGTAGAAAAGTTGACCTGATTGGTACTTTAGTATAAAGCCACATACATTTTTTATGAGTGATTGAAGTTCAAATTTTAAAAACATTGAATATTCACACATAAAATATAGATTTTTCCTCAAACAATTTTTGATATTTTGTTATTACTCAAAATATATTAATTAAGGAAACTTGAAACATTAGACTGTTAATAATTATATTATTTTCTATAGACAATCGGAGGCGTATTTCCCGAGTTTAGACCTATGAAAAATTGCCGCCCTAAATGATAAAAATTAATAACAATAACAAAAAACGTATAAGTATAACCTTAAAAAATGTTCCACTGTAGGCACATGCCTATAGCGCCTCTATATAAATACACTACTGTACACAATTACAATTTCAAAATATTCACACACATTTAAAGCCCTATCTAGGTTTTAACATTTTTTTTTTCTATTGATGTTGATAGAATTGTTTACTCTTGGTCAAAAAGCTTAAACAAGACCAAAGTTTAATGATTTTGTTTTCATAGCAATTTAAAAATATTGTATTAATTACACAGACACAATTTTTTTTTTTATCGTTGAAGTTAAATTTGTAACATTTAAGGTAAAATTAAATATAGTAGGTTCTTCTTGTTGGATTCACGGTTAATTGATTCATTTGCTTATTAGACTCAAAGCAGCTGGTCTCGATTGCCACAATAAATTTCCTAATAAAAAGCAAAAAATAATAGTTTATTACTCACTAGACCGATTAACTGAGTCATTTGAAAATTAGGTAGTTACTTAGGTTATTACAATAAATACATATTTAAATCATTTTATATTTTGAGTGTAGCGAAAAAATGTATTGTATTTTCAATGATTTGGGTTTTTTTTTGTCATCGACATTTAAAGTAGTAAAATTGCTTCAATTTTTGACATCAGTATCATTTCTGATAGAAAACTAAATGTAATTGGTGTATTTAGGAGGTCTAAATAGAAAATTCACAGTAGTTATTAAAAGCGTTAGGGGGAAAAAAAAAAGGAATAATGGGAATTTTTACGCAAAAACAGTTTTCAAAAAAATCAATTTAATTTTTTTGGTGTAACTCAAAAACTAATAACTATAGACACTTGAAATTTTCGCCAAATATATTTTATATTAGTATTTTCCAAACATTTACAAAATATTTATTTTTTTTTGAGCTAAAATTATTTTTCAGTTTGAAATTCATAAAAGTTTTCTTTTCATAGCATTCTACCTATCAAAAAAAAAAAAATGTTCACTGGCTACTTACGCTATTTATAGCCATGCAATATTTTTGTATTTTATTAATTTTTTTTTAACTGTTAAATTTGATTATTAGTCATACAAGTATGCTAGGAATTGATGTTCGTATGCAATGATTTATCATTGAATTCAAATGTAACATCCGTAATGATAAAAATGACATACTCATAAATTACTATACAGTAGAGCAGTACCCATTTGTCCAATTTTTTTTTTTACCTAATGAAATGTTTAGATTAATATAAAGCTACCCTGACATCATTCTATTAATAACATGTAGTTATTTTATAAAAAAATGAGTTTAATCCACTATGACTAATAGGAATATAAATTATGGATAGCAATATAAATATTTATATCATAGGCTGGCTGAAAGACTATCCCTGCCCAAAATTGTTTTTTGTAAGCAATGATTTATTATTTATTGAGTTAAAATGTAATGCATCCATTTTAGTGACCTACTCAATAACGAGGACATGTATACTTGTCACCTACTATACAGCAGATAATTTTTCCATTTTTCAATCTAAACAACTAATATTTATTTTATATTTAAGTCTTCTATTTCTAATAATATATGGGTTTTCTTTTTGTTATTAAATTATATAAATATATTAATTAATTTCAGGTTGTGAGAAGACTTACAAATACAACTGAAAGTGTTTCTGGCGAAGAAGATTGTGAAAATCCAAAGGACTCTGAACAGGAAAAACCTTCTGATAAATCCCCCTCAGTTGATGTAGGCGAAAATGATAAGGAATCTGACGGAGAGTCTCAAAATGCTAATAGTTGTGATGATAGTGATATAGAAATATTGTCAGATGATTCCAATGAGTCATTTACTGAAAGACCTAGTCCAGCTGTATCAGTTAAAGCTGAGGAGAAGAATGTGTCTATTAATACAGTAGTAGATTTAAAAACTGAAGAACTTCCTCAGAATTCTACAGCGGTTAAGAAAGAAGAATGTAGGATACGAATTAAACCATTAAAAGAAGAACTGTTAAAAGAACCAGAAGTAGAAGTTGATGTAAGTGTCTTAAAAAATGATAATGAAATTAAAAATATTCAAGTACCTCAACCACAAAACGGCATTCAAAAAAATGAAATAAAAGAGCAAGTTAAAGAACAAAAGTTTAAACTTAATGTCCGTTCTTTTGATGATTTAATAGATCCTCGTACTGCGATTCTAATTAATATGCCACCACCTGCACAAATAGACAGGGCACCAAATTTTTTAACTCAAAATGGTAGTGGGCCTTTTCCGCCGCCACCGTATTTGTCATGTGATGTCTGTGGAATACAGTATGATTCTCCAGAATTATTAAATGATCATAAAATAACCATGAAACATTTCAAATGTTCTTTCAAGGAATGTGAACATTTACTAGAATTAAGTCAACAAGAATTTCTAGAACACCAACGTATGGTTCACAATAGTGTGCCATCACCAGTACAACAATTGGCACACCAAGTAATAATAAAATAATACAATTTTGATAAAATGTTACAAATTTATTTTCAATTTTAGTCAGTTTTAAATCAACTAATATCATTTAAATTATTCTTCAGTATTATGTTTGTTAAGGCTGTTGAAATCAAGTTATTTTTTCATGTAAATAGAAAAAAAAAAGATAAAAAAATATATTTCCAGAAGATTGTCTGTTTTGTAGGAAAATAATTTTTTTTTAGTTAGGTAAATTTAATTTTGAAAAAAAAAATTTATTTTGTATTATACTAACAATACAAAAAATTGAAAATCCATTTCCTATATACCTGGAAAAGAGAAAAAAGAATTCAAATATGTTTTAAAAATTATTAAAATCTAGTTTTTAGTACTGTGTGAATTTTCCTTCCGCTTTTCAGGACACATGGCCACATGGGAGCTGACATTTTTTTGATCATAAAGTATAGTTAGTGACGTGTGACTGTGCATATGTATGTTACAGATTTCATAGAATCTTAGCCATAGTTAATCTTTTTCATAAAACGTTCGGGGAATTCATGCACACAAATGATCAGTCACTACACTCAGTCACATTACTCAAAATGAATATAAGATATTTGCTAAATCTGACCCCTTAAAAATGGTTGAATTTCAACAGCCTTATACAATTTTATACTTATTATAATTCAATTGATATAATATATTTCTTTATATCATGTTGAATTGTTTTTTTTATAATTAGGTACAACGTTTACCAGCAATGGGTTTTGATCAATTACAGTCTGGTGTTCCACCATTACCTGAGAACCTATCTCCTAGTATGTATACACAATCATTACGGATGCCTAATCAACCAGTTCCTATGCAACGTGCCATGCGCCCAATGATGAGGCCTATGCCACATAATATAATTTCTCCAAGAGGGCGTAATGTACAAAGAGGATCAACTATGAGTGCGTCTCAAAGTGTTATATTATATTATATTATATTATTAACTAAATACAATTATTTATTACTATTGCGTAGGAGGAAGACCAGCATCTTTAAATTCATCTCCAAGAGGCAGTTCTTTAAAAAGACCATTAACAGCGCCCAGGAGGGGAACTCCGCCTATGAAACGTACAAATGTAGATAGGTTAGTAGCATATTATCTGTAGAATATTCCATTTAGTATTATTATATTCAAGTTAGATATTTAAAGGTATCAACACTTTGCTTATAATTGCTTGTAATACTAGTTATAAATTCCACTTGGAGCTAACTACTATTGCTATGAAATACTGATTAAGACATAATGAATTTTTTTTATAATAATTTATGTTAAATAATATTATAATAATTATATTATGTAACTTAATATAAATCAATCTTGAATTAAAAAATTGCCAATTGTCACGTTGTTTTCAGTTATAGGGTTTTGAGTAGGTATATAACAACATATTATGCCGGGTTGCATGAAAAATTGATTAATTTAATGGCTGTAGTCATTTTCATTTTAAAATTAAATTGTATTAATGGCAAATTTATTCCTTGATTTTTGGTACATGGGCTACCAAAAGAGTAGAAAATCAGTTAATCCACTTTTATAAATTTGTATAAAAAATACATAGCAAATTGTTACTGTAAGTGGATATGTGTGAAATATTCAATCTTGTCAAAACATGTTCTCTGACTATTTTACTTTTATATTATAAATATTAAATATAAACTATAGCAGTATCACATTTCACAAATTTTTTCTACTAAGAACTGTTCTTATAATGTCTGGTAAAGTGTAGATTAACGCTAACCAACTGACAATGGATTTTATTATTGATAGAATTCGGCCGGTTAAGTGTCGAACGTGCTCTGGGCCAATCCATTTTTTTTAAGGTCTTGTAAATGTTTTTTTATGCTTGGCGTGTGTCTGGTCAATATAAGAAGTAAGGACTAAGGACCTAGTAAAGTATTTATTGATTTATTTTTCTATACAGGGTCAAGATGCTTGCCTATTATAATCTGAGCAGGGCACTATAATAGTACAATTAGTGTTAAGTAATAAGTAGGAAGAAGTTTTTTTGGATAAATTGCGCTACTGCAAGTTAAATTAGGTTATTTATCCCTCCTTAAAAACAATGAGCTCAGACGAGGACACGAGAGCCCCGCTCACCCGATCCTGCAGCGGATCCGCTGTTGGATTGGATTCGGCGATCATGAAAATGTTGCATGCAAAAATATGTATTATTTATAATACTATACGTCTACTCATACCTATATATAAATATAAAACAATGATGAAGATTGAACATTTACCTATGAATGTTTTACTTGAATAATATTATGCTTATAGCTTATGGATTTGTCTTCAAAGTTAAAATTCTATAGGTAATATAAATATAATTTTTGTTTTCGTAATTTTGATTCTGTGTAATTAATAATAATAATTTATAATTTTGAAGTTTCAAATATTTCAAAAATGTTATAGTTTATTATTGAATGAATAACTCGCCTCGTCTGGCTTTCCATTAATATTATACAGAGTGGTTTTTTAAGCATGCTCACCCTATTTTTTTACTGGAATTGTACATATTATATTCAAATTCTGTTTTTAGAATTTTTCAATACACTAGTAGATTTTTGAATACATTAGATTATTTATACCATTTAAGGATGATGTTGTTACAATACAAACTTCTGTTTTTCAAATAGAAATCATCTTCTTTTACTTTTAATTATTCAGCAGATATTTTTTTTTTTAGAATTTTGATATATCCAAATCTAAATTCGAACTAGTAGTTTTTGAGTTATATAATTGTACTAAGTTTATATGGAAATCGGCTAAGTAGATTTTGGGGCTTCGATGATTTGAACATATTAGTAGATAGTACTAATTACCATTGATCTATCAAGATAAATAATTTGTAAAAATACTGAATAGTAAATAGGTACTGCATTTAATATTAAGCACTTATAGTTTTTTTTTATTGTAAAACCATATTTAAGGATTATTATCCTTAGTATAAACATTTTAATAATTCAGCAACTACTTATTACAATTATGATTTAGATACATCTATATTTACAAGAAAATCATATGCTAAATAATTTGCAGTAAAAAAGGAAATTCTCATTTGAAAAATAGAAGCCACAGCTTATATAGCCACAGGACACTCTTTAAAAGTAGTACAAAAAATATTAGTAATTTGAATATATGGTCTTCAGGTATACCTAAAAATTCTAAAATTCAGAATTTGAATAAATGTATTTATTTGAATAAATTATTTGGTGAGCATTTTTTTTCCAAAGTGTCAAGTAAATTTTGTATTTCATTATGGGGCACCTTAGAAAAATTGATCCCCATGGGCCTCTGGAGTACCAAGGCGACACTGGCCCTAATTATTATTACGCTGATTCAATTTAAATGGATAGTAAAATAAAGTCAATATGATACATTGATGAACTTGAACTTTAAAACGACGTTTAACAACGTGACAATTGTATTTTGCGCATGCATTCAAATACACAATCTGTTTATTTTTAAACTAAACCCAATTATTTTTAGTTTATTCTTAATTTAAATCGGAGATCAAATGGAAGTATCTACCAATTTGGCTTGTACATCCATTTGTATTATTCAGAAATAGCTGATATGTTCATAATATAATGGTGGTGTGTCAAATTTATATTATACCTGTTAATTTTATTGTCAAAAAGGTTAATACAGCTAAAAGAAACATTTAAATTACATAGTGATGATTGTAGCCAGAACCACTAGAGTGGGTTCATTAGATGTATTTTGTTTTGCTTATTAATCTATTGCTATGGCGGATACGGCTATTTGTCTGTTAGATTTCGATGTATTCATGAAGTTATTGTAATCATAAATGAAATACATTGTAATAATTACTTAAGATAATAATTTGTCTCAAGAAATCTCAAAGAACTAATATTTGTATATTAAATTGTTTATTACTAAATATTATAATTTAAATGAGTTTTGTATATAGTATCAAATTTTTTTGTATTTCTATAAATGTTTCATACTAATGTATTTCAGTATAGACAAAAAAATTTAAATTACTTAACATTAAATACTTTACAAAGTTAAATTTAAAATATCAACTGATAACAATTATTAAAACATAAAAGCATAATATGCTATAAATATCAAAGCAACCGAAGCAGCGCTTATGGTGGAAATTATACAAAAACAGTGGTCTATAATATTTTATTGAAAAAAACGTTGTTTTCAGACCACTGTTTTTTTTTTAAAAATCCTATCGGTTACTAAGTACAATGATGAACTGGTTTAATTTTTTTTGTAATGATATAAAATATGAAGTGTTGACACATTACATTGATGATTACATTTACATTGATTATATTTCATGATTTAAATGTAATTTTGATTTAGAAATTCCTATTCAAGTACCTTGAACAAGACTCCTCAGATTGCTAAATCCATAGCAGAATCTCTAACCAAATCTGCAACCAAAAATTCAGCTTCTCCGGCTTCTCAGCAAGATGTTGTTAATTTATTTTCCAAACGAGGGCTCACTATTAGCACGGTAATTTCATATTATTATTTTTGAATTTAAAGGAAAAATTGAATCGCTATAAAATAATTATTAAAATATTATACAATACTATCATTATAATACAATAATAATTTATTAGCAATTTTATTATAAATAACAAAATAATATTAAGCAGGCATTAAATATTGAGATACATAATATTATATACTTATTATAATACTATATATTATATACTTAGTACAAGTTTTGGCGATATTATTGTTACTTGTTAAAATACGTTTGTATATATTAATTATAGATTAAATAGGTTGTAACTAAGACTTTTTTTTATCAACCCCAACTAATTAAGAAATATTTTACCATCAAGGAGTTAAACAATAACAGTATAATCATAGAATTATATACAGTTAGAACAATCAACATGATATTATTAGATGGACCATGGACTAATTATTGGGTTCATACTTAATTTTTTTTTTACGTCAATATAAATTATTACAATATACCTGATCCCCATTGAATGTCTTGCTTATTTTATTTTTTAGTGTTGGTAGGTAGCTTTTATTTTTGATAAGAGTGTCCCCTGTATTGATTATTTTGGGAATGTCAATAAAGATACACGATCGTTTGTCCATATCTTTAGTTTAATATTTATTAGTTTTATTAAAATTAAATAATATAAAAAGTATATACTTTAGTATATATATAGTATTAATAATTAATTGATTAGATTGTACTATGGGTAAAAGCTCAATTAAAAAGAAAAGAAAGTTTTTACATTAATAAAAATAACATGCTTATAAGTAAGGCCTGGATTACAATGCAAAGTCCATATTTTTTTGGGTTATCTTAGACAATGCTTTCTAAGAACATAATTTGTTTTATGAAACATTACTTCAACGTCGATACTTTTATATTGCATTTTGTTGCATATTTTAATGTTTTTTTAATTTTTTGAGCATTTTTCGGTAATTTTGTTAGTTTTTATGCATATTTGTATATCATACAACTCCAGAAATTAATAATTATATTATTATATTATAAAACTCCAGATTTGATTCATCTAGGGGAGGGGGACAATATCCTTTTGGTCAAAAAATTCAGCTTTTTACTATTTATCCACTTACGCCAATACAGAGGGAAAAACATGTATCCAGTAGCAACATTTGTAGGCCATGATTATAATTTATAAACACTAAACTTCTTATCAAATTTTCATCAAATTTTTTTTGATGTAATTTTACTAATATATATTATTTTAATTTTATAGGTGGATAATGGAAACAACTCAATTCTTCCCGCTGGACTTAGCTTGAACTCAGCTGTTTCTATTATACCTACATCACCTCATAAGGTACCTAGTAATGTACCTAATAAGGTATCTAATAGTGTATCTAATATGGCATCTAAACATGTATCATCTAAGGTACCAATTCAGGTAAATTATACAGTTTTTCATAATATATTCCAAATATTAAAAAAATTATTTTTCATTCGTAAAAATCGGAAACAATGTTAACAAGCAGATAAGGTAATTTTTCAAGTGTTTTGTCATTAATACAATTCATTTTGATTAAAATATTTATAAAATTACATTGAGTATTTCAAAAAAATCAATGTCATATTTAAATATAATACCTAACACTTACACTTATATTATGAATGTACATATTCAATAAATTATTTTATGTAATTTATAATGAGTAAGTTGGATAACATGGTTTATGCCATTGTAGATATTAATATATAGTGTACATATAAAATGTTAGTAATTTAGTATTTTAGATAGTTAAAATTGTTCTTAGACCAAAGTAATCTTTGAATGTAAATTATCTATTACATTAATATAAGACTGATAAAATAATAAGATAATTTAGAGTTTTATTAATAACAGTACAAATGTAGTGTATTATCAGCAAATATTTTATAATTTTTTTGCATTTAACATTTGCATGGAAAAACTGCCATAAGCTAATATAAATTAAACATACAATTATTCTATTTTAGAGCATGGACTGTGTTGATTTAACTGGTCCTGATAAGCCGAAGAAGTATTATCCTTGTGAAATATGTTGCAAAACATATACGAGTTCTGAAAAACTGTATGAACATACATCTATTGCACATAAATCAACTTCAATTCCGTTTAGGTAAGTAATTGTTACTCCCTCACGAGTGCTTAAACCATGGTTTTGAGTAAAAATTTAGTTTTAAAAATAATACATAATTTTTCCTTTTTCATAAATATTTTGTTCTGATTTCTGTACAGGTGTAACTTGTGTACATTTGTTGGTCAAAATCCTGAGGTGTTGAATCGCCATAAATTAACAGTTCACAAAGCAGAAATGAATAACACATCGTTTGTGATCCCTGTTGTAGACTTGAGTAAACTCTCTACTGTAAATAAGTTGAGGAATTTAGGTGTCACCAGTTACATACCAGTTTCCCAACTGGAAAATCAAAGTGGCCAGTTTGGTGTGCCAATCATGAGTTTTGGAAAGAAGAGCAACTTACTAGATGGAATGAATGCTACAAACTTTTTCAATTTGGGGACAATACGGCACATGCAATGAATATCAGACAAAGACTGTTTTGAAATAGCATCTATTTTGGTTGTAACTTTTGCATTTTACTCAATAATCGCAGTTTTATGCATTTTATTACAAATTTATTATGTATCAACATATTCTACTTTAATTTGGTACAATTAAAACATTAATTTTGATTAAGTTTCTTTTTTTAGATAAAATAGTTTCTCAGTTTTACAAGTAGTGATTTTTTTTTATAATTAAATTTGTTACTAATTTTAATATGTTCTTGTTTATTATTTTTTTTTATGTTTCAATAAACTAAGCCAAATTACAAATTTAAATTTTGGCAAACTATATTGTATTGTAGTCACTACTTCTATATAACTATAAACAATATTTGTACATCTTTATTATTTGAGTGAGAAATTGATTTTTAAAGGTCAAAACTCCAATGTTTATTTTTTATTATAACTATTTTTAATAAAATGTTAACTATTGACATTTTTTATTCCTGTAAAAAAAATTATAATTTTTAATTAATATATTATATAATATGACATTTTCTTATTTTATGTTCCAGTGTCACATTTTTGTTATTCTATTTTTATTACATGTAATCATGTAGGTAAAAGGGTGCAGATAATATGTCATTAAGGATGTTCTAATAAACATTTGACCTATACCAGTGTGTCTTTACTGTATTTTTACCACCTTTAACTTTTATTTGTTAGTTAAACAAAATATATATTCATAGCTAATTGTTACCTTATACAGTAATACTTTCAGACATTTGACTCAGTACAATTTAAGACGTGCGTGTAAACATTTGTACTGACTGTATACACAATGAATAATTTTAAAAAATGGTATGGTTTTAAACTTTGAGAATGGAGGTGATTTTTACTTTTTAGTAAAAAATTTAATTTGGTTGGTACTTTTGAGAGGTTAAGATTAAAAATGTCCAACACTTCTCAATATTTGGAAAAAATGGATTTTTATGCAAAAACAACTTGATAAAATTGATTTTTTTTTTTGTAACATTAGTTTTTGGGTATTATTTGGGTAAAACAAAAAGGTAATTTAATTTTTGAAAAATTTTCCCCTTCACCCCCTTGGGTGACTTCTGGATCCGCCTCATAGCAAATTTTACACTCAGCAAAGTTATGAGTATTTTAAAACCATACATTTTCAGTACATCTTAAAATACTTGTAGTTTGCTTTAAAATTATAATATAATAAAAAAACCTATGAAATTGCCATAGATAATATTCCTTACCTTAAAATTTTATAAGAGGTCAATTCACTCTAATTTTTAAATTAAAGAGCTAAACGTGATCTGTTGAGTGTAAAATTTTCTATGCTACGCACTCTTAAGACGGAGACAACAAAATATGTCGTAACGTCCTCTTATGTTTAAATTTTATAGTATGTAAATTGACTCTAATATCAAAAAAATAGCACGCTATTGAAATGGGTGAACGAAAATTTGCTATATCGAATATAATTACTATATATTTAGTTTCTGTTTATGAATCCTAACATCTTAAATGATTTTTTAACTATCTACTACCCTACCTACTATAATTATCAATTTTATATATTATTATAATGAATAACATTATCTAGACGAGAAAAAGTAATAACACTACAGTTATTTATAATTAGTGGGATGTAATTTTGACGATTCCAAGTAACAAATTTATCTAGATTTTACTGTAATATTAAAGCACCTATCGGTTGGATACATTTAATATTCGATCATATTTAATATTTATTTATTATACCTATTATAATTTTGATGTCTGATCGGCAGTGGTGGCGTTATGTACCATATAGGATTATTTGAAGCAATTAGCAATTTATGTCTGAAATGGTTGGATAGGTATAATCGTACTACCTCAACACAAATATCAATGCAAATATTATAATTAATAATTATTAATGGCCCCTGCTGCTGATTTTGGTTCAATGAAGGGTGGTGGTAAAAATATTAAAAATATACAATATGCTTCAAGCCTCCACAATTTCGCGCCGCCACTGCTGATCAGTAACAGTTAACTCTTATAACTACCTACTCGTATACGAAATCTATCTATTCATGAAAAGTTGTACATTTCATGAAGTGGAAACGGTACATAATATACTGTGTGTCCACAAAAACACTTACACAGTATTACAGTAATATAATATATAAATAAATAAAATATTTAAGTTATTTTAAATAAAAAAAAGGTGGTAAATGGATGGTGTTAAATTAGAATTCGATAATATAATATAATTGTATAAGAAACAATTTTGAGCGAAGACGGTCAGTCAGCCTATGATATTACCAAGTATATTTGACGATATTATTGTGAATAAAGTAATTTATATATAACCTATTAAGTGGAGCCTTGTTTTCAATTTTCAATCCTTAGCTATAGAAGTTGAACATTTTATAAATTTTTAACTACAAAATAATTATTAAATTTTAAATTTGATAAATATTGTTAAGATTCAAACTTTAAAAAGGTTCTTATAAAAAATATTGTGCTCGTGTATTTTTAATATTTTTCAACTGCTATTATAACAATACCTATATATCAGGAGCCTTGTATTTAAATTTTCACGCATTTTTACCCAACAAATACAATTTTATTGACGATTATAGAAAAAAAACTAAAAAAATTGAAAACTGACTATGTTCGCAAACAGCTCAAAAAGAGTCAAAATATTTTCAAAATTGTATGGTGTATAGGAAATGAAAATATAAACATTCAATGAAATTTTTATGTATTTACAGTTATTCGTTTTTGAAATACAACAAAATACTTCAAACGCTCATAAATATGTTATTTGATTTGATTGTAGACATTATTTTGTGGACAAAGATTGATAATCTTATGAGAAATCTTGTATTATATTTTCTATTCTTAGATTTAAATAGAAACATTTTTATGAATTTCTAACTCAGAATAATTTGCACATTTTCGTGAAATTTCGTATTTTGTCAATATTTGAACTTTAAATGCTTTTATAAAAAAAATTGTGACTGGATTTTTAATATTTTTCATCTGCCTTTGAAACAATATGCTAGGAGCCTTCTATTAAATTTTCAAGCTTTTTTAACCAACAAATATTTTATTGATATTTATAGAGAAAAAAACTAAACAAAACGGGAACTGAAAATGTTCTTTAACAGCTCGAAACAATTTTTGGAAAATCTTATGGTGTATAGAAAATGCTATATAAACATTCAGTCAACATTTTATGTACCTATGGTAATTTGTTTTAGAGTTGCACCAAAAATCAAAATCGATTTTCTCGAAAACAGATTTTGCGTAAAAATTCCCGTTTTTCCTTAATTATTTCTTTTGTTTTTCACGGCGCTTTTTAAAACTACTGGGAAATTTTTAATTTTGACCCCCTAAAGTACCAACTAGATTCACTTTCCTATCAGAAAAGATACTGTTGAAGAAAATTTAAGCATTTTTACAATCCTAAAAGGTGATGACAGACACAAAAAAAACACACATCATTGTAAAATTAATACATTCATCGCTCCGCTCAGAATCTAAAATAAAAACTACTTAGGTATTTAATAAAACGAAAAATTGTACGCTCATTAGAACACGTTAATTTAAAAATTGGATTGAATTGACCTCTTATAAAATTTAACGGTCAGATTTTTTATCCAAGTAATATCATAAGTATCTTTTAAGTTTTTATTATATTTTAGTTTTAGAGCGAGTTACGAGTATTTTAAGATTTACAATTACATATAAGTATTTGCTTTGGGGATTTTTTTCCTGTGGATTTGGTTCCGAGTATTTCTTTTTCAATTACCACTACTTATATACCATTTTACGATCGATGATTATAAATTAAGCTAGGACCATAGGCGCAACTAGACCAATATTTTTAGGGGTGCACAAAGTATAATAATTTCCCCTTAACATTGCTGTACCTATATCTATTAACAATAATTTCTAATGTATTATTATGTAGTATGCACTACCTATATTTTTAATATTTTTGTGAAACAGTAACAGTGCTAAGTACTAAATTGTGACTATTACATAATGTTTCGGCCAGTAAATTGTTTATATTTAAATTACCTACTGCTAAGTGCTAGTTCAGATTTCTGGATGACGTGGTCCACCTCTCCTATCTCAATTACACCCTAATCAATAATGCTATTACAATTATTTTTATTCAGTTGAGTAGGTACTTTTTAACTGATTTTTTAACTAGAATTAGTATAGCTTTAAACAGGAATACTTAGATCGTTAATTTATTGTTAAGTAGTTTTATTTTTGAAATGTTATGTCTTTGCTTTGGCACATAGAATCGAAATCGAAAAACTTTACAAAAAACCGTTACGTTACAAAAAAACTTCCAAATTATCATTTTCCTCACACGAGATTCGAACTCGATATACTCGCTTTTCTCACGATTGTTAGGTGCGACTGCACCGACGCTCAATGTTTTTGATACTTCGACCATTTAAGCATATAGCGAATGTCGCGAAAATGTCGTATGTGCTACATATTATGATAGCAAGGACAACAAAGACATAAAATTTGGTAGGTACTTCATTGCAGACTCGTATGCGATATGTTTTGATGGTAAAATAGAATAGTAAATGTAAAACTTTTCTTGGTTAGGTTAGGTTTTATATTTAGTTTTATTTTTTTATGGGTATAAGGCGAAAAAATATGTGTACCTCCAGTGGCATTGCACCTTAACGCGGCACTGACTATACCTACTATCGGTATTAATTTGTTGTATCGTGTGTTGGCCACAAACACAATATAAACAAACGTACGCTAACAAGTTATTCATATTTGTTATTATAATAAATAATATATATTATGCTGGCTCAATAGTATGCTGCCTAGTTATTAATGTTATTACCGTTTTAATTTTGTTCAAAACACATTATTTTTTATAATACAATACATCAGTTTTTATTTTCGTTAATTATATTTATATTTTTCCGATTACCGTTATAATTATTATTTTCTAAAAGTTTTCCTATACCTATTCTTTTAAAATTTTTAAAGTTTCTTTTCGTTTATAAAGTATAAGTTCTTTTTATTTTCAACATAAAACTATTACACTTTTTAGATTCATAGACGGACGCACATCAACGATGAATGTAATTATTAACCAAGGATTATATCTCTCAGACCACATAGGTATCTGAAGGCAGAAATATTTTTATGTACCTACAATGTTTTATCAACCGTCAAGATTTATAGAAAAGTTATTAAGTCCAAGTGACGATAAAGAATTATTTTGATATAAGCCTTGATCGGCGGATAAGTAAGCTTAACTATAGCAGTGTATAGATGCCTAACCAAGTAAGACGATTTTATGTATTAAGTATTTTGTAAAATGTATTTATATTGAATATTGTTGTCCTTTCACCATTTTATCTCCACACCAAACACATCACCTACTATCGCCGGCCGGCGTCACACACACAAAATAAACACTTTGTTCCAGGACCGTAAAAAAACGTTTATGATGGATTGAGTTTCACGACATTTAAAATAGGTTGAATAAAGAGATCCAATAGGAATAGCGAGTCGTAGGAGACTTAGAAATAGGACTTTGGTAATTCCTAAATAATAATAAATAAATTATAATATATATAATAAAAATAAGATAAATATAATAATAATAGTAATAATGTTATAGTTATAATATTAAGACAGTGTTGAATTTTAAAGATCAGCGGGATATCATCCTAATAATTTAAATCTACTGTATTTTTACTCCTCTTGGACTTATTATAATGATATATGACAAATATAAATCTCTTGGCACTAGCAGCTTTCCAGAGGCTGAAACACACTAAAATTCAACGCTATAGTAAGCCGAAAATGTGCGAATGCCATGTTGCGACAAAATTAAAAATTTGAATTAAAACAATAAAACCTATTCAACGTTAAATTCGATATTTGTTTATTTATATTAAAATATGTTTTATCGATGTATAAATAACGAAAAATGTTATACAAGAGTAGTGCAGTTATCGCTGTACCGATCTATGTAAATTACAATATTATTATAATCAACCGGCGTTCGCGTGTTCTCGCTTGCGATGTGGATTAGGCCTACAGGGGACACCACAATAAAAAAAACGCGCCATGTATAATACCTCATGCTTTTAAACAACATGAATGATGTGATATAATGTCGTTTAACTAGCTAGGTGGTGTGGAAATTTATGCAACGCTGCAGTCATTCTATAGGTAACCTACATCTAGTACACTGAAGTAATATATAGATAACCCAAATACTAACAAACCTGGATAAAAAACATTTATAACATAAGACCGTGGTAGAGATTAAATAAATATGTTTTTTTAAGCTGTACAGTTCACAAGTGGATTAGGCGCAAATTTATGAAACCTCGGTAGCTGGACAAGTGTTCATACGCTTCCCTTCGTGACAAAATCACATTTAAAAATTATTTTTTTCTAAAGATCTGCGCGGCGCCATTTGTAAGACGCGTAAGTATGTAAAAAATTGAAAAAACAAATATTTTGTGATAAATGATACCTATTATAATAGTATATTCAATAATCAATACACTTCAATAACAAATTATAAACAAGGAGACAATGACAACGCGCTCACATTCAAAGGCTTTCATCCCTCCAAAGATAAAGATACAATTTCGTTATCCTATGTTCAAAGTTATTTCGTCAACCAATAATACAATAATATTATGGGGAAACGGAGTGGCCGACGGACTAAAGTTTCGGTTGCGACGCGCACCGTCGCCGGTTCAAACCCCGGCCACGGGTGGCACTTCTCGGGCGGTCTCGGGAGAGAGAGGCCGCATCCCCCACCCGGGCATGGCAGATACCTACGGGTGCCTACTTGAAAATTCTGCCAAACTAAAAACACACGTGTTTAAAACCTACAGTACCCTCCCCCACAGTTAAAAGTCACCCAATGGCCACGGGTTAATTAATGAAAAAAAAATATAATAACATTGTGACTATTGTTACTCAAATAAGTACCTAATAAGTAATAACATTGATTATATAATACAATGTCTGTATTATATAATCAATAGTAATAACTACGTATATTTGTGACCTGTTCTGTATTTCCAAAATTTAATTTGTACAATAATGCTGTATGAATGCACCGTGGGACGTGGATATGACTGTATGAGGTACCTATATTACCTATTTACCTACCTATATTGTAGTCTACTAACTATTCCCGCCTAATAGGGATAATCAAAATGTATCATTGTTTCACATACCGCATTATGGTTGATTATTAATTATTATGCTTGCGTATATCTACTTATTGCAAATAAAAAAATCCGATCAATTTAGGTATCTATTAAAGATACCTATATTAAATGTTAAAATGTTAATAATATTTTGCTATAACGATATAATATAATGTATCTATATAATATATTGGCTAAAGTAAAAAGCACTTAAGTAATTCTCTTCAAATGTAAACTATTATTAGATAATTATTAGTTACTAAATAGGTGTAAGGTGTATACGACCCATAAGGATGTCGAAAGAAACAAACATAAGTAGGTACTAAGTACCCACTTAAGTATCTACCTATGTCCAAAACCAATCTACATTTTTTAGTGGCGGAATAATAATAACACTTATTCTAGATTTTAATAAAATGTCCCATAATACACTTCAAAACGCTGGGGTTAAAGCATTTATATGCAAAGCGAGTAATAAAAAAAAGGTTCAATTTAAAAATATCTGAGCCTCTGTATAGAAGGTTCCACACGCATAATGAAATTGAATACCTACTTACGAGCACATTGAAACGTTTGATCAAATGCATTGCTGAATTAATCAGCGCTCAAAGTAAAAACGATCCTAATAGTAAGTTAATTTCAAAGAAAAAAGAACGTCCAATGAAACAGTACCTACATGTATATAGCGAAATAGGTATGCTCATTTAAGGATAATATAAGTACTACTGCATTATATTACTTATGATAACAGTTTTCTATTATATTATAGGCATATGGCACTCGTGTGTCGAAGTGTAATATGTTAAAATATTTATAAAAAGTTTTACCTTTATTGTTATTATTGGACCATTGACCGTAAAAATTCTTGGGTTTTGTTTTTGAAAACAATGCAATAATACATTCAGTTAGGTACGCATCTAATTTGAATGTAAAAAGTGAATTATATACCTAAAATCTATTATATTTTTTCCATTCTCTATACTTTAATCCTTCCACTATACTTAACTAGGCACCTAATATATTTACGTAGTCATTACTCATTAGTTATTACTTATTAATTACTGAACATTGATACATAATATTAATGTTCGTCAGTGGCGTAGCCATGAATTTTCGAAGAAGATGGGAGGGGGTCTGTTAATTTGTTATTTAGGGGAGGTTTAATTAGGATCCTTCACACGTTTATTCGTATGCTGATGGGGAATGGCACGAAACCTCAATATAATATTTCTCATTGTAAAATATAATGATTTTTTTTCGAATCGCATATATCTATTATATTATCTAGATAAATCCATAGTATCTGCACGAGAAGACCTGAAGGCCATATATTTTCTCTCTATTACAAATATACAATATTACACTGGGTGATCCATTATTTAATGTAAAATACTTATTATTTGAGAAAAAGTTTTTGAAAATATATCTTTTACATAATTTTAAAGTCTTTATAAAACCAATATTTTTGGAAAAAATTATAATGTTTACTATATTTTATCTTTACCATTTTAAAGTAATATACTCTTTTGAAGACAACATACATTTTTAATTTCATATTCTTAAGAAAAATATTATTTGTATTTTGATTTATAGAAATTAAAAAATTAATTTCATTATAACTTTATTTAAGTGACAAGTAGTTAAATTAATTATTTTATAAAATTGACTCATTCAACACCGTATTTTAGAATCTTACAGCAACCTTCGTCCTTCATATAAGTTAAAATTGTAATACATTGTTAAGAAACCAAATTTTGACGATGCTTTATTTTTATTTTGTTGATATCTTTTTTAAAACTAATTTCCCTTCCTTCCTGGCTATGTCAATGATGTTTTGAAGTAAAAACTAAAATGTAGTTGATTTTATTATCTCTTATATTTTAACTTATGAATGGTTCATATTTTATTTGAATTCCCACAATATTTTTTAATTTAAGACTTTACAGCTTAATTTTATTCATCAATACAACGACTAAAAAAATATACATTATTCACTTTTATAGGGAATACATATGCGTAAAAAGATATTCAAAATTATTACTCAGTAGGTATATTATATAGAGTTACATTATGTCAAATGATGTGGCCACACATGATGCATTGCTACAATAGTACAATGTAATAACAGTAGGTACTACCACTGTAAAATGTATAACTCATTTTATAAGGTTTCCAATGTTTAATAGTAATATGCATGACGTCAATCGTCATTGATGTTGTTAGCAGCTGAATGGTAGTGAAATTGACGTAGTTTTCTATCTTTAATGAATTATAAATGATTGAACAATTTTATTCGAATAAAACCGTACAAAATGTCGTACACCATTATAGTCATATACTCAAATGCATGCATAATAAATTAGGCTATAAAGTGAACACTCTTTGCAAATATATATATATAAGACATAGGTACATGAAAAGTGTTTTTGAATCAAGTTTGCGTAAGAAATATATTGTACGTGTTCTTCGACAATTATTTTGCACTGTCGACTGACAAACAAAATGTATATTATTTTAAAAACGACTTATACATTTTTTATTTGGATACTCCTAGCCGGATTATTACTTCAGGAATACAACGACCGAGTGTTTCAACATTGTAGTTGGAAAATGAAAAAATAAAAATAAATTAAGATGAAATATTAGTGCTCGGCTATAGGTCACGACTCACGAGCGTGATATTTTCTTTGGAGTAGTGGTCGTCTTATTCAACGTAGGCGGTTTGCGAGTGGGCGGAAATAGTAGAAGTTTCTGTGGAGAGCTTGGCACATTTTTGAGATAATTACCACTATCCATCGGCCGTTTCCCACACTAAATGTCAGTTCAGAAAACAATAATTTGTCATTTTCAAATTATAATTTGCACTGTTTATATTTTACACTGTCCAGGGAAAATCGACCAATACAAATTCTAAATTAAGATATTTAAATAAAAATCTCTGTTTTAAATATAATTTGTATTTAATTCGAAATTCGTTAAGGTCACTACTAAATAAAATTTTTTAATGCTTCAAAATGTGTTTTTTTTTAAATAATATCCATTCGTGAAATTGTAAAATATATTGTTGAAACCACAAAAGTAAATCATCCAAGATTGGGCATGAAACAATAAAATAATTGTCAATGTTTGCGTTTAGAAATTACTGTTATTGATTTTAGCTAGTGGCGTCACAAATCAATCGGCTCTGTTCATATGTCAGAACAAAATATTATATCGTTCCTACTTATATAGTTATCACTCGTCGATAGTTCGTAATAATATCACGATGAGTACCTCCGTATTACTGCACTTGCTCGGCTCGTTTTAAATCGTATTCGATCCGTTTTCAGTTATCTTGACACGGTAATCCTCGAGGTGTGTAAATCGCGGATTTAAAGACGTCTAAATTGAGTGGCGAGATAACAGTCGACGACAAAGGCTGAGTACACTACAATATAGATCCGGCCGGGTATAAAAGATTTCACACATTTTTCTTAGGATTTTAGTGCATTTTATTTATTTTTTATACCCTTCTCCGCGAAGTGGTCGGACATTTTACCTCGGTATCTGTATTCATAGCGTACAACGTTTTGGAATATATTTTTCCAGCTACCATTTTTCAAAGCAATGAATAAACATTTTTTGATTTTATCAAAAGTATAAACTTTTTACCAGATTTGTAGAAAAACCAAATAAGCAAAAGTATTTGAAATCCTCGCAGAGTGCGTTATATACAGCGTACGAAATAATACGCATACATTGAATAATAAAATATTGTATTTAAAAATCATACTTATATGTGAAAAAATAACTATAAAAAAGCTTTTTTTTTATTTTAAACTCTTAGTTTGTAGCGTTTTATTTACCTAACCTTAACTTTTGGGAAACTTACCAATATGTACGCTTCTGAATTTTCAAATATATTATAAGTTATTAAAGTTAGGTACATAAACGAATTGTGTACAATACTTATTATATTTCTATGTTATAATACAGGTAGACTGTAGCTTAAAGAACAACGTCTGATTCGTTGAGGGGCCGCAATAGCCTCTGATTGTTAAGCGTTTATTTATGACGTCCATTGTACTTCATTGAAGTAAACGATTTTGTTCGAATAAAACGGTCGCGTGTTCTTTCAGCGAAATAATGAAAATCTCGAGAGACAATTTTTGTGTCAGTAACGGACACGTTTTAGTGAAATTGAAGGCGCGTTCAAGCCGTTAAAAATTGCCTGTACCCGTGGTCCATGAATCATGATGAAGTATACTTGTAAAAGACACTAAATGCGCCATACCGCTTTAATTGGCTTTCCATACAATTTCATGATTTTCATTTAATATTATTATAATGTCGCAGAATAAAATATGGTTTGGCATCGCCGATGTGTCCTATTAGAACCCCAAGATGCATAAGAGACTTGTAAAATTCAGCAAAAATGTTGCAATGTATAGACAGAGTTATTGTGTTTTATTTTTGTTTTTAAAAGAAAACTTTATATTTTTACTATACACTTATACTTTAAAACAATTGTTACACAATGCAACTTTAATCCAATTTGGTGCTGCGAATAGAAGTTTAATGACAACACAAGTATTCGGTAGTTTATTATTATTATACTTTCGTGAATTTATCGTGGCGGCAAAGCCACAACAGCGGTGTACCTAAAATGCCTATTTAAAGTGCCGTGTGATCTTAACTATTGTATTATTTACCAAATCATCCACCTGACGTCTACAGTATAATAATGTTTTTCGATTCTAAAGTGTCTTAAGATCGACTCAAATAAGTGACTACTGCTCGACGAAGTTGATACTCTGACTTTGCGTGGGATTTGTTCGTGCTGACCACGCGATGTCGTCGAAACACTTATGTCTTGCGTTTAATTATTTATTTGACCGTATGCCGAAGTCGTTTCCAATAACAATACGTCAATACTACCTATGCAAACCAATCATACCGATAAAAATTATTTCTATTTTTTCGTATGTAATCATAATTATATAATATACGTTTATCATTATTAAATATAATGATTACGTATTTACGTTAAAAACGTTAAACACGCAGACGAATTTAGAATCTCGATTAGGGGTTATTAAAAAATCTGTCCGGATGAAAAAACGGAAAAAACAAAATAGATACCTGCTACTGATTTAAATAGTGGTAATTAAATCAGAATGGAAATTTCCAGGCGTTAAAATGAGTCTGTCATTTCTGTTTGTTTAAATAATGTATACAGTTAACTAGTCCCCGGGTTTTTGTTTTGTTAATTTATCACTTTCCTTATGCAGTGCAGTATAACAACTGTCTATTGTATTTGCTTTTGGAGATTTTTTTTGACGTGCACCGAAATCTCATTTTTGTTCTTTTTTTTTTAATAATGCAATCAGACCCGAGTTGTTTGTACTGAGCAAATAATATTTCTGGTGGAACAAACAATTTATGATTAACATTACCCATTGAATGCAATAAACCTACTACAGTTGTGCAAAAACACTTAAATTCTTAATTTCATGTTGTATTTTAAGTAGTTATACATTTTGGATTTTCCTCATTATAGTCATTATACACCAGTGTTTATGAACTTATAAGAGATTTAGAGATATGACAGACATATAATTTAGCCACCTTTGTAATTGACTAAACTGTGGGTAAAATACGTTTTACTTCAGATATTAAATACAAGTAAGACTATGAAGTTGATAAATTTTAATGTGATTTATTTTTTAAACAAAACGTGTTATGTTAAAACCGTCAAATATATTTAGATACTTATTTTGGAATTGGATGAATAGAAGGAAACAAGTGATAGTATACAAGCAATAGGCAATTCATTAATTATTTTATAATTAATTTACTCAAATAAAAATACATATTTACTTTCTTTTATACTCTTCGATCTTACGAGTAATAATTTACATAAATCACTATACATAATCATTTACAGCACATATTATTATAATTAAACGACAACAATGATCGAATTAATATTCAATTGAAAAAAAAATAATAAATGAGAGTCACTTAAAGAAATATATAGAGCAAAATGGTATTGATAATAATAATTATTATTGAAATCAACACACTTTTAATACACTTGTAATAATGATACACTACATTATATAGCTATTTTTAAGTAGTTCATTCACATACTGTATGTGTATATGATGGATATTATAATTAATGTTAATTGACACGTACCGTTTTATAATAATTAGTTATGCGTCAATAATTTAATACTCATAATAGTGAAATTTAGAATTTATGAAGTTGACTCTGTACTCGTTGCTATTTAACGTGAATCACTGAATCATTTCTATATACATATTTGTATATTTATATGACTTGTTTTTAATCATGAAAATTGAAAAAATTTTAAGACTTAAAAAAGATAATTATGCAAGTATCATAATATTACAAGTAATCATTACAAATAGGCAATTTTAATTAAAAAAGACTTCAATAATTACTGTAAAATAAACATGATTTACTACCATTTACTATGTAAAATTATATTCTACATAATATTATACATTATATGAATATTTTAAGATAATATATTAGTAGGTAGGTACATGATAAGCTATAATAAATGAATACAGATATATATCAGAACTTCTAATGTGTGAATGTTCTTGCATGCATATATTTAATTGATACAATTAATTAGGGTACGCTTATATTATATAACAAATTAATCAGCATAAAGCGGTTGGTTATAAATGTGTTTCCACGACCCTTTTAGCCTTAAGTTTACGAGTATTACACAAATTCGCTCTGTATAATAACACCAGATTAATATGATAGCCGGTGCAGACGTGCAGTGTATCCCGTGAACTTATGATATTTGACCTGATGGCTGGTGCAGTAGTGCCTGGTTATACAACACGCTTTGTTTAAAATCATTTTTATTTTTTATAAAAACATACCACAACCCATTATACATAGGAGTACCTATGTAATTTAAACCATATAACAATATTATGTTTCAAATCTAAATATCTCCATTTACAGAATTGTAGTAGTTTTTTTTTTTAATTGTTCGAATAAAACTGTACGTATTTTAGATTTGAAGTGGATCGAGGAATGTATTGGTACTATAATAGCATGTGTTTTTATATGGATTTTTATTTCAAACAATAAATGTTGATGTAGTTAAAAGTTCAAAAAGTTTTTCAAGGAAAATAATGAAAATATTAATATTAATATTCAATGGTTATATTTCTTTGTTAGTAATTTTACGGTTATTAGTTTAGAACCGATTTAGAACTTCAAGAACTAACATGTTTTAATAAATTGTTTAATCTAATTTAAGGTATCCAATTAGGTAGGTTAACTGTTGGCTCTTGAACCAAATTAGAAATCTCGAACTCGGCCACAATTGATAATTCAAGAATACAAACGTCTTTATTACTATAACACAGCTTTAACTTTGAACTATAGTTTGTAAGTTTTAAATGAAATATGAATTTTGTATAATATTATAGGTTGAAGAAGGTTATTTTAGAGAACAGCTAATAGTAAACTTTTAAAACATTTTGAATTTCACGTAATGGATTATAATTTTTATATTTATGCGTACTTACTTATATTTTATTATTTTCCATAGTTAAAGTGGCTACATTTATCAGGAAATTTTACTCTCAAAATGTAATTAGAACAGCAAAAAAAAAATTAAAGATTAATATACAGTTATTAATTATTACTTTTAACGATAATATTAATTGTATATCACCATACAAGTATTGTAATTGTATTGAATATTAATTGTGAATTGGGCACATGCCTGGAATGTATGCTTAAATAAATAAATTATTATATAATACTAAACAGAGAATATTTTATTATTAATCTAAAAAAGTATATGTATTTCATATAAAAGAAACATATTATTTAATTTATATTAATATTATAATCTAGTTCAATGTGGCATAAGTTCAATTTTTTTAAAAAACATTAAAACTATTTATTAAAATATTGTTAGGTACCTACTAATATTGTATATATAAAAAAAACCATTAAGACGTTTCTGACAGTAAACATTATTTGTAATAAAATATTTTCGTGGAATTGTTATTTTAAAATTTTCGCAATAAAATGAATATAAAATAAAAAATACCATAGAAATAAAAAAGTCATACTTAGAAATAGTTGCAAATTCATAGCAATCCGAGTTAAATACTTAAGTAGGTAGGTACTAAAACTTTTGGGAAACAGACTACTTTATAAATTAAAAAAATTATTTTACGTGTGTCAAAATGTTATCAACTAAGCAGAAAAAAATAGGTATATTCATATTCTGTATTGGGTAATTTATTGTGTACTATGTTTGTATAATGAGAAACTACGTAATATATTTCTATTTAGTATATATTTTCAGCCTATGCAATCGGATTAAAACAATGTTTAAATTAATATGCTGATAAATATTTATTTTTTTTTATATGCACTTGTCTTAAGTAATTTTTTCATAAATATATTATTATTTTGAAAAATTCTCAACAAATAGTTTGAATAAATATTTTTTTCTATTATACGCTTGGGGAGGTCTTTAAGTTTTAAGAAGTTAGTCAGCCTGTAGTTATTATAACCATTATACCGAATTCTTAGTAGTAAAAACATATACAACAGATTACTAATTTTAGAAATAATGGAATTAATAATTATCTATTTCAATTTTCAAATGATACAGACATTCTTAATATTCTTAATAAATATATTATATCATTGCATCAACAAAAAGTATTATTGATACTTGCGTTCGTCTTGTTATTTAAATTCAAAAGTTTATTTTTCTCAGGTTCAATCTTATCAATATATCAAAACGAAAACCGTGTAAATTAGATAATATATTCACCAATATTTTTATTTTAAATTAACTTTTTTTCCATCATGCGTGGTATTTAACCATTAGCTCTGAGACGTGTAGTCTTGTCACAGGCCACAGTACAGCGTCTAGGCCGCCATCAGTAACAATGAAAAATCCGTACAATTGTTATTTACGAATCATAATGAATACGTATTGGTGACTACTTGGGTAGAAATGGTTATTGATATTTTAAATGTTAATCATATTTTTAAAACGTCTGAGTATTTTACAGGAAAAATAAAAACTCCTAAAAATACAATAATATTCTTAAACGATATTTTAGTTATATGTTTGTGTTTTATTGCGTTTCGTATTAATTTTGTTTTCTTTTTTTTTCGGCATCTACTCCAAACCCTTTTTATAGTTTTATTCTTATAAAGTTACAACTTGTCACATTCATTTTATTTTTACTCTACGGAGAAGAACGATTTTAATTTTGTGTTATAACTTAAAAATATTATTCGTGGATGCTTAAAACTTCTATTATATTTATTATATACAAATAATATTAATTCAACTTACCGGCTACCGTATTAATAATGATAGTATAAATACAATAAAAACCATCCTTGGCTGACGAACCGTCTCGTTTTTTTTTCACTTGTATCCTATTGTAGAGCAGAGTGACACCCACTTGCTCACATTTTTTAAATTTATTGCTGGAAGGTTAGGTACAGATGTACACATTATTAATTTCATATTTGTTTATAAATTGAATGATGCTTCTTCTTTGATAAACAGATGAGTTAAAGAATTCAGATATTGTTTGCTTATCGAAGATCTAAGTTAAGTCTTAAAACTTTAAGTTTTTTAAAATACTCGTTCACACTTAATTTGACGTGTATATGTGTATTTGAATGCTAAGCACAATGTTTTGAATAAACCAGACTTTTCGGTAGTTCAAAAAAAATTTGAAATGTCCCGATAAATATCACGACTTATAAGTGATTTAAATATATTCATTTCTCAATTTGGCTATGGGCTCTCAATATTGAAAAATATCCAAGGGCCCTTGGCAATCACCCGGTAACTGAGTGGGCCAGAACGACACTGGTGCCACCCATGTTATGGACTCTTAAATCGTGTCTATTATTTGCTGTAAAATGAACATTTATCCAAAATATACGATTTATAATGGTTGTGCAAAAATTAAACGACTGGATGACAAAGCAAGTAGAAAGCAAATTTAAAAAAAAAAGATTTTTTTTTATACATTTTGATAGTAAATTCGAGTTCATTATTATTAGGTAATCATACCAACGGCGTTTATGTTAATTTATTACCATTATTCCAAAGTCAATTAATTTGATTAATCGGTCAAACACGCCTACCCCGGGCTTACAATATTATTCACAGTCACCACTTTATAGCTGATTAGTTTATAAAATTATAACTAATATTTCAAGCAAAATGCAGGTGTAGGTATAATGTATCTACGTACCATAAAAGCCAAATTATAAGTAATTGGAAACCTTTTTTATTTTTATTTTTATTTTTAATGAGCTATTAAATATTTAAAACGAGAAAATGATTAAAGACTAAGATTATTGATTATTAGATTTTAAATCTAATAAATACAATGTGTTCAATACAATATTTATTTATTTAATTTAATTAACGGACAAAAGATGATAATAATATGTCTAATATAACAGGGTTAATAATAAGAGCAGTAATACATAATAGTATTTAATATATTATAGGTTTATGTATCACGGCAATAATTAAATTATATTTTTAGATTTTATACTTGTATTTATACAATTATATACCGTGTGTAATTTATTATTATTTTTTTTTTGAATTATTTAACTACTTTTTTTTGTTAATTTTTTCTAAGAAGACCTGACATTTTGTTTCTATGATTTATTTAATCTTGAAAATTAATAAAAACATAAATAAAGGTTATATATAATAGTTATATTTATTTTTTCACGTATGATTTTCCATTTGACGCAAAAAACCCTTAGCACAAGTTTTTTGAAAATAAACTTTGTACTATTGAACTCTTAAACTATTGACATTTTGAATGTAGGTATAGATAGAATATAGAATATGGTAAAAAGTAAGAATGAGAGTTCACCAACTACACTAAACCAAATTGAAATACTCGAATGGGAGCTTTATATTTGGGCTTATTATCTTTTATACAAAGTTCAATATATATATATAATATATTATATTATGAATTTATCATTTATTTAATTTCAAGACCTTAAAATATTTTTATGCAAAATCAATATAGTATAGTATTATAATATGAGCCCATAAATTCGAAATTTGTTTTGAAAGAAAATTTCGTAATCTTAAACGTAGGTATTTATTTTGTCATTGGTTTTTTTCTTCATAACGGGCTTACTTTTGCAGTGTAATATTTGTATAGTTTCGTGTTATTGAAACGTTTTATCGAACGTATTGTGAATTTATACTCCTTATTAATTTAATCAACTCTCCAAAGTAATGATATAAATAGAAAAACGTTGTGTCCTTGATTTTTAATTGCTATGACCATTGACCATGCAAGCAAGTTTTTGATTTTAAGATGATTTTATTTCAAATCTGAGACGAGTGTGTGACATTTAAAAAAATACTTTGTTTGAGACATAATAATAGTTGAAATATCGAGTTTAATACCAGTCTTAAGAGGATAACTGGATAAGTGTTCTCCAAATAATTTTCAAATAATATATTAATGTATTAGGGATATTATGTTAATATTTGAAAATATTACTCATCATTTTTTAGTTAATTTATTTCATAGGAAAAATGGTTTTCGAATAAAATGTGTACAGGATTATGCGTGATGATAATTTATAGCATGTTTCAAGATTTGATTTTGAGAAGCTGTGTTGTGTAATACTTCAAAACTCAATTTTTCCGATGACTCGGAAGTTTCCAGCCACACCGATACAAATCGACTATTTTATGCAAGTTGTCGGAGAAGTGGGTAGAGTTTTTTTCTCGGGACACTTATTATGCGAATGTTAGAATGCACTTACGTAAAAAATAAATAAATATAATATATTAAATATACATAGTATGATATAAGTAAAACTGAAAAGTAATGATAATAATAATCATGATAATAATAACAACCACAACAATAATAACAACAATAACAACACCAACAACAACGATCACAGTAAAGCACTAGAGTTGCGTGGCTATGACTTGTATATTATACCAAATTTTAGGACCGTGGACGTCAACATTATAATAATATTATATATTTTATGCACACTTCCTACCGCGTTATAACGATAATAATTATATTGTCATTTTCGTTCGGACGGCGTACATGGCCCGACGCCGACCTCATCATAGTACGGCACACTGGCACGCGGGAGCTAAGTACACTTATCCACGTTATACGTGTAAAACTACCGCTAACAAGAAGTCAATAAACAATACGGCGTCGTGCCGTAGGTACATTATTGCGTAACGAAATATGCGATGACGTTAAAACTTAAAATATTGTTTATGTTATGGGTAGGTTAAAACGGCCCGTTGTACTGCACCAACGTCATTGCGTCAGGTGAGGTCAATTATAATAATATTGGAATTTTAATATTATAGGTATTATTATTACTCCGAAACGTAATAAAACAGCAGCTACAACGAAAACCACAGCGATGGGTTAGTGCCATTATGATCTTATGGTACAATATTATAATATTATAATATTAATATATTTTTAGGTCATCGCGGTATTGTGTGGATTTAACCACGAGCATATTCCAGGGAAGATCAAGAGGAATCCTCCTTCCTGTACCTACCTATCTGTATGTGTATCGAAATTAAAACATATACCTAGGTAAAATAAAATACTTAGTTTATCTACGATTTATTCTATTTTCGATTATTATTTTACTATCAGAACTGCTTATATTGTCGCATACATTGTAATTTTTGTTGTGTAAAAAAAAATAATAGTAAATTGACGATTGTGACTTGTAATACTACTACTGAATTATAATCAGTGGTGGACCATGAAAAGAATTCGGCCCGGGAAACTATATAATATTATTACCGTCCTTAAATTTGAGCTCCATGTCATGGGTATATTTAGTGATTTTTTAGGGTATAATTAATGCGTGCTTGTTTTGAAGTTTTATAGAACATCTTGCCCTCAAATTAGTAATTATTAATAAAACGAAATGACTCACATTTCGTACCTAATAAAAACAGAATACCTATACCAATATTAAATTAAAAAAATGTGCATAATTTTTTACAGTTTTTTTTCCAATCTAATAAATCACTTATTTTTAACAGTGGCGTCACGTTGAAAACATCAATTATTATATTATTCAATATATTTTTCTTTACAGCCATAAACGGGAATGCCTCTCCTCAATATATTATAATATTTTGTACGAACGGTTCGATTACCCCAGCCACGCGAAATTCCCGCCGGGAAAATTTCCCCGGTAAACTGCCCTCTTCCAGCGCAGGCCTCATATAATATATATAGTATGTCTGTTGTCACACAACTGCGCTCGTCCCCCTCGCATATAATAATAATATACTCCCACGCAGTGGCCTAGACATTATTTCTGAAAGGTGGGGGGATCAAAAAAAAAAAAAAACATAGCTAAATGGGGGGGGGGGAGGAATTGGAAAATCCCCCATCCTCTCAAACATTTTTACTAAAGCAATAAAAAGTCAATGGGGAGGATCTGACACCCACGTCCCCCCTTGTCTACGCCACTGCTCCCACGCCCTTTGTAATATTATTAGGTACCTATATCATATTGTAGAGACTCCTCCGATAAGTCCGTCTGTCACGGATGTCGCATCGCACGTGCGTTACGGACAATAACAGTAATAATAATTATTATTATTATCGTCGTGGCCGTCGCCGCCGAGTACACTTGAAGCACGGCGGTGGCGCGCGCGATTTTTACGGCGGCGGCGTACAATAAACGTGGCGCAACCTCTCGCACCGCGGCCGAGTCACGTCATTATTATTATTATTACCGTCTGCCGACCATCGTCGGCCGGTCGTTGCACGTCGTTTCGCCGATCCCGTCGATCGCTGCAGGCCATCGTTGCATCGTTTCCGGATCGTTGCTGTCGAAACGTTGCCGACGATCGCGCCGACCGACGGACGACTAAACGATCGTACCTACGACAATCGGCCGTCATGCATACACCGCTGTATGTTATTCCTATAAATTGTAAATAATACATATTTTATACCGGATAACCACCGCGCGGGTTACCGTTGATACCGCCCGTGCACTCAGATTATATTGCGGGTATACCAAGTCGTATACCGTGGTAACCTGCGGAAGGTACGTTATTTGCGACGTTCTCCGCGTGACCTCCGTGTACAACGTGTGCGAACAATTTTTTAGCCGTTAAAATTTACAGTCGCTTAATTTGCGTCGCTCGCGTCGATCGCGTCGCGCTCGTCGAATTGACGCCGTGAGAAAGACAACAACAACAAAAACAACGACGACGACGATGTTTCCGTTTCGTTTTGAAAATTCATAATCATAATATTTCCGTTATTTTTTCAAAAGTTTTTTTACTGATTTACGTCACTCCCGTCCCGCCACCCCACCACCGCTAACAGCAGCCGGTGTCCGCGAGTGTAGTTTAGTGTACACGACACAGCGTGATTAAAGTATAATTATACTTAAGTTTAAGTATGTCCGCCGAGAATAAAGTCTGTCACATTCACTGTGAGTATTATAAATCATAATATTATTATTGTCTGCACCTACATTACAATCGCGCAATGTCATCCCGTACAAGTACATACATAATGAAGTACAGCTTTTGTGATGTGTAATGTTGTACCTGGCCAGCATAACTCGCGTAATATAAAACGGCAGGTACAACAGCTGATAACGTTATTAAAATACAAGTTATGGCGACTATTACAACACAGCGTATAGGTACTTATTATGGCAGTTCTCAATCAGTGATACGCGGAAACCTCTTACGTAATTAATAAATAATAATAGTACAGGCGATACGCAAAAATAATAGTTTAGAAAAATAAAGTTAGAATATTATTATTATCAAGTTTTTGAAATTATTTAGTTCCTATATAGTATAAAAGCCTTCCATTTACAACTCGTTGTATGACTACAACTGTACTCGAAAGAGCTTTCCTTTGAAGTGGTACGTGAACGTTTTCAAAACTCAACGGATTGCACCGGGATATACGCAGAGGACAAGCGGCTGAGAACAATTAAGCACAAAGTTTATGCTAGGAATGGCCCACGATGGGTAGTGGATATCTACTGATGTGTTGTCCCCATGGTCGATAAGTAGGTTCGTGGATTACCAAGTTAATAGATGTTATCGTAGTTACCGGGTTTCGCAAAAACGCAACGGTGTAATGTTGTCAGAACAATGCCATTGTTGTCATTAGATGTCGACTTAGATTTGTCCGTCGTGTCATGACGTTGAAAATGATTCCTTTCGACCATTTCGATGGTTTTCCGTTTTACATAGGTATATAGAAACCATGGTACAAGCGGTGCGACTCGCGTTGTGTTTGTGTAACTACTGCACTTACTTTCGTGCATTTAAACACAATTTTCTGAAATTATTTACAATATTATGTTTATTTTTTATTTATCACTGTACAGTATATACACGCCAGTATATAAGATTCGCCAGTGTTTTGCTAGAAGATCGATTGGGTCATGAATAAATAAATCTCGGTATGGAAAATCGGGATAATGATCACAGATAATTTTCGTGGTTTCTATATTATAACACTTTTTGGTATTATTGTTTTTTTTTTTTTGAAAAATATCAATTCATTATAGGTAGTTCTTAATTATTATGTAACACATAGATTTTCGTTAGTAATGGATGTAAATACTCAAAAGAGCACTATATAGTGAGAGAATGAGTACATAATTGTGGTCCATCATTATAAGAGTTAAGTGGAAAAAGCTGAGTCTTTGTGGTTGTCTGCAGTAGATCCAGGAAGTAACAAATTGGATTTGTTAAAATAAAACGTCTATTTTATTGTAAAAATATATTATTATTGACCTGTCCTAGAATTCACATCGGTTATATGTATACATTATATATTATTATATTTATATACATATACTTATTTGTACTAGTTACATAATTAGGTACACCTAATTAACAACTAAAAAATTAAAGCAATAGCTTCAGCGATTAAGAAATTGATTTTAGTTTTTATTTGTAACATTTTATAACATTACAAACATTGTGGTTACTTTCAAAATTTGAATAAGATTAGGTAGGCACTAATTTAAATTTCTATATTTTATTATTTTAATCAAGTAAAATTGTAAACCTTGACGGTTAAATTCTCGGATTTTGTTTTATAAATAAATCATATTTAGTTGATTGTATTGTACCTATATCTAATGTGGATTATACAATATAATGATTATATAATAGTACTGACAGCATTGTGTTGGAAATATATGTGTTATTTGTTCAGGCTTCTATAGGCTTCTTTAAACTAATAAAGTGTAGGTAGTTGTGTAGAGTACGATGAAGTCAAGTTAACGTATTTGGTTTTTATAAGGAAAAAAATTGGCTTTTGTATTTTTATAAACATAGAAACAGCTTCACTTTTGATCATAACTTTTTATTTTAACAATTTAAAGTTACATGTTTTATTTTTTAAAACAAAAAAAAATCACTTTAGAACTACTTATGTACAAATGTACATATCTAATATACAATGTATAATAATTTGTTATTAGTAAAATATATTTAAAATGTTTTATTTTAAACAAGCAGAAGCAATCATTAATTGTTTCATTTATTCTATATGAATAATTGATTTTCAAGAAATTGTAGTTTATATTAACTTTGTTGTATAATATAATACATTGCACATTAATTTTATTAAAATTATTGGTTTGTTTTCAATAATAAAACTTCACGTTATTTGGTACTGGCTTTTAATAGTAAACTGTCATTTTTAAATACACAACTATGGCTGTTTTAAAAAGTTTTGAAATATACCGTTTTACGTTTTATGGTACGATAACCAATTCACGGTGATTTGTCCATTTGGGGACGTTGTCAGTAATGCGAAATTTGTTGATTTAGGGCACAGACATGATGACCGATTTGTGTTTTGTTGCCAAGTGTCCTAAAAATAAACATGTCAATGAATAATATTATAACACTTAACAATTCCCTATTATAGGTAATATCGAGGGTATGTTTTTCTGTTTGTATACAATTAGTAATTTTTGTCATTTTAACATAACTTTTTATACAACACCATTATTTTGGAATAGCAATTCAGTCAATTTTAATAATATTTAAAAATAAAAATGGATTTTATGAGAAAAAAAAATTCTCAGCACCAATTTAAATTAGTGTAATTAATGCAACTATTAAATAATTTCAATAATATTGTAATTATGACTTAATGAGTGCAAAAAAACACTTTTATGTTGTTTAATCATTTTTAAATACAACGCACTGAAATAAATATACAAACTTAAACTATTTAGTATTTACGAAGGTATCCAAAGTTTATTAATCATATAGTTTAAAGTTTTTATAATTTTTTGAACAAAATAATTATAGTTTTCCCATTTAATCGAAAAATAATTAGATATAGGGGAGATCAAATACACTATGTTTTGTGTTAATTTAATTTGATATTTGTTTAATGAACCTTTATTTATAAGGTAACTGTTTTGAAAGAAAACTAATGAAAATGTCCAGCTTTGGACATCAAAACTATATCATATTACATTATTACTCATAGAAAAGAGCTTTTGAATTAGCTTCAAGTTTGCAAATTGTTCTGTATATTTGATTAATGTTATGCCATATATTACTTAATACATGGAGTATGCACTTTTTCATTTCAGTAAATTGTAAAAATGTTGTTTGCTACAGTCTGATTTTATTATTTATAAAACTATAAACAACAATTTGTTGGAGTTATGTATTTTGAAATGTATTATTTAGTATTTTATTTGAATTGTATAATATGTATATACATTTATTATTATAAGTTGAATGTTAAGATGTAGTAAAATGTCAACTTAACTCAATATAAAACCACAAGTGTTCAAAATGATGAACCAAAAGTAATAAATCATGATACATTCTAAAATAATTGTCTATAATCATTAGTAAAATTAACTTAAGGTTGATACATTTTTACTATTATAATAATGGAATACGTATTTAAATATTTATTTTATACATTTGTTTTTAATTTCTATATAGAATTCATTTTTTCATACCGTCTAATGCTTTTTATTTTTGTTTTTGATTATAAAATACCAATAGAAAAATTATCAACAATAGTCACTGATATAGAAATTAAGTACCTAACTGTTTTGTCATTATACATTTTATAAGCCACTTTAAGCTGATAAATCTAAGTGGAAGATTTTGAACTAAAGGAAGAAAATATCTATATAATAATCATCAACATTTATAAATATCATATTCCATAAATGTCATCATGAATAATTATTTTATCCTTATTTTAGATTCTGAGTAGAGTGAGGAAGCTAGGGGTTTGACAATGATGTTTTTTTTGTTTATCCTGTAAACAAAATTTCTACCTGAAGGAATGCTTCGATTTCTACATATAGTATCCTATCTTTTAGAAAATTGGATCAAGATGGTACTTTAGACCGGTAAAACTACCAAAATTTATTTTTCTAACCAATTTTTTTTAACATTTTGTTTATCACAATAGAAACGAATAAAATTTAAAAGTGCAGCGGTGTGGAGTAAGTCAGTGGTGTTGGAAATTTTTCTATCGTTCCTTCGGTTCTCGGACAGGATAGTGTATTATTACAGTATTCGATTTGAATGCAATGACTGCATTCGATAGAAAAAACGATTCTGAGTGTAACGATTAGTAATTATATGTAGCAATACTTATATATATAAATTAGTATGTTTAATAAATAATATTATATAATTTAAAATTAGATTCATAAATTATGTGTATGTTCAATAGTAAATTGAATAAATATAAATTCATACATTTTCATTTTTTAAAGGAATTATTTTAAAATTAAATTCTTTCTATGATGATTAATAAAGCGTTAGAAAAAAAATAGCTTAGCAATAGTGTATTTTGGTGGTTTTTTTCTTGGCGTTAAAAAACTATTGAGGAAATTCAAAAATTACGTTTCTAAAGTACCATCTTGATCCAATTTGCTAAAAGATAAGATACTATATGTAGAAATTGAAGCACTCCATTTGGTAATATTTGTATAATTATTAAAGATTATCGAAAAAAAGTGCGGTATTTTATTCCATCGATATGTCGGAAGCTTAGTATTTCGAAATGTCGTATCTGCTTGTTGTTTCAGAGACGATACTATATTGCGGAAAGTTTATATTGATACCATCATATTTTACAAACGATAATAAAGTATAGTTATAGGTTACTATGCTAGGTCTTAGATATGATAATATTAAGTCTGAGTCAACGAATAATAATTGTAATGCTGATCATATCGATACTGCAGCTGTTGAGTAGACCTGCTCAAATGCTGCAGTAGTAGTGGTGGTGCAGACACCAGAGATCCCGAAGAAAAAGTGTGCTTCAGGAAGTAGATGAAGTAGTTGAAAGACAGGGCAAGTCACTATACGCTTGGGACACCTGTTGGAATATAGAACAATGGGTTGGTGAAACCGTCGGTACCCGCCAGCTAGACGAGTACGCCTAGCTGGGATATAAAATGGTTGAAAGTTAGTGGAGGTGGTGCCGGCCGAACGTTACGAGTATTAATATAAATTATATGGTTGGGAAAAACTGATCTGGAGTAGGATTTATACGGCCGCCGCAACGTCATCAGGGTCAGACTGGGTGGCGCTGGGTAGGTCTATGAAGCTCCAGAACATGGAGCTGGCGATCATTCTGAAGCATGAGTCGGACTAAGTAACAGACAGCGTACCTCGTCAAAACTCACTGGTAAGTGATGGTGGAATCAATGTGGAAAAGCGTGTCTTGCAGGGACACACACCATTTTCAAGGTGTAGTGATGCTTGGCGCCAGACTCGAGCTCGACGGGTGTTGGGAGGGGCGTTAGTGTGAACATTTTAGTTTACTAGGTTTTACCGTAGTATACTTCAAGAACTTGAAGGAGGCAATCATTAATTCAATCTGAATTACGTCTTATTAGACAATACAAAAGTACATTTTTTATTTAAGGCCCCTGCAAATTTGAATTTTTAAGGAGTTGTGTTTAGGCAATTATTTCGTTTATGCAATTAATTCGTCTTTGTGAGTGTAGTAAATGATCATTAGTGTGTGTATACTCCTCCGCAATCCGCATAAATTTACAATTCATTGTTATTTCTTATCTGGTTTATAGTCGCACGCACGCACATGCACAAGTCATAAAAAGTCTTTAGATCAAAACATTCAAAACTAATTTATGGACGTGAAATAGCCGTCGCTCTGACAAAAATTAAGGTACTTCTAGTGGTTAGATTTAAAAAATGTAAAGATGTTTGTGTTGGTAAACAAGTTTATTTTGCATCGGTCGAAGCACTTTTTTAATTTTAGCAAATTCTTGACGAGAATAAATATTTTAAATTTTATAAATTTATAAATTTTTAATATTGAATATATTCAAAAATATCTAAAATATAAAAAATATGCTCCAACCGATTCAAAGTAGACTTGTTGATCAATTAAAAAATCTTTAAATTTTTTTAAATCGAACCACTAGAAGTACTTTAATTTTTGTCAGTCACTAAGGTCGTTTTGATGAAAAATTAATAGGGTTTGCAGGGGCCTTAAGAAATCTGAAAATAACGGAAATAACATAAGTAGATTTATGGTATTTGTGTACTTTTATATAATTATTCTCTAATAAAGTACAGTTTTTTTTTTATTCTTTTTTACTTTTTGATAAAACTTGGATAGAAATATTGTTTTTAAACAACAGCTTGGATCCCAAGGTATAATAATATGTATAGATTTTTTAAACTGATTACATCGAGAATTATTATTTTTATTTTTACTTACAGAATTATATACTTATATTCTCATTCTTGGTGTTTAAATTTTAATATTGTATTAAGTATGTGTATTGTTTATTAGTTATTGATTTATAGCATTTACTAACAGTTAATATTAGTAGTATAGTATAACACATAGAAATATTAAAGTTAATTGAACTCTATAAAAAAAATAGTAACTTTGTTGAAAATGATATTTTTAAATTGTATTCAACACAAAAATTAATATATTAAAACCATATTACTTGACCATGATTATTAATATTAAAATAATAACATACTCATTATTATTTTGACTAATTAATAAAGTTACCTTGGATTTGGTTTCGTGGATATAAATATATATTTTATCTTAAAATAACATTTATTATTATTTATATAGTGTTATCTTAGCATATAACTTTTCGATTAAGATTTGAGTTAAATTTTTAACGCATCCGTAAAGTTTGTTTTTTATGTAATATTATATAATATAATGAATATATTATATGATAGGAATATACAAAAGTATTGGTATAAAATTTAAATTAATTAATTTGAAAAAATGAATTGGGTATCATTAGAAACAAATTTTAGTTTGGTCAAGATTAAAAGTTAAAATATCACTAGCCAACAAGAAAATAAATTTTTAAGGCATCTAATCATATGTTACGGTGACCCACTTGTAACCTACTGTACAGCAGAGCGACATCAACTTACCCGCTTTTTTAGTTTCTAAACTTAACTTTGTATTGTTTGATTAAATATAATTGCATAAATTATATTATTTTATTTTATTTAGTTAACCGTGGTTTTTGCATATTATATTTGACTGTGTCGTATTATAATCATCGGGATTTATTAATCTCATTAAACAAAATATTATTTATGGACTCTTTCATACTTGTACTAATTGTATTATTGTTTTAAATAGATTTTCAAGTTGTTTTATGATTCAACAATGAAATATAATACTACAAATTGATTAATTAAAATATTCTTATATAAAAATATAATAAATCTTAAAATTATTTATTGTTTTATTATTAGGCCTTAAGCATGATCATTCATTTTTAAATATTACGTTTATTATATACCCTCAAGTCTTAGTAATCCTGTTATAATTTGGGTTAACACCATATTATCTTCCATCTTTCCATTTAAAAATGAACCTGCCACCGTACTACCGTACCGTTATGTATCATTGTATAAATATTTAAGGTGCCATGAAAGTGATTTTTATAAAATTGGAAACTTCAAATATCCTGATAAATAGTATAGTTAAAGTAGACCATAATATAGAACCCTTTTTTTTATTCACATCTGAAAAATAATATTTTATTGTTTTTATTTAATAAAAAGATACAGTTATTTTTTTTTTATTTAGTTATTTTGTTGTAATTATCAAATAACAATATGTAAATCATGTATTTTTGTACAAAATAAGTTAAGCCTACCAAATTAAGAAAATACTATTAGTAATACAATATTGTTCATGAAAGCCATAAATCGTAGGTATATATTCAAGTGCGGTTGCCGGTTTGTCGTTAAATCTAAGTGGGTGTGGTGGCATGCACCCTATGGTTCATTTGGAACTTTATTTTAAAAAAGGTCACATGGAAAATCGGTAAATATCTTGGGTCGCATGTACCTACACAAAGGTTGAGACCTGATGAGCTTAATGATATAGTTAAACTCATAACAAAATTATACACGACATAAATAGATAAATATACGTAGGCACCTAATCATATACGGGGGCATATTCACGTATTTTATTACAACTGGTATTTTATTTTTGTCATTATAGAATTTGTAAAATTAGGATGATTAAAAGAAGGTATTACATATTAATAAAAATAAAAATTTGGTGTGTTGAATTCACTGTGTATATAATAATTATACATAAAAATAGTTTAGTAATTTTCATCTAAAGTCATACAGGTTTAAGAGTCCTTATCGATAGTATAATATAGGACTGGCAATAGCCGCCTAATCATACATAATCTACAAATATTATCATTTTTTTCGCATAATACATATTGTGTTCCCTATTTAACAAATAACATTATATTTTAGACGCGTGGGGTCGGATTACTCGGATTCGAATAACCAAACAACTTCTTTATAATAATAATAATAATAATAATACGTCGTTAAAAGTGTGCGGTGCGATAAGTATAGTACGGGTGAATACCTGTGTGAAAACGTAGTTGTTGGTTGACCGCGTTTTGACGCGCTTTGTGGTTGGGGTGAGGGTGGGGAGGTAACGGCCTCTCAAAAGTCATTGGTCCGTGGGGCTGGTTTTCCCCACAGACAGCATCGTGAATTAGTCTATATAGACATTATACACGGTGTCACCTTAGTCCCAATTTAACCATTCGCAGTCGATTCATTCTCTATGGGGCTAGAAACAATAGAAATGTGTATCCACGGACTGTTCTCGACGAATATGATCAAGAACGGCGATCGAGTATACGAAAATCTATTTTTTCTCATATGTCTTTGTACATATCCCCTCGGCAGGGTATAAAGTAGGCGACGGTGAAGACGTTGCAGGCAGCGTTTCTGGTGCCGAAAGACCGAAAAGAGAATTTGGCGCGATTGTGAAAAGTGAAAAATCTAATGACACATTTATCAGCGACAGGTCAATAACTTTGTGTTATAGTAAAAATGTAATTGTAGCGCACGATATAATGATTACACCAAACGAATGAGTTACCTATATTGTGCGATAAAGTATAGAGGGCCTATTCTCAAACGTAACATAACTTATAGAATATAATTTCGTGACAGAAGTACAGCACTGACAACGACGTTCCGTGCATGAGACACATAACGCTCCGTGGGTTCTAAATCGGCCGCCAAGAAAATTTTTGCCACTGCAGCTCTCTTACTCGCTTTTCTCGCGTAGGCATGTAATTGTCGATCTTTTCCGTTTCGTTTTATTCTCCAAACGCACTTGGCAGCAGACGGTTTTATTTAAATCTGTGATTCCTCATTTCCTCGTAGTCACAGTATGTAATGATTAATCCTTAGCATAACGAATTACGCAATTTTGTGATTATTATGAAATAATATAGGCCATAAAATTTGATTTTATATGAGCATACAATTATATTGTAATGTAGGTGATGCCTACTATTTTTGTATCTACCTATAATAACAGTTTGTTATATTATAAACCAGTTATGTTATTTATTCACATCTCGATACAACTATACAAGATATAAATAGACGAAACAACAATACATTTTAATGTAATTTTCAGCATTTCAGTAAGACATATCACTTTATTATAATAGGGTGACCATAATTATTTTATAGAAAAATAGCAAACCGTTTCGGCTTGAATCTAAATAAAAAAAAACTAAAAAACCTTGTATATGGTTTGTTGTTACTTGTTAGGAAAGATTGCGGACGTATATGGGGTTTAAATTACACTGTGAACTAATACGACATTGCTGACAATATTGTACGTCGGACCTCAATAAAAAACAATATTATAATGATTTGAAAGAAGAATATATAACTTAAGATCACGTACAATTCACTGTAAAAACCCAAGAAGTTTACAAAAAAAAAAAAAATATATATATAAAAAATAAATAAATAAATAAATAGCCTTACAATACATTTCTTGAACGAAACTAGGACATAATGCTTACATGATATGTGAAAACTAATATTATGAACTGATCCACCAGAAATGTTGATGTGGATCCATTTATTGTGTAGACTGTAGAATTAAATTAATATTTAATATTATTGTGTTAACACAAATCCAGTACTAACTGGAAAGCGACGTGCAATTGTGTATGAGATTGATATTGGTCGTTGTTGGATCTGCGAAAGTTCTATGTTCAATACTTAAGTTGCTAGGAATCGCGTTAGCTTTGAAAAGGTTTTGGATTTATTTTTAGAAAAACCTTACTGATTTAGAATATTACGATGTATATTTAAATAGTATGTATTGAATGGATGACGAATAAAGTTTTTTTTTTCAGAACACTGCAATGAGTAATATCGATAAAACCGTTCATTCTGAAGAAAATATTATCAATGACCCGGCACCAGCACCAGCAGTGGCAAATCCAGTCGCTGAATGTGAAATGGACGCACTGCTGCTTGGAAGAATCGGGGTAAGTTAAATTAATTTTATTAGGTATCAATTTAGTTACTAAGTTAAAAAATGGTACAAGAATTTAAAATGCAAGGCATCGTATTTGTATTACAACTTGACTGTGGTTGAGAGTAAGTTCATTTTTATACTCAAATAGTCAAATGTTATATAATAAAATTATACTCTTAGATTTAGTGACGTAGAAAATGTTTATAGTACCATGTGGCAAAGAAAAATGATTACACTTATGGTGGTTTTAAAATAGGCAAATACCTCTAAAGTCTAAACAAATTAGTATCCAGCTACAACCGCTCCTCTGCCCTCTCCGTAATTTATAATATATCATAAGATATTGATTTGATAACTTAGCAATTATGTTTTTACATAGGTATCATATTCGTCTAGATAAAAAATATGGATATTAAAGAAAAATAATCAATTATACAAATTCTGAATAAAACAATAATGTCAACAATTTTTATTGTTTTTGATTTAGTAATGTAGTTATAAAACTTACGTAGGTGGCCCTGATGTAAGGCGCAAGTATTTCCGGATCTTTTCATGAATCAGAAACAAAAAAAAAAGTTTTGTATCCTTCCCACCATTTTTAATCCTGGGATTTTCTTTCAGTTGCAACTTATAAAATTTAGTACTAAAAATGATTAGTATATTTATTTTTAAACCTACCTAGATAAATTTAAAAATGGTTATTTTAAGTTAGGAGTTTAGTTCAATCCCGTTTTATTTACAAACTATACTGAGCTAGTTTTGTGCAATAAGTAAAGGTAGGCTTAAAATTGTATAGACGCGTGTTATGGCTATTGTCTTGGGAAATTCCGTTATTGCCTGGATAGAACTTTTAAAGAAATTTAATTATTTCTTCAGATACTTGAAAGTGATTTACAACTCCCAATAGAATTTTACTAGAGTTATTCTTTCTCGAAATGATCACTATATTTATCCGTATAATATTAATCATTTTATACAATTCTAAACAAAAACGTTACATAACTAACTATATTTCTATACCCTGTATATGTTTGAAAGAACACGGGTTTCCGAAATTACTTGTTAAGGGTTTAACAAATTTCATTCAGTCTTCTTGATGTTCAAATTTAGAAATATTTATTTTGTGTTTAGAGCCATTTTTCCAAATTTGTAGGTAATATAATTGTATATTTTCTGAAAGTTTCATAAAGATGAACAATGAACATAATATGTTTATGAAATAACTGTAGGTACCTACCTGCTTAATTCAAAACTTTTATTAATATTTCGCTTCGGTGATTAATTAATTTTAATATGATATAAGAAATAAAATGTTTAGGTAATTATAAGTTAAACTTATAATTAATGAGTAGTATATTTGTGGTTAGTTAATATTGTTATACTTTATGCATTTATAATGAGTGAATTTTATAATTTTAACAAAACTTACAACTTACATGTTACAGGTAACGAAAAAATGTTTTTATTTTTATTTAATAAATTATAAAAATATATGTTTGTTTGATCTTTAATATTTGCATTTAGTCAATTAATTATACGTATTAATGCTATATAAGTAACTATGCAAATGTATTAATACGATTTTACAAAATAATAATATATTGAATACATGTCGTGAATTAATTGATGTTACAGTATGACTTTATCATAGTAGCATACTATTTTTCATTTTGAGGAATTAGTTAACTTATATACCTGCTTACTAATTATTAAATTTATAAGGTATTTGATTACACATAGGTAAGTAGTACATAGGAACCATTAATACAATTTACAAACTATGAGAAAAGGGAATCTGTTTTAATTATTTTGTACAAGAACTAACAATAATTATTTGATTTTAATTAAAAAAAATTATGGCTTCCTCTAAATTGTTTCAGAGGTCTTTACCATTGAAGAGTCGTGTTTCTAATAATAAACACATTTCTAGCGCACATGGTAGCTTACACAAAATCACTTGGTAGTATTTTGATGTGGGCATATTAGGTCCATAAAATGTATCAATTTTAATATATGAACGAATCTTTGGTTTTCGTTCTATTTTTATATCATTATAGTTGATTTTAAATGACGTGTTATACAATATTAGTCATAACAGTACTATATCTTTCAAACGTGTTGTTTTATTGAATAATGTCGTTCAATGATACAGATGTGAGTGTTGTAAACAATTTTCCTCTTTCAAAACATAATTAAAGTACTTTTAAATATATACTTCGTAGTTAGATTTTTTATGAGACTACATTCATAATGTAGTATCTATATAGTATGTTAGTCTTATAAGTTAATTTTAATGTTGTATTATTTTAAATGTATAGCATTTTATTATAATAGAATAATTGAATGACATTATTTGAGACACAATTTGTTGAATATTTAAATAACAACGATAATATCACTTTATATTTGAAATTGGACATGCACATTAATATCAGTAGACATATTTTTAATATTTGGTTGATATTTAAGTAATTTTAATTTTTGAATGGTATGCTGTTATTAGACACTATATAACATCAACTTCTAAAAATTCTGAAAAATAGTCACACTTGCAAAAAAAAACAGTATCAATTATTCCATTAATACTATTTATAAAATAAATTAGTGGCATCATTAGGATTTTTATTTCGAGGGGGGGGGGAGGTTGGTAATTTGTTTTGTATATATGGGACTACTCAGACACTACTAGAGGAGTCTTAATTCGGTCCCTCATAAGTTTGGTGTGCCACGGCCGTGGGTATATAAAATTGTATACTTTTACAGTTTTACCACAACGTTCATATAAATTACAATTTCAATCTTTAATTATGTCTAAAGCCTACGTTTGCAGATCACAGAAAGCATTTTTAAAAAGGGGAGCACTGCAAACTCCTCATCTCTTTGGAAGAAACTTATCTCATCTGACGGAAAATTTAATACAATAATAGTACTCGTCAAAATACTATCTGTTAAAAATGGCCAAGATACAGATCACTTAACAAAATAAGTCTGCCTATTATATGAAAATATCCTAGGTGGAACGAAAATTAAAATTTCGCACCACTTTTTTAAAATTCGCTGCACTTATTATTTGTTTACTTCTTTTTTGCCATACTAAATTATTATTATTTCAGGATTTTAGAAATCCCAACCACAAAGCGTCACTAAATATAAAAAAATTGAAATTTTCAGATTTTTTTCATTACTTACACAGTTACACCATAATAAGATCAAACTTTGTATCAGCGGAAAGTGTCTTATAACTTTTATAATGACTGAGTAAGTAGCCACTGGCTAGTAAAAAAAAATGTAAAATTTGAAAGTCTCCCTCGTTGGGATGGCTTAATATTATGCGATTAATATATGACTATATTAATATTATCACATATATTATGGTCTCAGTTTTTTACATTGTCCTAAGCTATTTTGTATTAATCTATGTTTAAAATTTCAAAAGCCAAGGAAGTTAGGAAGCATCTAATATACGAGGGTGAGAAAAAAAACCCTAGTTGAATTGGTTCAACTAAAGATACGTCATAAAATGCTGCTTGACTTGCTGGGACACTAACGAGCGCTTAAATAATCCTGTTGATTAATAATTCCATATTGATGCCAAACACATGTATCCCATGAAATTATTTTAAGCCACTAGGAAATAATAATAATAAAAAAAAAAAATATTTAAATAAAATTTATTTGTTTAACATAAATTACTGGTTTAGATATTTTATTCGATTAATTATCGGTTCATTAATAATATCATAGGCAGTTTAGAAACATGAAGCTTTTGCTATGCTTATGAATAGGTAGGCATTTTTATTCACTTTTTTCATACACATAGTTTTGTTAGAGTTTGGATTTAATTTACTGTAAGAAAAAAAAGAGCAATATTTATAAAATGTATTAAAATTACAAGTACCTACCTATATTATAATATATTAGGTATATTATTAATTATCGTAGAGTAATTTCAATAGTATTATTGATAGAAAATCATGTATACCTATATAATATATACATGCATATAAGTACAAATATATATTATATATATTATTATTTCATAAGGTTTTTGGGTGATAATAATAGTTATTTGTTGCTGGGTGTTGCGCTGTGGTTGCATTCAGTCACGGTACGTGTTCTGAGTGCAAAAACCGGCTGGTGTCATTAGTTTATCGCCTTCCCGGATGAGTGACCACCCAGGTTTTTAGTGACGAATCCTTGCCACACATACACATTATATACACGTGTTCCAATTCAACCATACCCCCCCACCCATCTTTATAAACAGGTAATGGCCATAGCAGGGATCAAGATTAATAAAAAAAATATTAATAAAAATAAAAAATGATTTGTTTGTTTTGATTATGGATTTTAATGTTTTGATGAATTAAAGATGAAAAAAGGATATTTATATAATTAATATTCTTATTTATTTTAACATAATTTATTTTAATGGAAAAACAGTTTTAAGTTTTAAATTCTGTGCGGAGTCCAAAATATTTTGATTATTCAATAATTTAAAATTATTATTACTTTTAATTTTTTCTTTCTTTCGGAAGTATTAATGGTACTATAATAGTGGTTTCTTCATTTATAGAAGGTTTGATTTCAAATAATTTTATCAGTACCTACTATATATTATAGCTGAATGGTGAGATTGACAGTAAAAGTTTTTATTTTTTATATACACAAATTTTGGTTAAACTCAATTTTTATTGGATAACCCGCGGCAACATAGGCCATTGGGTGTGGGGGAGGGAACTGTAGGTTTTTAAATTGGGTAGGTTGGTACACGTGTGTATTGCGTTTTGGTAGAATTTCTTATGGGGTACCCGTAGAGGGAGGAGGGATGTCGGCACTTGTTCTCCGAAACTTGCCCGAAGAAAAATGCCGCCCGCGGCCGAGGTATCGAACTCGGGTTGGCTATTTCGATAATGTGATGACTCATAACTATACACCTATATCTAACCTATAATGTGTATAATTTTATAATTTAATATAAAACCGTATATGAATTTCATTAAGATGATAAATAATTTAATATAGTTGATATAAAAATATAAAATGAGTTGTATAATAATCTGAAAGATTGAAATAAAATATAATGAATTGTATTAAAACGTGGAGCTTTCATTATTTCAAAAAGTAGAATAATTTGGTTTGCGGATAACTGATCTATAAACTGTATTGGAAAAAGAAGAATATATATTTAAAATAATTTTTGAATAATATTTTATTTTTCCAAAGGTAATAATCAACTAATTTTGATGCTATCAAGCTTTTTTAATTTCAGTAAAGTTTGAGTAAAGTCATTAGTAAATGACTGGTAAATATAAAAATTATATTACTTTACGAGTACGGACAACTCCAGATAACTTTGTGACACTATATAGCCTTTTTATACCCTTAACTGGCTAACTAGGTAGTTTTGACAACTAAAAATTGATTCTAGGCGTATAATATGTTTTTGATATAAATACGTATTAAGTGAATTAGTGTGTTCAACGACTAACGAGTATATTATTATATATACATAAATAAATAAAAAATATAATAATATTTTATTTGTATATGTATTATGTACTTACATAATGTATATTGCTTACAATGTTATAATTGGTCAAAAATACAATGTATAACTATAATAATATTATTCTATATTGAAACATTAAAAAAATGATATGAAAAAATTGCATTAGAAAGATGTAATCAAATATAAATAACTTTGATTTTAGTCAAACAAATAAAAGTTATATTGATTATGTTTAAATAATTATTGTTTGTTCTATTTATTATATCTTAATGAATAAAAAAATAATAATATATATATATATATATATATGATACATTATATGTGTAAATATTTTATATAATAATATGAATTTCATATTAATTGTACTATATTATGTTATCATGCATTTGTCTTAAGTCATCTTAAAATTGAAAATTATGACAAGATAACTACTGAGGCTTGATCAAAATAGTGGTCTATCGAGTAGAACCATAGAAGAGTAAAATAAAGGCCTAGATTTTACAGCTTAAAACTTTCACAATAACAATAATAATTGTTATTAAATAGTACTTTATAATTGTATAGGAGATTGTACCGGCGAGACTGAAGTATAAGTTAAGAACTTTTTTATCCATACATATTTACAGACAAAAGTTTTGATGCTTACGGATAATTCTTCATAGACGTGGTGTGCAGATGTAGTCCCGGTATTAATGAAACTTGGTCAAAGCTAGTTACTGATGCTAAAACTGTAGTAGTTTTTAGTAGGTAGTTATAGATAATGTGAATGTACTTGTTGTATATTGATGATTGGTCTTAGTGGCATTATAATGTTTAGAAGACCGTTATTGTATAGCATTGGTCGGTTTAAGGGCGCCATAGTAGAATGTACAGTGTAGATAAAAAGGCAAGAGGTACTTCGTTTCCTTGTGGAAGGTTTTGAATTAAATTAATTCATCGAACCTCTAAAAATGACGTGGTACTTCCTACAGTGAATATCCGCTGTATTAAGTGAGATACAAAGTGAACAGACAACTGATTGGAAAACCATCTCCGTGATTTCCCATGGTTTCCGGTGCGTGGGTTTGCATAAAAAGCGCACTTCTGTAAATTAGCATTTTACGAAAAAAAAAATATAAATAAATCTACGTTTTGAAATCTCAAATAGCAAATAGATATGTTTTTTGGCCCGGAAACTTAAACAATCCTATATTTTTATATATATTATACCATAATGTTTTATGGTTTTATTCTTGCCATTGAGAATATTTTTATTTTAAGTAGGTAAAATCAGATACTTCACTTTTCTGTATGGAGATTGTCATTGAGTAGGTAATTGCATTGGATAATAATATGTTAAATATGAATTTAGTATTAAATAATTTCTTATATAAAAACGATTCTGAGCCAATACGATAAATCAGACTCGTTTTGTTATGATTTTTTTATAATTTAATTATATTTAGTAATTTATTTTTCTATTTGTAGTACAGTAGGTAAGTATGTTGAACTAATCTCTGCAAAAAACATCGTAAATATTATATAGTAGTTCTTGGAAATTGGATAAGTGATGAGTGATAACACATAAAGTAGATACCACAGATGACCAAAAAAAAAAAATCATTAATGACCTGGAATATTTATTAAATTAAATTTTTATCAAAAATGTTATGCTTCAAAAAGCGATGATAGACAAAAAAAAATGCACGCACACATCATTGTAAAATTAATACATCCATCACTCTACTCTGAATCTAAAATCTTATTTTATTGATAAGCGATTTTAACGCTACAATAAAAAATATTTAACATTGAAAATTAGTTTTCAAGGTAGGCAATAATTATTTTCTTAAAATATTGTTGTATAAATTGTAATATTTAAATTTCCAATATAAAAGTACCAATTATTCAATGTATAATTATTTGCTATAGTTAAAGGATCGATAGTTTAATCTGTGTTTTTTGAAGAAGTAAGTAGTATAATATGCATTAATTTAAATTTAAATTCATTTAAACTACCGTCCGTGTGTTATATTTACCAAGGTTTGATTTTGCCGTGTAAAATGTTTTATAAACGTAATTTGTTATCATTAATTATAATATTTATAATTTAGTTTGAAAACTGTTTTGAAGAACATCCGTTTTCTGTTATAAAGACCGTGTATAATAAACTAGACCATATTCGATTTTAGTTTATAAGTTATAAACTGATTGGTTAGGTTATTATTTTTATTATTATTATTTTTATTGTTATTTTATTTTATGATATAAATTTCTAGTAAATGTTTAAAAATAAATGCATTTAACAGATTTTTTTCAAATTAGTACCTTAATTTGATTGAAATATATTTTAATCTTATTCACACGTTATAAAATATACTTTTTTCTAAATCTTGGATTTTATATTACTGATCGAAAATTGGAAAATTGGTAAGGTCTTGTGGTCATCATAAATCTTAGTGTTACCGTTTTTCAATCCATCAATGGCTTAAGTATTAAATAAGAGCTATAAAAGAGTAGTAAAAATGTAACATAGTATCGAATATATGGTTCCAGAAAAAAATAGAGTGATGCGCAATAAATTCGTTTTACGACTGTTGATTTTAACGCCTATCATGATAATAGTGTATTGTTTTTTCGAAAGAGAATTTTTTTGTTTGTATTGTTTTAAAGAAACGTAAGAACTCTGCTTCACGGTAGTTAATTAGGTTCAACAAAAAGCAATACAATGTCCGGTCAGTACCCTTGAGGGTATTATTATTCCCAACAATTTATTTCTTCTCAAATATTCTAGTAAGAAAAATTAAAAATATATTTGTTTCAGTTTATTTTTTGACGATAAATTGTTACACAAGAGTCCTCGTTGGTCATTTACACATACGAAACGATTGTATAACTTGCACCTGAATTAACTTGATGAACTGCATTTTTTATTTTATTTTATGATTCTAGTTAAAAAAATAAAGCGGAATTATGTATACAATGAATTGTTGATAATATATATCAATGATGTTAAATTAGAATTAGAATATTTTATGTTTGAATTTTACTAAATAATAATGATTATTCCTTAAACGTATCTAACTGAATACTCAATTATTCAAAAAAATTAAAGAAACTATTATTTTAAAAATAACTAAATAATTTTTTTATAATGAAAATAAAAATTGCATAAATAAATATTAAACAATTTTATTTATAAAAATATTCAAATTTTAAACTTTCATCGAAAGCATTATATTAGTTGCTAGGGCAAAAACCATTATAATTATTGATTCAGATGTACACTGATGTGCGTGTATCTGAAAATTGTGTTTTGTATAAGTAAATTATTATCGGTTTTTTATTATATAAGAGAAATTGTCTAAATTAGGACAACTCTAAACATAAATCAATATAATAATATCTTGTTGAATAAAAGATTTGAATCCGATTTGAATTATTTCAAGAGGTTTTATTGTGTTTTTACTTTTTACTATTTAAATTTTAGCATAACTTAATATTTACCATAATTAAACCATAATGTTTAACTAAAAACTCGGTTTATTATTATTATTAAATGTCTGAACATTATTAAGAAAATAAACGTGTTGTAATAAACGTATATTACTTACCAAATGTTAATATGATGTTTATATAAAGTTTACCTTTTTAAAATTTAATTGATATTACTTGATGTTTTATTTCCAACTACAATATTTATTAAATTTTTTAAGATCATTAATTTATTAAATAAAACATAAATAGATATTTAAAAGTGAATAAGGTTCTTAGAATTAAAAAGAAAAAGGTGGGTAAGTAGATGTCGCTTTGCTGTACAGTGGGTTAAAAGTGGAACACTGTAATGGATAGTGTTAAATTTGAATTCAATGATATAATATCATTGTATAAGAAAAACGATTCTGAGCGAAAACGGTCAGTCAGCCTATGATATTACCAAGTATATATTTTATGATATTGTGAATAAAGTAATTTATATAAAACCTATCAAGTGGAGCCTTGTTTTCAATTTTCAGTCCTTAGCTATAGAAGTTGAACATTTTATAAATTTTTAACTACAAAATAATTATTAAATTATAAATTTGATAAATCTTGTCAAAATATGAACTTTAAATGCCTATAAAAAAAAATTGTGCCTATGTATTTTTAATATTTTTCAACTGTAATTAGAACGATATATCAGGAGCCTTATATTTAATTTTAACGTTTTTTTACCCAACAAATAACATTTTATTGATATATAAGAAAAAAAACTAAAACAATTGAAAACTGACAATGTCCGTAAACAGCTCAAAAAAGTTCAAATTATTTTCAAATATTTATCGTGTATAGAAAATGCTAATATAAACATTCAGTGAAATTTTCAAGTATCTACAGTCATACGTTTTTTAATTACAACAAAATAATAAAATGGTTACTTGAGAAATCGAGTGAATATCAAATGTAAAAATATGAATTTCAAACGCTCATAACAATTTAATTTGATTTTCTTGTAGAGATTTTTTTTTTGATAAAGGTAGATAAACTTATGGATAATTTTGTATTACATTTTCAAATCTTAGATTTTTTTTTTTTTATCGTTTATTTAAATATGCACAATCTGTAAACGTTGTTTTACAATAAGTGCATGTGTAGGAGGTGATATGGCTTGAGTGGCTAGAGATAAGAAGCCGCCCATTGGAGGCACTTAGGTTAGGATTTTAGGCTAGGATTTTAGTTTGCTAGTAAGAGAGGGCAGGATTATAAGATTAGAGGAGGTGTAGAGGTATGAACAATTTTAGATTAGTAGGTCACGACACCAGGTACGTTTTAGACGCCTTCTGGGGTTACCAGGAATAGCGTTGGTGGAGAATCTTAGATTTAAAAAGAAAAATTTTTATGAATTCTCAATTCAAAATAATTTGCTAATTTTCGTGATTTTTTCCGTTTTTTGTCAAGATTTGAACTTTAAATGCTTATAAATAAAAACTGTGACTAAGGATTTTTAATATTTTTCAAAAATCATTGTAACAATATAGTAGGAGCCTTGTATTCAATTTTCAAGATTTTTTACCCAACAAATAAAATGTTATTGATATTTGTAGAAAAAAAAAACTAAAAAAAATGGAAACTGAAAATGTCCGTAAACAGCTTAAATAATTCAAAATATTTGGAAAATTTTATGATGTATAGAAAATGCTAATATATACATTCAGTCAAAATTGCATGTACCTACGCTCATTTGTTTTAGAGTTACACCAAAAACCAAAATCGATTTTCTCGAAAACAGATTTTGCGTGAAAATTCCCGTTTTTCCTTAATTTTTCTTTTGTTTTTCACGTCGCTTTTGAAAACTACTGGGAAATTTTTACTTTTGATCCCCCAAACTCCAAAGTACCAACTAGATTCACTTTCCTATCAAAAAAGTTACTATTGAAGAAAATCCAAGCATTTTTACTGTCCTAAAGGTGATGACAGACACAAAAAAAAAAATAAAAAAAAACATTCATTGTAAAATCAATACATTCATTGTTTCGCTCAGAATCTAAAATAGTTGCTCCATAAAACATTTAAATGTTGTGTTATTAATATGTAAGTATTAAAATATATAAAGAAAATGAACAAAATTGTGACGTAGAACTACTTGTGTACAAAATATAGTTTGAAGAATGTGTTTATTTTAATTTCATATACAATTAATACTCTTAGTTGAAAATCGAATAGTTTTAATATTTGTCCATAATAATAGCTCAATATATACCACAATAATAAAAACATAATAATGATATAATATTTTAATATTAAATATTTTTAATTTCAAGTTTTAAATAAAATAACAAAAATCTATTTAATTAAAAACAATATTATCGATGTATATGGAATATCGGTTGTTTTTCATTACGCTTAGGGAGTTATGTGTACAAAAATCGAGAAACAACCTTTTTAGAGTGTCAACTAAATAAAATTCTCTACCTAAAAAGTTAATAATAAAACTTTTAGATTACATTTTTCACTCTAAATATAGTCATATACTCATATATACATAAAACCTAGAATGTTGTGAAATCAATACATATATAATTTTGCTTTGAATCTTAAATTGTTTTTAGAATACTTAATTTAATTTAATACACACTATCACTATGACTATCACTGATAATCATTAGTTTATTTTTTAACAACCTATCAATATTATACATCTTACAAGTAAACGAGTTAACAGAGTGTGATGAAACACAGAATAAAATCATGTCAAATATGTGATGAAAGAAAGTTTTTATCGTCACCGTTTGAAAACATCGAACTTGGAGTATTTGTCTTGGAAGGAACTTATTTTAATGTTTACTTAAATTCAATATGTTTGTATACCTTCCTTATTTATCATTAGACAATAAATATACTTGTGTATTTATTAAATATTTGCTTTTTATATTTGTTAATATTGTTGTTATTACGTGCTTGAGAGTAAAAAAAAAAAAGTTACGATTTTATTACTTTACTTTGAACTACAATTGATAGAAGATGTAATGTAGTAGGTGACTGTAAAAACGCGATTTGTTAGAGAAAAAAAGGATTCTAGTTATCTCTAAGTTATCTTATTAGGTATAAAACTTTGCCATTCGCTGCAAATGAAGTGTCTCGGTGACAGGTCAGCGGGTGGCTTTTTTTCAACTAGTCAAAAGACCCCGCAGGGAAAAAAAAGACAAAAATGCGTCTTTGTATATATATTCGTGTGACAGACACACTGCGTCCAGGGCGTGGTCGTTTCGAATGTAACAAAATTACATATCAATTCAGCCCTACCACCACAATCACCTAGACAGGAAACACGATTCTCGCTTTAATCTGGCAGTGGCGTATTTGAATAGACCTGGGAATCGATTGTGTGTTAATATTTCAAACGGATAACCGAGATTTGCTACTGAGAACATCGAAGAAATTGAATAATTTGTGTTTTATAGCGACATTATTTGGAAGTTTACTTCCATCATACTTGATATATTATACTGATGTGTTTATTTTGAGATTTGTCTATTATTTATGATTTTTCACATAAAAGCACTCAAAAAGTATTTTTTCGTTCATATCTTTCATTTAAAAGTTGTATGTAAAATCAAAATGGTAAAGATAATCATTTTTTTTTTTGCTTTTTATAGATTGCCTATAAGTACAAGGAAAAACTCTCAAAAAATTATGAAAATATTGTAAAATTTACTACATGCCCGTTTTTAACGTTATTGGTTTTGTAATATTGTATTGTAAATGAAAACTAAATTATCTTAGAAACGTAAAATAGTTTCTGAAATAATTTGTACAGTTTTGGTATAGGTAATATATTTCTGTTTTATTTTTTACAGTTTTATTGTGAGTTAAAAAATTTATACGATCAAATTATTAATATATGCCGATAAAAAAAAAATTACATTACTATTATAACATACAACTAAAATTATTGGTAAAAAATGTTGTTTGATATAATTATTTCTACGATATCGAATATTTTAAATTAACCAAACAAAAGGTTTTTATTTTATTTTTAGTGATCTACTTTTTAATTGATTTGTTTGCTTTTAAAAACTGTATAATTAAATTTCAATAGGGAATACCCGTGAAAAAGAATCATTGAGCGAATAAATCGTAAAACCTTAAAATTTGTACGTCCTTTTCAAACAAACTAAATACGTAAAGGAAAAGTGTAAGTTTTGATATTTGATATTTGTCAAAATGTCACCGTCACACCAAAATCAAATATACCTATTATGGTTGCGTATCATTAAAATTTAATTTTTTATAACTTAAAATTGTGCCACAATTTGTTAAAAAATTTGGGAAATACCATAAAATAGATATAAATTTAAAATACATATTTGATATTTTAATTTATTTACAAAAGAAATGTATAAATTGAATAAATGTATTTACTATACCAGTTTTCTCAGTTAAAAGTGTTTAAACTGCATGGTTGATAAAATATTAGTAACACAAATTTAGTATCATAATTTTTACATTTAAGTAGAAAAAAAACTGTTCACGATCATAGGCGCAACTAACCCTATATTTTTGAGGGTGCACAAATTATAAAGCATTCCTAGTCCCCCAGACCTACACTCCATATACAGTGTATAATAGGAAGATCTAAAAAAAAAATTACGCTACTTAAACGTATGACGAAAATTGTGAAAAAATATTTTGAAAAAAAGTTATTACATTCTAAATTAATTTACTCAAAAAAATATTGATATCTTAAAATACTCTAAAAATTAACTACATGACTTCGATAAATGTTTTAATTATTACAATTATTCTTATAATCAGATTTACAAATTAGCTATTTTGAATTTTTCCAAAAAATTATTGTAAATAATATATTGTAAAAATGTGAATTTTAAACGCTCATAAAAATTTAATTTAATTTGCTTGTAGACATTTTTTTATTGATAAAGGTAGACAAATGTATGAATAATCTTGTATTACATTTTCAAATCTTAGATTTAAAAATAAAAATTTTTATGAATTCTCAATTCAAAATAATTTACTAATTTTTGTGATTTTCTCCGTATTTTGTCAAGATTTGAACTTTAAATGCTTATAAAAATAAAACTGTGACTAAGGATTTTTAATATTTTTTAAAGGTCATTGTAACAATATAGTAGGAGCCTTGTATTCAATTTTCAAGCATTTTTACCCAACAAATAAAGCTTTATTGATATTCATAGAAAAAAGTCTAAAAAAATTGAAAACAGAAAATGTTCTTAAACAGTTCAAAGCAAATCAAAATATTTTGAAAAATTTATCGTGTATAGGAAATGCAAATATAAACTACCAGTGAAAATGTCACGTAACACGTTAAAAAAAAATCAAAATCTATTTTGTAGAAAACCGATTTTGCGTAAAAATTCCCGTTTTTCATTAATTTTTATGTGGTTTTTCCCGGCGCTTTTGTAAACTATTGGGAATTTTAAATTTTGACCTCTTCAATGCACTAACTCAATTCACTTTCTCATCAAAAAAGAATAAAATATACTGAAGTTTAAGATCTAAGCATTATTTCGTCTACATATCGTTTACACAGACATAAATAAAAAAAAATAAAAAACACATATCATTGTAAAATCAATACAATCTTCGCTCCGGTCAGAATCTAAAACCATGCTTAATATTTATGTTTCCATAGTACCTACGTATTTTCGATATTTTAAAATTGCTATAAGAACTTATGAAAAAAGTTATTTTTAAATTAAAACTGACCAATGTCAATGTTTGAAGATTTACATCCATAAAATAACACAATGAATATTAAAAACAGTTTAATAATAGATTATAATTGTTATATATAATAATGGTTCTAGATAGATATTCAATATTTATAGTAGATAGATATTTTATAATAAAATATATTGGAGGTATAGTATATTGATGAATTTAGAAGTATAATGTAATATTTTTTGCTGTTAGCTCAATCCCCCTTGATTATATAAGATTAGTTTACTAGTTAGTTTTTAAAGAAAAAAAAATGAAAAAATTGTGCAACTTTATGTATAAGTACATAAAAACTCATATAAAGTTAAATTTATTTGTCTTAAAAAATATGGAACTTATAGAAAAATGGAGGGCATCATAAAATCAATAGCTTTATATAGTTTGATATAAATTTTAAATTTTAATCATTCAAAGTTACTTCTATTCTACTAAAACACATTAATTATAAATATATATATATTATATATAATTCAAGGTTCAAACAGTTTAGTTGTTTAACAAAAGTTATGAATTTATGTTTTATCATTAGTATTGAGTAAGCCTCTGAATACTATATTAAGTAAAATTTAAACTAAAGATTAATTATTTATTAATTGAATATTTATAATATTTAATACATTTATATTTATCTATTTTTTAATTCAATAAGTCTTGAAGAAATACAATATTATAGGAGTTAAGTTAAAATGCTTTAATCTTTAACTTGAGGTTCAACTTGGTTTCTGGTAGAAAATCAATCTGAATAATAATTGAGGGAAGAGGAGTTAAAAGTTAAAAATTCTCAGTACTTTACAAAATTATCAGGGAAACTAAAAAAAACAGGAATGTTTTTATTCAAACGTAAGACCAGTTTTCAACAAAATTAATTTTGTGTTGTTTGTTGTAGATATTTGTATAAGATTTTTCTGGACATGAAAATATTCTCGATATTTTCTCATGTTTTGTGCGGTTTATAGAGATTTAAAATTGTATACTTTTTAAATTTTTGTTCGATTTATGCATGGTAAAATGTTTGTAAGTCAAAAAGTTTGAAAATTTATTACAACGTTCCGTATAAGTTTTTCTTACTGTCTTTGAAAAACATCGAAATCGTATTTACACAATTGTTTTTATAAACATTCAAAGTTCAATATTTGACAAAATTGTGAAACTATAAATAACGATGTTAGTTGAGGTGTTGTAATTCAAAAAAATATTAATCGTGAGGTTGACATTTTTGACCATTATACGTATATTATCATTTTCTATGCATAATTATAAAATTTTCAAAATATTTTGATTAGTTTTAAGCTGTTCTACGGTACGCGTTATACTGACTTATGCGTTAATACATATTATGCAATGTTATATAATATGATAATAATAATTATAACACTATAGTTTTAAGTTTATAACGTAGGTCGTATATGTGGTGTGAAATTACAGTAAAAATTAGTTTAACCTACTGCGATACTATACGAAGTGTAAAAAATCAATTTTAAAATATCCTTAAAAGTAGTGGTTGAAACACTGTCTCCGCTAAAAATTATTTTTCGTATGCAACACTATTTTTATTGAATTTAAATTTAACACATTTATTACAGTTACTCAATGATTAGGTGCACATCCCCAGTATTTTTTAAAAATAAAGCTGATTTTTCATAATTAATACTAACGAATTAACTCCCGCCGTTTATTTTTATTTTATTTATTTTTAAAATTAATTTAATCCAAGAAAATTTAGTTAACCGTAGAAGGAAGTATAGGTATACGTTTATTTATAAATTTATTACATATTAGGTACTATGTTTACATAGGTAATCCCATTTTAATCAGCATGTGGAATCAATATTGTTAAGTATTGTAACATTAATGTCAGCTTTTTCGAATCAAATTTAATTCAATATTTCAATTGAACGATATTTTACAATTATTTGAAGTCTTAGGTATGTGCTTGTCTTTTTTCTTGACATATTTTTTTTATAACTGATGTTACTCGCGTTTGACGGACCATTGACTCCAGTGAAAATTATTTCACTCTCATCCGTCCGAAAATAATAAATAAGACGGCCCTTTCTTTGCTTTTCTCGACTTTTTTCCTTTTGATTTGTGAGCTTTATTTTTGCTACATTTGCGTCTGCCTATAGACAAAACCGAACACATTCAACACATTCGTGCACACATCGAAAATATGAATGTACGCAATATGTTTTTATGTATACCATAAATATATCATAGCACCTAAAAATGTTAATAATACAAAACTGTGTTGGAGTGACGGTTTAATAGTTTTATATATTATAACTTTTTTTCCTTTTTTTTTTTTAAATATAATATAAAACGAATAAATATATATTTATTGTTATTTATATGATAGAATATTTGTACTCTTCAATGGTGGAAGTTTTATTCATTTCTCTAAATTGTCGTAAAATTCTAGTTGAAATAGTCATGGATATAATATAGTACAAGTATATACATGATGATGATAAGAATACCATTTTTATGACACAGCTGCGGAGCATGGAACAATTTTTAAATGAAAACACCACCATCATAAATAATTTTATTAAGCAATATTACAAAATATTTCTTGCCATACAACACTTAGATAAATATGCATGATATTACGTGAACACGACACTTTTCTTTTACCTTAGTACTTGCCAATGTTGTACCTATATAATATTATGTTTTAATTAAATGGCAGTAAATCATTTTCGAACTCTCAAAATAGTTCCGAGTGGAATTTTATTTATGATAGGTAATTTAGGTTGTCTTTAAACGATATAATATGTTGCATATTTTGAGGACTCATAAAATATAAGATAGTAGGTAAGGATTTTATTATAATTGTATAACACATTCGGTATTGTGAAAAACTTGTTTTGACTTTCAGTAAAATTACCAAGAGATCATATTAAATATTTTTTTTTTTGAAAAATTGATGTACATTTTTAAACGTTTTCAGAGACTAGAACTCTCGGATTATATTTTTGTCCTTAAAAATACATCTTCATAAAATAAACAGCTTCTTATAATCGTTTTGATCGAAATCAATTTTGTGTTCCTTTAATAAGACACAAATCCTTGCTGCTACTGCTGCTTTTATAGTACAATTTCATACTAGTTATTTAAATATAACTCATGTATTTTAATTTATATTAACCAGTGTCGACCTCAGATAAAAAAAGTAACAAAATTTTAAATAGAATCTAGATATAGTTAAATATGATTAAATCTAGTTAATATAAAACGTTGGATACTTAAATTTCTTTTTTAATTTACACATTAATTAATGTTATATTTCTTAGTTATTGTGTTGTTTTTGTTTTATGACTAGATATTGTGTCCAAATGAATAATTTTAGTAAACATCGCTTTGATTCGTGTTCGAAAAAAAAGGTCGATTTTACCCATAAAATTCAAATCATTATTTATTAATAAAATTAGTATCCACTCAATATGCTCCATAATATGACTACCGTCAATGTTACCAATTCTACTTAATAAGTAAATAATATGAATAGAAATACGTAGAATATAGGTACGCATAGCCCAATATGCGGTATGTGTTCAATGTTCTCAAAATATGTATTGGTTTCACGTAATTGTAATCACTACTTGCATTTATATTTAGTGGAATATTGATTTATTGTATGATGTCTACTACGAAAAATAATAAAATTCAAAGCAATAATAAATTAATCAAAATCAAAGCAATAATAAATTAATCAAAATCAGATAATATAATAATTAGGGAATAACTTGATTTTATTTACCAAGGTATATTTATATTTCATCTTGGAAAGCAATCAGATACCTACAAGGATATATTTAAAGGAATTGGGGTAGGGGGTATCATTAACATTTTTTTCAAGAATTTAGGAGCGGCAGTATTTCTGTTCAAAACCTTCAACCATCGTATTTTCAGTTTTGTTGTTTGGGATTGTTGAATTCATTGTTTTAGACTTTGGTTGATATACAATTTGATATTTTTTTTATGCTATAAAAACAATAGCATATTAAAATTACTGGAAAAAAAATAAAACTAAGTGGAACAGCTTCTAGGAAATACGCCTTATAAATGTTTTTAAAAATTCACTTAATATTTCGCAATTTATTATTGTATGACAATAAAAAATCGGAAGATTTTACATATTATATGTTACAAGTGTTAAGTGTTTGAAAGTACTTGCAAATATTTTTTTTACCTATCAAAATAATAATTGTCGGTGATTAGTTTTTAAGTGGTTAGGTAGGGAGGGGTTTAAGGGGTGACATAAAAGCTAAACTAGGGCGTCAAAACTATAAATACGCTTATTATTATTCAAGATGAGATAAAGGTACAGTAGTTAGTATTTAGATACTGAAAGTTGTAAGTTATTGCAGTAATATGTTAAGTTATGTATCATGTATATTAATTGTATAATACAATTTAATAAATAAATGAAATTACTATCTACGTATAGCGTTTATTTTTCTGTTTTTTTTTCTGTATTATATTGTTATATTTTAGTTGAACTATAGTCTCATAGAGTGCACCGATTTAATGCTCATCATTTTTAAAGGGAATTTATGTGTTCTGTATACAAATAAACCCAAATGTATGAACAATAAATTATGAAACACGATAAAAAAATATTTATCTACGATCACATGCGAGTAAAATTTAATGAAAAATGAATAAAATTATGAATAGGTAGATAGGCACATAATAGCTTAACGTTAATTGATTTTCAACTAAAACCTAAAATATTAAATGTATGCACGCCAAAATTGCATAGTAATTAGTGGGCCAAGTTGGCCTAACGTGTTTTGGTATTTAGCATATATATATTATATTATATATACATAGTTATGCTCCATGGTATACTTGTGAATTCCGATAATATTCGACCGGTGAGGTCGACCACATATGGTAATATTATGGTCACACAGTAACGTACACATGTGAAACTTATTTCGTATTATTATTATTATTATTATTATCATTATTATCTCAGGTCGTTGCTCAGCCGTCGCCGGTCGAGCGGATAATGGCGACTTGATGGACTGCTAGTGTCATGCTCGGCTGAGAGATTTCGTTTAATATTGATATGTTTAAATTAGTTAGTCCAGATGACGGTGAATTCCACTATCCCCTATTCACTCACTCACTTTCCCTATGCCTTGCTTTATTTATGAATACGTTTTATAGTACATATACTCTATACCATAGAGTTTATCATGAAGTCGTGGAGCTACATTTAGTGGTTGTTCGAATATTAAATAAATATAAACAACATGTAATTATTATAGTAATATAATCCGATTTGAAGACCGCCAAAAATAATAATTTAGTTTTCATTATCTGATTGAATCATGATATATAGGAAAATGTTAAATTAAGGACAATATAGAGACGTAAATTCAATATTTGCTCATAATCGGCAAGGCTTGACACTTCATGCACTTGAAATCAAAAAAATATGTGCATCAAATGCATCAAAAAATATTGAAATAGTCATTATTGTCTTCTCCCGTAAATAAAAACCAAATATAAAGCAATTTTAACACATAATTTAATACAAATATTTTAACCCGTGTTAAACTGTATTATAAGATGCTTTTTATATTTTCCACTTTGAACAATTTTCTATTATCGGCTAACAATTTTTTGACGCAGTAACGATCTTTCAATATAAATATAATAATACGTAATTAACACTTATTATTAAAATAGAGGTAATATATTTTTGTCTTCATCTAATTCTATCATTTTGAATAATTATTTGAATTGTCTACAATTTTATTATTTTAAATTTTTTTTTTTGTAAATACATCTTCTATTAAATTTATTTTAGACATTCTATCCCATTAGAGGGTTAATGCAGTTTAAACTTTATCAAAGATGTTAATTGAGTAGGCTAAAGACACATTTTAGGATTGCAAAATATTTATTGATAAAAAGGCTCGGCCTGTATATTCATGCATGATAAAATAAAATAAAATAAAAAATTGTTATTGTACAATAGCAGATTTATATTGAATTATTATGATAATATTTTTGTACAACGTTCATAATATTTATTTATTTTAATGAAAAATTAGATTTTCTGTGTAAATAATTAAAAATTATAAAAATATCAATTAATCTTAAAAATATTCATTAGTAAGAAAATAAATCAAAGAAATGCAAAAATACTTGCAAATTATTTTATGCAAATTTATGAAGTCCCGAGGCTTGGTTATTAATCTACAACCACCATGATTTCATGTATTTTAAACAAATATTCTAATATTTTATATTTTCATACTGATTGATATTACTACTGTTTATAATTACTATTTAAACTATACTTACGATTTTATTATCAGTTCAATATTATAAAGTTAACAACACAAAATTGGTTCTACCGAGTGCAAATCAAATGTGCTATGTAATATGTCGATAGAGACAAGTAAGCCACACGTAATTATATTGTGAGTATGCTATCATCTTATAAGCAATGCCAAGTTCGATGATTAGCTAGAATTCTGATGTTTGATATTACCTCAGGTATGGACCAATTGAGCCTACAACAAAGTTTTTGTTTAGAGTCAGTGTATTAATTGCGCTCCTTATATTTTAGGGTCAGTGTACTCATTGCTTCTCTTATATTTTACAGTTAGTGTACCAATTGCGCTCTTTACATTTTACGGTCAATATAAAAATTGCGTTTGTACCTATTGAAGTGTATTTAAGTTTAAATATGAATTACAATGTAACTTGTGGGTATAACTTTAATTTGGAATAATTGACTATCAAAAATTTAAGTGTGAATAATGTATTTATTTATATTATGTATTATGCATTAATACTCGCAAACAAATCAGGTAGTGTCTTAATTTATTATATAATTATAACTAACAACCTAACTTAACCTAACCTAACCTAACCTTTCCTTAGGTATTGTAAAATGTTTAGAGCGCAATTATTGGTATGAGAAAAGGTCATTTTAAGCGCGATTGGTGAACTGCCGTTACCGCAGTCATCAGTAGACAGTTAACCACGGTTGTTACCTTGGCTTTTTTTTTACCTTAGGTATAAGTTGTTTATACTACAAATAATACAGGACCGAAATTGAAACATTTTATAGTAGAACCAACGTACCTATTCAATGTGGTCGGTCAATATAATATTTTTCAGTAAACAAGGCACCATTGAGAAACACTTTGCACGACTGTGCATTGTATCGATGACGAGTTGTATATAATGTGACAGTTGCAGTTGTACAATCTGCCCACGCCCCGCACGACACCGACCAATAATCGTCCAATCCAAACATTTTGAATTGTCATATTTGTAATAGAACCAACGTATTTGACGCTGTCCGTCAGTATAATATTTTACAGTAAGTTCACAAGGCGCCATTAAACACCCCATTGTGCGACTAATGCATTTGTATCGATGACGCGTTATACAGATTTACAGTTGCAGTTGTAAAATTTACCTACACCCTGTATGATACTGCAGGGCACTGACCAATCATGTCTAATGTATATTATAGTATATTATATAGTCCGTGTCTTGTAGTAAATTCCCACGACAAAGGGTACCCACCTACCTGTCAGATATTTTCTCATGAAAAAACAAAATTAATTATTATTTATTTACTAAATTAAATGCATAAATACTGAAAACTACATAAAACGATAATTTGTAGAAAAAAAATAATCTTGGATGGAGGGATCATTGCGCCCTATTATCGTCCGCACAATATTACTCCACTACGTACACCGTTTAAAATCAATAATTATTTCATTTAGTTTAATAAATAATTAATATATAATTGTAGGTAAATAATTAATATAAATAATGATTGATGTTACCTAATAACCATAATGACTTTAGCAAAAATGTATTCTGCATAGTTTTAGGGTGAATGTTTTATTTGATTTTGAATCTCATGTATTATAATACGAGTATTTTGTAATTTATTATATATAATAATTTCTGCACTGTAAAAATGACGGTTTCTGGTATAGTCTTATAAAATACAAAAATACGAAAATTTAAAAATGGAAAAACAAAATAAATTTATATTATTAGCTGCCATTACAATTTTATGCGAGTGACTTGCAGATTTGCTCAATACAATATGATTGTGTGGTTGTAAACAAAATAATTATTCGTATTATATACTTAACGGAATTTGAAATATTAAGTAAAAATGTTGACATAATATAGAACTTCTCTAAAATTATCATAATATCATGTAATTGTATAATATAATATTTATTCCAGGGCTTAAAACCGTTGTCAATAAAGTTGGTAATTTTTGAAAACCAGTAACCGGTTATCGCTTAATTTTGATATTTTGGTAACCGGTAACCGTTTCTTTAAAGATATTTCAAACACTATGATAACCGTTAATCGTTTGAAAACCGTTGATAAGGTTTTTTTGGTAATCGATTACCGGTTTTTAAAAATAATTTTTTTCAATTTTTTAATAATATTTTTAAAAAGTTTATTTAGGCCATTCGTGGGCTGATAACATAACTATTATTATTACAAAATAAAAAAACTTAATATGCTTTAGTTTGATCCTAAAAATTTTGAAACAAATTGCTTAAAATTAAACTTGGAAGGTCCCAATCTTATCTATAGTAAGTTGTTGCCCTGTATATAAATGTGTATATTTCTAAGAAACAAAGATCAATAAAAAAATAACCATGAACGACGACGTTTATGACTGATTTTATAATATACAGTTAAACACTTATACCTATATATATATATATATATAAGTGATATTCACAACAGATAAGCAATACTCGAAGGCAATTAATTGGGGAAAACAATTTAAAAATAGCTGGAAAATTAAATTCAACTATAATGTAATCATGATTCATGACATAATTCAAGTATTAAGTTCCACGAAAAAACAGTTAAATTTTTCGGTCGGAAATAGGTTTTGTTTATAAAACCGTTACTGAAAATACGAGGTAACCGCCTTGTTGTTAATATTTAGATATTTACCTTGATTACCGATAACCAATAACCGCTTCCAACATTCCAAAACTAAAAGCGGTTATCGGTTTTTGGTTCTCAAATTTACGGTTTTTTACCGGTTTTAAGCCCTGAATTTTATTCATTATCAAAATTATATAATTACCTACTTACAGCTCTATTTTGACACGCAGCTTAGAAGACTCAAGTACTAGATATTTCAGTTGTTTTAGTGCTTCTTCGCCAAGTATTGAGATTTTGTAGATATTAAATTATACCTATATTATGTTTGTATAATGTTGATCGGTATATTTTTTCAATCCTTGGTTCTGAGTTTCTGTTGATACTTCCAAGCATATTTTTATTTATTTCAGATATATAAGAGTACATGACGTATCGATAATCATGTTTTAACGACATATCTTTAGTTAGTTATTTATGGAATTTATGGTTATAATAACGTTTTATTACTGAAAAATAGTAAATAATATTATTGTTGTCAGGTTTTTTTTAGCTAACAGAAACTTTTAACTCGAAGTATAGTCGTTGGTTTTAAAAATGTTAGTTTTCTACTTAGAACGGTAGATAACGCTCCAGTATATTGTACAAGCATTAATGACGTACACATAATATTATTATAAGTATAAAACGTTCAAGTAAAATCCGTAGTTAGTTAACACTAAACAGGCAACTCTAGAAAACAAATAAATAAAATTTAATTATTCTTAACTAAGACATATGTGATTCTATTAATTTTTAGTATTTTTATTAAATATTAACAGATATTTATTGTAAAATGTATGATTATAATATATTGTATATTATATTCTTAATGATTATTAATCAAAATATACTAGAAAATGTGAAAAACTAAATAAAATTAACAATGATAAATAATGGTGAATTATTGATCTGTAAATGTGTCGAATACAAAAATATATCTACTTACTATTTTATTAAAAAACAATAGAGCAGTATAATCATACCAAACATAAAAAAACTTTCCTATGTTGTATCTTTGTAATTTGGAATAAATATTGTATTAGTTATATTATTTTAATAGTTAATGTTTAATAATAATTTTATTTTCTTCATATCAAAGTTTTTTAATATAAACTACATAACTATATCTAAAAAAATAAAAATAAATACTTACCGATTAGATTTTTTTTCATTTCGTACAATAAAAGTAGGTCGAGTAGTTTTTGCGATGTACAATTATACAATGTAACACTGGTATTTTGGTGGTTGATCAAGTTCTGCTTGAACCAAATAATATCGAGATACCGAAGTACTGTTTATGACCAAAATACTGCATATAATACTACAATACAAAAGCATATTTCAATCGTAATTTAGTATTTCAGTAAGTACGTAATTAATACATAATGGCTAATACAATGGTATATTGTTGAATACCAGTATCTTAATTAAATTGCGTCAACACTAAATTTAGTGAAAATAGTATTCGGCATTTATCATTCACTGCAGTAGGTACTAAGGCGACATCCTTCCGTCTTTTTTTAAACTATAGTTTGCTGTAAAGGCCGATGAGTGGTGCGCTTGTTATAAGACTTATAAATATTATTAATTATACAAAAACAATAAATATGACATCTACTAAAATAAAAATTTAATTAAGAATAATACTTTACAATGAAAAATAAAATAAATAATTATCAAATTAATAAAATAAACTTGAAATCAAGCGTGATTTGTGGAATAGAAAACATCGATTAAAAATAATTAATTAAAATTATCTATAAATTAATAATTATTGTTATAAAATGTTTATATAACGTACATATTGTATATTATATGGGTCAAAGTACTATAATATAATTTAATTATTTAAGTCATGGTATGCATAAAACATGTTATTTAAAGGTTTCCGTTGTTCAGTATTTTAATAGATACAAACTGGTATGCCATTATTATAGAGAGCATTGAGAAACTTATTAAACTAATAGAGTGTTATCCTTAGAAGTTCGAAACAATAGTATACAAGATAAAGTATTTGAATGTCAGCTACAGAGACTTACTAAATTAACAAATTATTATCTTTACTAGAATGATTATGTTTGCCGTCATTTATTATGAATATCATAAACGTATTTAATATTTATTCTAGTTAATAATGTATAGATATTAGGTACTTTATATCAAATGTGATTGAACATTTCTAAGTAATGGTCCCTAGCTGGTCACTATTTCAAGGGTAGATCACATTGAACGAATACCGTTTTGTGAATACTTCAAAGAATTTACAACAATCAATTTATTATAATTATTTATAATAATATAGGTACTTGAATAGCGTAACTTTCAGGTGAATTTTTTTATTTTGATGATTGTAGAATGACTTGTTTGGATTTTTCTATTAAAATGTCTAATGTTAGCCATGAAAATAAAAACTTTTATGAATTTCTAACTCAAAAATAATAATATTCAAAGTTAAAAAAATTTCTCATGGCTATAAATAGGTGAAAAAGAGACAAAATATTTCGAAAATATAACCATATTGCTAATATATATGCTAATATAAATATTTGGTGACAATTTAATATGTATATGGTTATTAGTTTTTAAGTTACACCAAAAAAAATTAAATCAATTTTTTCAAATATTGGTTTTGCGTAAAAATTACCATTTTTTGTTTCACCCGACGTTTCATAAACTACTGGTCATTTTAAATTTTCATTAGAGAAGATGCCGAAAATTGGAGCATTTTTCCTACCCAAATGTTGATTATAGAAAAAAATAATTAAAAAACACACAACATTATTGTAAGTACAATATATTTATTGCTACGCTTATTATCTAAAATGTATTGTTCTATAGAGTTAATTTTTCAGTTATTTTTTAATAATTTTTAATCCATCTCAAACTTATAAGTGTTTACATATATATATATATATATAATATATGCATTTTTTAACTTTTCATCGATTTATAATATTTGTTCGAATAGTTATCAAGCAATATTAAACTTTGAATAATTTGGCTTGAAAAACTATATTTTTGCTATTTAGTTTTTTGTTGTAAGTTTTTTATTTTTCGTAGTATAAATTATTTGTTTTTATAGTTTAGTTAGATATAAAAGTCAATTGCACCCGTATAAATTTCCCATTTAATGATAACTATTGTTTACAACGTAAATTTTCCTACTTATAATATATTCGACATCAATGATAATAATATACTTAAGTACTTAATAATTTTCCGTCTAAATAAGTACATAGTCCAAACGTTTTCTTTGTGTTTATGGAGCAAAAATTACTCAGATCACGTTCTAAATAAACCTAACCCAAAATGGTATCTGATGAATATTTTTATTCATATATTATGAAGTTATCTGTTCCACACGAAATAATTGAACACGCAAAGAGCAGTATCATTTAATTGGTTCCACTGTTTTTATTGATTTAACTTGGACATCGTTTGCCAGACTTTTGCACCGCTCGTTTCGTACAAATCCGTAGATTGTGTTTGTATGTGGTGTCGTTCGCGTAAATAAAGGCACACATCCAATTTGGTGACAGATCAGTTTTTCGCAACGGTAACTCCAAATAAAGTAGCACATTGTGTTTGTCATATACCTAACACAATACAGTTGTCGTGCAATACTCTCATGTTTGATCAATTTGTCTGATGTAATAATGATTTCTCCGTGTACTGATAAGCTACTATATTTTATTTTGTGTAGAATTGTTTTTTATTCACTGTCCAAGCTTTTCTACACGTAAGTGCGGCGAAATTGCTTTTTGAAATTTTGAATTTCACCAGAAAACGCCTGGTAAACGATATACCTACCACTTTATCAGTGTTGTAACAGACATCGATTGCCGTTATTTCATTTTTTATAGTGCCTTGTCCAATGTCCATGCATGCCAATAATGAAAAGGTAAAAGCAAAATAAACACATCATTCATTTCTGTTTTTAAAAAAGGCGTTATAACATGATATATGTGCCTACGTATTTTTACAATATTGGACTTCTACAACCTCAATATATATTCACATCCGGTACGAATAGTATTATGTGTTTCCGCAGGACTTTTTGGTTCATTTCGGTAGGAAATCTCTACGTTATTTATGGATCCTACCCGTTATTACATTTATGGTTTTCGTTATTTTTGATTTTGTGTTTGGCAAGTAAGACGTAAATTTTACGTTTCTTATTATATAATTGTCACATTTTTTTCCATTATTTTATTGTTAACGTTTTTTGAGACACAAAAATAAGTTTGAAATATTTTAAGAAAGCCCATTTAAAAAAAAAATTGAACGCCCACAGTATTTTAAGCATTTCGTGTTTCGTATGTCTGTAGTTTTAGATAAAATTGCGAAATCAGAAAAAATGCACTCAAATAAATCGTTATTGAAATGAAAAAATAAATATTTTTGGTAAAGTCAATAAGCTTTGTTATAAAATATATATCAGTAGGTTGCTAAATTATAAAAAAAAAACTATTTAACTATAATATATTTCATAATTTAATAATTAGTTGGTTAGTTTATATTATCATTGTAATTATTGAATACATTTCTTCTTGTAAAAAATTTTTGAGTTTAAATTGTTATTGAAAAAGGAAAATAGTGTAGATACGTTTTCATTTAAATAGTCACTATTGTAAATACATTTCTAAATAGATTTTAAATTTAAACACAAAATATAGCATGCAATAAAAATTTGAGTGTGCAAGCAAAATGTATAAAATAACAATAGTTATATTGTGTAATAATTAACAGGTAACGAAAACTGAAAGTTTAAGTTATAAATGCGATTATGGTAACCGTATTATAGGTAGGTTTTTTGGCTTATTTTGGAGTAATTTTTTTTAATGTATTGCACATTTAGTTATTCGTTTTTTACGCTAAAGACTTGATGATTTTATTTTAGATACATTTGTAGTTACTAATAAATATGTGACCAACAGCACGTTCTGATGTTTGATAATAAGGTTCAACATATTTATGTATATGGATAATGAGTTTGCACGAGGGGAGAGTTCGTGTCGAGGGCTTTTTGACCTCAATTCGTATACATAAGGGTAAGGTATATTTTAATTTATCTGTATAATTGTTCAAGAGAAAAACTGAGCAAAAAAAAGGAACTTATTACGCTAAAAAAACCGCATAAAGTAGTAAATCCTCGTGACCTATTTCGGCAAATGTAATAGCTGTTATTCAGTGAAGATGTGTGACAACTGACAAGTATATTATATATTTTACAAGTTTAAAGTGTAATTTAAACATCTACATAATATTACATCGATCCATAAAATAACAAGCAAACCAACCGTATTTTTATTACCTACCGATTGCATCAAATACAAATTTCTCATTTTATGATGTTATAATTTTACAAGGTTTTAAACAAATAGTAAAAAAATCAACTAAACCTTCTTTATAAGTCAAGTTATCGGGAAGCAAAGGAAAATGCTCGTTTTGATGATTCCAAAGCTGATTATATTCAATGTTTTTGTTAAACGAGTATTGTATTATGTTGATAATTTTAAATTAAAATATTATTTTGATTGTTAATATATTATACAGTTTGTTAGAACAACAATAACATGTTCTTGGAAGATCTTTAGAAGGGAACTATAAACTAAGGTACTAAAATGATTTATATTTATATTTCAACATAAAACATAAAATGGTAGAATATTATACAGAATTACATTTACAAAGAAATAGGTTGATGCTTAAAGTTAAACAGAAGCAGTGTAGATATATACTTGTGTATTTTATACTGATTCGAAAAATAAACAATGTAGTGTTATCTAATTAGCCATTATTAAAGTAAATTTCAAAATGTAAAAGAATAAGTTATAATTTTATGACAAGTAAAATAACAGTAGGATTATATATTTTATTTAAATAATGTTTTTTTCTAATAATTCTATTAAAACAAAACTATTAAACATAAGAGTTTCCATAAAATGTAAATCTTGATTTTAACATTGCAGGATAACTAATTCAATTAATCCCTAGTAGAGGTGTAAACAACTTTTCTGATTGTGATAATATTTATTTGTTAAATAAAAGCTTTGAATAATATATTAAAATACACGAAACATATTGAACATAACTTACTGTATCAGTACTGGATTTGGAAGGGAGGGGGTTCTGAAAATAATATTTATTTTTATTAAATACAAGTATTAACAGTATATTTTATAATATAGAGGTAATAATATATTGGTGTCACCCCCCCGTAAATATGTCACTGTCCTGTATAATAATTTTAATTTCGAAGTTTGAGTAACAGTTAATTTACATATTATATTCTCTATATATAAATAATTTTAGAATATCATGAATATTTAATTTGTATAACAAGTAAAATATATTGACAATGAACCATACAGAGGTATAGTTTATACATTTATAATGATAAAAATATAGTTTACTAATATTATTGTGTAGGTATATCAATAATTGAACAATTAAAGAGTATAGAAAAAATATATTTTTACTGATCACTGAGAATTAGTTTTTATTTATAGTTTGATGCAAATTTAATTACCTATAAGACCCTAAATTTTTTAATTTTCCATTTGTATGCATAAAATATATTTTTAATTTCAATATTATAGTAGTTCTATAAGTAGTCACAAGTTTAAGCAGAAATCGTTTACAATAATTGCTCAAAAAATGGTTTTCACGGCGAAAAATTAAGAAAAATCAGCCGGACCTTTTCAATTAATATAGACTTAAGAACAATTTAATTAAATTATGTCTCTTTTATTTTTATAAATTTATATGTACCTAAATGGTTATTTGTAAAATAATATAAAATAATTTTCTTTCATAAAATATAATTATAATTATAATTTGTTTTTATGAATGGAGTTTAATATTACAAGGTGTTTGATGAATGTAATTTGTCTTGGTTATAACTCATTAGTAATATGTTATCATAAACAGTGCCGTGTTAATATTCATTAGTGCCCCAGGGTCATAATATTTGGAACCTCTAGTAAACATACATATATTTTAAATACTTGCCATCCTTTACAACTTATGGCACGGCCTAGATCATATTTTTTAACTTTTGACATAATATACAGTCCCTCAAAACAACTTCGGGCTAGATGTATAATCAACCGAATAAAGCTGATGAAACAAATTATTTAAGTCCAATGAAGCAAGCTTTCTTTAAAAGTATATTCGATTTTTTTAAATTGTTTCAAATCAGTAAAAACTAATTTTTATTGTACGTGAATTTTGATGATAATATTGAATTGGATTATATAAACACGCATAAATATTATGCAAACGATATAGGCTTTATTATTATATTTTAATGTAGAATTTGATTTAATCTGTCTGGCACTGAATACTTTAAATACATTTAAAAATATTCTTTACATTTTTATATTCATACTGAATTATAGATTTAAATTTAAATCTGTTTTCATCTTGATTATATTTCAATTTAAACACGATAGTTTTATTATGACAAAGATACACGCTTGATAGACAAGATTTCATTACTCTAAGCAATATCATTCTATCTTAAAGAGAAAATATTGCAATAAATAATATAGTAAAGCAATAAATATCTACTTTGAACAATTTTTATATTCATAAATAGTTCTACCACGTTCATATATTATATGATGTCACATATTATATTATTTAATAACATTATATGTGTAAAAACATAACATGTAAAAATGGATCTTATTTTTTTGAATAATTATTTATTTTACTCCAGTTAAAATAATAAACTAATGATAGGTAGTTTGTTTGAACATTAATTTTAAACCTAAATTATATTATTGGATGTTTATTAAACATATTTTGAATACAATATATAACTCTGTAAGGTATTGTTATCAATATTCTATTCTAGTTTAAATTAAGGATTATCTACTACTCAATTTGTATATTCAGTTGTAAAGTTTCAAACCCAACGAGCAGTTTTCAATAGTGCCTACCGGCTAACTCCTTGACATTCCTTATTATATATGGACAGCATTTCTGAAATGACTTGTGGTTTACATTATGAAATTAATCTTTTATGTTGCATTTTCATTTATGGTCGAAATAAACTGCAATATAACATTTAATGCGTATATTATATTATTAACATAGTATTTCCAGTATTTCCACCCATTAATTGTATTAATAATGTAAATACAATTTACACAAATAAATGCGTATTATTTAATAAAGTGTATAATTATTTTCAAAATAATATTATTGTAGAACATATTTGTCTACATTATATTATAATTAACTAATGAAACATCATAAACATTAATATTTGTGGGCAAAAAATCCCACTTAAATGCGTAATGGTATAGAATTATTTTTCGTTTAAAATTAATACAATATAATATATTTTTTCGTAGCTGTAAAAGTACACGGAATTTCATAACAATCAATGAAAACACTGATTTAGATACTTACTATAACATATTTTGTTCATTACCTATTTCAAAACTGTGTCGAAAGTTAATTAATTATTGTAATGTTTTGCGAATTTAATGAAGTCGAACACTTGATGGTTTATGATATTAGTTCTGTGTCGATGTTGATCTGTCTGACGCAGTGAGGTTCACCAGTCATGCGAATTTCCATCAACTGCCATGATGGATTATCTGGATCATTTCTTGTGTGAAATACACACGTCTATGTAGTAACTTATACAACGATATTAATATGCACATCGTGTAATACGTGTGCAGCGTACAGATGATTATCGTCAAATTGATGATATACCAAAGAAAAAGTATTTATCAAAATAATTTTTATAGTTTAGTCGGTAGGTTTTTTTGTTTATCTGATAATATCTAAACACGTTTGTTTGTGCAATAAATGTGAGAAATATAAATCACGAATAATATATATTTATAGCGCAATTTTAAACGTATAATAATATAGTATCGTTAAGTTCTACAAAAGCCGTATTCGAGTTGCTTATTGACATGTGCACACGCAGTTTGTCTTATAGAGGATGACGACGAGTAAAAACATAAATAAAAAAATCGGCTGAACCTTCGCAGTCTTGCACTACCGTATGGATCTCATCGTCAAAATCGTACAAGTGTGCATCGAACTCACAAATACTACGTGTCACACATCATGGAAGCTATATATGACACATGTAGCAATAATGTCAATAATATCATTCAGAGTTATAAAATATTTTCTAACGGTCTCGTAAACACGCCGTGGCCAAAGATGACCAGAAATAAAAGCTGGTGTTCAAGTTGACTGTGCGTTTAACTTACAGCTTTGCGTTTAAATGCACTGAGTGCAGTAAAGGCCCAGTTTTTTTTTAGCGAGAGAGGTGTGGTGGACTTAGGAGGCTCAGGTTTTGTGTGTTTTTGTTTCACCGTTCCACTGATTGTGTCCGTTTCATAATTGTATTATAATCGTCATGAATAAAAAAAAACGCATAATTTCACGACGACTGAGTATTACGTGCTCACTATCTGTACACGATTTTTTACGCGACTTCTTTATTAGTATACCGGCGTTTGTACCATAACTGTGTTACATGCGTACGCATAATATTATGCTAAGCATGTTATTACTTACTTATTTTTATCTATCATAATGCAAATATTGTAACGCGGCGTATTGGATAGGCAATTTCGTTACACCATTGTCGTGGTACACCCCCCTCCCACCCGTATCTCATAATGATAATATTATATTATGCGTACATAAGAAGTGATAACGACATCAAGCGGATGTTAAGTGTCCGTCTATCGACATAAAGTATTATTTTTATTTTTCACGATATTACGACGTTCATGGAATGACCGGAACGTGTTATTATAGATATGAAACTATAATATTATTTATTTGTTATTTGTACCCAGATATAAATCTAAAGTTCGAAGACGAAAATAGGGATAGCTTTCGAAACCATAGTAATAGTTTATACTTTATATAATAAGTATTGTATTATAATAGTTCTCAGGATTGTTGTTATCTGTGGAATGATGTACGAAAGCGAACGATAAGTAAATTCATGCACGTGATCTATTTTAAATTTGAATTGCATTGCACTATGGTCCAAAATTTAAATTAACTCTCGGATATACCTACATATATTATTATGAAGGATGAACGACGAATATTAATAGCTCAAAGTGACTGTATGTTTTTAATTCAACTTATCATATAGGTAGGTTACAAATGATGGAATTTCCATATTGCTGTATATTTTACTTATAATCTATTTTGAATAAGAAAATAAATAATAATATTACTATGCCGGTAGCGATTGTTGATAATATGATAATAATATGATATTTTGTTTAGTAAACGTGTATAGAAAACATAATATGTATTTAATTTACATTTATCTAATTTACGCCATAGTCATATTATAATATCCAGCCAATATTAATGTTCACAATGTCTTTTAAAACGTTTATATAAGTAGCTAGTAAAATAGAACAATGGATATAAAATATATTGTAGACAAATTTGAAAAATGTCTAACTATAGAATATTTTTACATTAAAAATAAAATCGTTTAAATTTAAAAGGTACAAAACATTGTTATGTGTATAATATCCACTCTATAATGCAGATCACAAACCTTTCCAAACAGTTATAATTTTTTTTTATAATAATTATTTACATTTTAACTAAATATTTATAATTATATTACCTTTATATATTTTTATAGATATAAAAGTTTATTAAATTGTTCATTTAAATAGGTTAGTAGATGTATTTTGACATTATATTTGTTTAAAAAATAATCTAAAACACACTTTTAATTTTATTCTTTTGAAGTTCTACAAACATTGTATTATTATATGACTGAGTACATAAACTGAAATCAATATTTATTTACCTGCTAAGTACTATATAATAAATTTATTTTAAGCTATTCTTTATATTTTATTTTATGTTTGGTATCGTTTTCTTTGCCGAAAAATAATCATAATATTGCAATACTTTTTTAAAATTTATCTATGTCTCCTTTTTTATGAACTTATGATGTAAAATGTGCATTGTACCGAGTAAAATGTTATTTTTCAATTTAAAGTCCAATGCAACAACAATAAAATTCAAGCATATTTTATTGTTATTGGTAAAAAAAAATATATGGATACGTCGTTTCATTGCAACAATTGAATATGATTTATTTTATTTTATTCGAGGTTTGATGATGTGTTTTTTATACTAACTTTAAATGTATACTGATTATCATTTTTTTTTTATCAATTACGCTATTTTATATAAATATTTTCAGTTGATTAGTTTTTACATTTTAAAAGATACATATTTTTGTTAAAGTCAGAGTAAAAAAATAAATTAAATTATATTATTCTTTGTAATTACATAGAATATAGTCATTTCAAGTCTTTCATTTTTTGACTTGAAATTTTGTTTACTATAATCTTTTTATTAGATAATAATATGATGTTTGTCATTTAAATTTTATATTTATAAAACTAGGTTGGTATACATTTTGTAAGATTAAAATAAAAACTACGAAAAAAAATTTACTAAAAACTGTTACCGGTTAGGAACTAGCAAAACGTGGTACATCAAGTGTACTTGCTCAAAAAATAATATGCAGTTAATGTGAAAAACACAAATAACTTACTTATGGAAATATTGCATTAAAATGTAACCAATAATTTATTTATTTATTTTTTATTTATCAAAATATAATAGTTGTGATTGAATATGAGCACAAGTGAATAATAACACTATTTTAATTATCTACGTACAGTACAATATATTTTTAAAAATAAAGTCCTAAACACAATGTTATTTTAAACGATTGTATGTTGAGTTCATAATCACATTATTATTATATTATTATATTTATTAATTATACTTGCATAATATGACGTGTCTGACAGTAATATTGTATATTTGTACGCACAAAAAAAATAGAATTGAATTATTTTAATGTGGTTATCAAATATCATCAAGTAAATACAAGTAATAATGTATAACTATTACGATACCATTAAACTTTGCGTATGGATACTATAAGTATTTGTGCTGTCAAGCTGTATTTAAGGCATCATTTATGAGTCATAGAGTCTCAAAAATATTTTAAAGATGTCAAACCTTCAGATATAATAGTCATATAATTATATTAAATATTTATAACTTTCTTTTTTTTTTATTACAAGACACTAAGAATAATACATCTTTTTGCTGAAATGATAAAATATGTATTTTAACATATATATTGTCAACTAAAAATTTGTTCAGTTTTTATAAGTATTCTAGAGTGTTTATTTAAACCTGTTGGTAGTGTAAATGATTGATTCGACGAGACGATGTTCTTACACAAGTCACACGCATTCATTATAAATATAATTACAAACTTTTTCGAATGTATAGTACAATAAGTGTGTGTGTTTTAGTAGAAATTAGACAGTACTAAGGTATAGTTTGTAAACCAGCGAATAAATAAGTGTCAACAACTTGCGCACCTTAGTTCTGTAAGTGAAAAGTTTATAACAACTGCCTAAACTTTGGGTAGATAATTAATGTAATTGTTATAGTCATATTATATTAATAAATACTTCTGTACGACCGTAAAATAGTATATGTCGAGAATATTCGATAGAAGTTCATAGTTTTAGAAAAAGCTATAGTATTATATTATAGATGACAGTAATACAACGTTAGTTATTATTATTAATTATAATAATACGGTTTATTGTTATTGTTTAAATAATAATTAGCTGTTGGTCGTGTTAATTTTGTAGGTAACTAAAAGGAAACAGTGATTAGATTTAATATTATAATGTCGTTAATACCTATTAATGTATAAATATGTTTAAAGCGATGTTGTACTTAAGTTATATTTAGAGCAAGTTTATATCTAAAAATTGAGTATGTCATTTTATTTTTAAGCCGACGTTGGATAAACGTTTTTGTCAATCTGCCACATTCAAACATCTAAGACCTTTGAATATTTGAATGTGAGTTTTTTATAATACAAAAAAATAAATAGCAATTAGAGTTTGGCAACTGCATACCTATGAGATAATACAATGTTCAGATGTAGGTAGACCAGAATTTAATTGTTGTCGTCAGTATTTATGACGGTTTAACACGTAATTGTTTTTTATGGATTATATTAATTATTTTATACTCTCAGTTTTTCTCGATTTTGAGCTGAGTGAAGTATTTTTGATTTTGCAATTATTTATTTTTGATTTGTTTCTTATTTGTTTGAAATGTTATAAAGGGAGCATATACACAAAACAAGTCCAGTTTCATCAATGATTTGAAAGTTGAACGTTGAACGCGCGCGTTTCAAATAGTTGATAATTTCCGTTTTTAATAAAATTCGATAGAAACCTTTCACGAAATCAAGCATCTACTTTTATTAAAACTTAACCACTTTTGAATTAAAGTTCAGACTAGTTTTTCAAATGCAATAAATTATCATTGTTCTCAAATTAAAAAAAAAACCTGCCTAGTGGCCCTCCAATTATTCCTGTATTTCACTATATTTTTTTGTAGTTGAATAAAATATAAAAATATGCAAATGTATGTCCTTAATCCATTATAATGCTCACTGTTGAATGAAAATTGTATATATTTTTAACCTCTTTGCTTAAATTTAAATATTAAATACTTAAATAAGAATTACACTTTACGGATAATCGTTTTAAAATGATTTTATTCAAATAGACATTTACAAATGAAATCAAGCCTTATTTATTAATATAATCATAAATTAAGTATTCATCATTTAAATATTAATTTCAACTTAAGACTCTAACTAATTATTTCCGGAAAACATTGCTTTTATGTTTATTATATTAATACTTGTCTTTAAAAATAATATTATTAATATTAAAATTTAATTTTAACGATATTGAATCAGTTTTATTAATCATAAGTTATGGACTTGAGTTGGGATTGTATTTATAATATACCATAATAAATTTCGATAAATATTTAAAAAGAATATGCTTATTAGGTATGCATCAAAATTCTACAAATATTGTTTTAAATATGATCTAAATATGTAAATTTTGATAAAAGTTATAATAAAAGTATCATATATTCAAAAAAAAAAAAAAAATCATTGTGGCTAAAATTAAAAACTATATATAATATTTATATAAATAATTTAAATTATCTGCCAAAATAATTGTTTGGAACCAATCCACCAAAATATGTAGGTATTTAATAGATAAAATTGAACGTCACATATTATAATTATGCACTAAAAGTTAAAAAATGTAAAATATGCAAAATTATTCATTAAACACTTTTGTATTTCCATTCACAACGCTATGAAACGCATTTTGTCCTTACATGGCATTTGATATTACGCTATATTGTACTGCAAGTGACTGCTAAGTGGAATACATTAAATGTTGAACGATGGCATAGTTATTTGGTGGACCACTTATATGATATCCAGGTACATATACTTTAAACTTGACTCGATGGGGTTTTATCCACCTAATGGCCTTGGCATGTAGTATTTGAGTAGAACTTCAGGCACACGAATGACATTGAGATTCTCGTTGTTGGTCAGAAACTGTCATTATTCATATAAATAAAACAGAACATGATGATCAATCTATGTTATTTAGCGATACATTTATTATGCATGCCTATAAATGCATCCTAGGAAAATATCTGTTCATCACGGTCTAGTACTCGAAATTAACTAGAAAATTATTACAGCCAATGCGGTTATGGAAATTCTTATTCCATTGATAATTGACCCAGTTTCGAGTCTTAATAGCTATTTTTAAATTACCTTGCGTCCACAATTTATATTCCACGTCATTCTAATTTAATGATTAAACTATTTCAATACAATTTAAAAATCTTTGTACCTAATTATTCTATTATAATCGTGTCGAGTTAAAAGAAAATATATTATAAAGGATACTGATTTTTAAAAAAAAATTCTAACCCTCGATATTCACGGCGGAATTATTTGTAAAATTAATTAAACAAGTTTCAATGTATAAATTATTTAAACGGTTTTATAACTGTACAGACGTTAGTAGTAAAATTATGTGCGTGGACGTCAGATACTGATCACGGTCAAAGTTTGACTTGGTAAATATAATATAACGTGCACGTTAAGCTGTTAGTCAGAAAGTGATATATTTATATATATATATATTATTATAACCGTCCAGTAAATCGTCTATTTAAAAATGAGTCATTCGACTTATTCAGAGTACTGTGTGTGTAGTGGACGACCGAGGGGAGGAGTGGGTAAAAGGCGTGGAAAATTAATGCTGCTATATATTACTTTGTAATAATTTGGACGGTGAGGTGGACTTCCAATTAAACTGTCCGGCCCGCGTCGTTTGCAAATGGATTTCCCACGGAAGCTCCACGTCGTTCTTACCTTGGTGTGTGTCTTGCCATAGACCATGACGTGTTTTAATTTTTACTGTGACGCGAGACAGACCACAGTCACGAATCCGCCACACGCCCATAGGATTACCGCCGACTTTAAGCATCGGCCTCCACAGTCTTATTGGCGATGGATTGATCGAATCGTCCGTCCGATTCTGGTCCATCTTTATTGACATATCTGGTGGCTGTTTGACGAGTCACCCATTTCAACACTCGCCTTCCCACTAGTGACCGTAAATCCATTGTGACAGCGTAGGGTCAATCGTTGTTTCGGGTGAAATAATGATGAATGCGCCAACGCGAATTGAGTTCTATTGAATCGGGAAACCTGACCTAAGCTAACGATTGACCACAGATATAATAATGTACAGGGTGATACACCAAGAATTATCACCCCTTTTCTTTTCGATAATGAAGAATAAAATGAAAAAGTTATTCAAAATTTGATTTTTACAATATTTAAATAGCCCAGCGACCATATTATTTTTAATTGCTGATCGTTTGAATTTTGGGTTAGGTACATAAAAATATTTTAAGAAATTGACCACTAAATATTTTACTGTCAAAAAGGCAGAATTTAATTTGAAAAACAGAAATTTGTATATTGTGTTGGTAGTACGAAAAATCTCAAAAAATTTAAAATTTATTCTAAAAGTATAATATTTAAAAATTCCTTAAATGAGAATTATATTTTATTTGATCGTTATTAAAGGAAAAAACTGTGTTAAGCATGCTTGGTGAAACTTCTGTAAACAAACTGTAATAATTTATACCTATATTGTAACATGGGGAAATGCAAAAAAGTCAAACCTGAATAAGATTCAAACTTTCCAAAATATTACCTTAAGGAAATTATTTAACGCACCTCCATACATATCAAATCATATTCTACATTTAGATTGTAACTTAAATACTATTCATGACGAAGCTAAACGTTTTTATAAAAAATGTCATAACTGTCTATCCTCTCATTCAAATCCACTCATTAAAAACTTATCTTCCCTCACAATCCCAGGTAGCCCTCCAAGGCGACTTAAACGTAAATGGTGCAGAGATTTATTACTTTAAATAATTATATACAAGTTATAACTAAATATATAATATATAATATATAATTTATAATATATTATATAAATGCTAATATATAAAAAACTCGCATTTAATTAAATCAAGACGAAAGTGTCATCAGTGGGTGGCTTCTTTCCTCAAACTTAAGTATCAGCCTATTGTTTCTCTCCCTATCACACATATACTTATTATGTCTATGATATAGATTGTATATTTTCTTCTAAAAATAAAAAATAAAAAAAATATTGCAACGAGTATAGGTTCACGTTTAAATAATTTTATTTGTTTTTAGAAACTCAAGAGACACCAATACAGATTATATAGGTGTTTCTTAATGTCTATAATATTATTAGACTATATTCGTTATATATTATTTATATTTATATTACTTCATAATAACTATTCAATAACGTTAAATAATAAGTTTATTTATAAATATAAAAGTTGGGAATAATAAATATTTCATCATTCGGTCCATATTTGAAAGCCCGAAATTGTTGGGATGAAAGAAAACTGTTTAACTAGTTTAAAATCAGCTAGTGAAACACAATAATTTATCTGTTCACATTTATTTTAGAAGTGAATGGGATTCAAAATGAAAGCATCTCTCAAAGAAATAGTAACCATTGTACTTCTTACAGCATTAAACAAACGAATTTAAATCATTTTTAAATGTACACAGTTTTTCATCCTGCTTCTGGGTTTCCAAATAAAAAAAACTAAACATTTTATCAAGTTCTCAACGCAGGAGTTTTTCATTTTTAGATACATTTGGTTTTGTCCTAGTGTAAAAATGCAGAGTTAAATCATTGAAACATAATATAATTATGTTTTTATTTTTTAACTCCATAGTATGAAAGATACAAAACGACATGTATCGTAGAGGGTATTAAAACACGTTTATGTTTTTGTGGTTTACTCCGGGGAACATTTTATGTGAATACATTTTTATGATTATGATTATTTTACATTTGGAAAGTTTTATTTTTTTTCGTAATATTTTCTTTTATCATTTATTTTTATTAACTAGTCTTGTTCAGACTTTGTGCTTATACGGGTCATAAACCACTGGTTTGGTTTAAATTCATTTATCATTTGTTTAGATGTGTGTCTAAAGTTTCAGTCGAATAGAACCATATAAATCTCATATAAATCATATCCACAGTCACTTATTTATTTTATAAATGTTTTTTTGAGTTATAAAAAAAAATTATTTTTTATAATCTGTGTATTATACGATGATTATTATTGCTATTTCAACCTGCAATTACTATTCAACACGATTTTTCAGTATCTACATTTTTTCCATTATGCATTTGATTTTTTATAAGTATTTTGTACCTATTCTACCTATTATATAATTATTAATAGTTTGCGTGTTAAAAACATTAAAAATTAAATAGTTAATTAAAAAACTTTGGCTGTTTAAGTAAATTAATTACGGCGAAGAGTTAAATAATAATAAATAAGAAAGGTTTACTTACTCAAAAAAGATAAATTACTTAAAGTGTTAATCTTTTAAAATTTAAAAAAACGTATTTATGAGTCAAATTAATTTATTTTAATAATTACTTAAAATGTATGTATTAAAAAAATTATAAATTTATTTAGTATAGTTTTATTTTGATCATTATAATATACAATTTGAATTTATTTAAATTAATATTTTTAATATATTTAATATATTTTTATATATTTATATAATATATATTTAATTATATAATTTATAAACAAATAGAATTTTAAATGTTACATTAAAAATAGTTCAGTAAAAAAAAAAACAAAGTGTTAAAAAAACAAATTAATCAAATGTTTTTATACATAAGCAAACCTATTGCATATTGGCACATTGCTATGTTTTTATTTTAAAGTTTATTTATACGCTATTACCTATGATGGTTGAGAGAGAGAGAGAGAGAGAGAGAGAGAGAGATAGATAGAGAGAAATAGAGAAATAGAGAGAGTGATTGAGACAGGGGAATATAAATCATTTATTTTCATAGGAAATGGAGGGTCGGGGAGAGAATTGAGTTCAAATGTGTCATGGTTTTTTCACAACAGAACATAAGAAAGTATCCGAGACGCTTTGTCCGAAACTCATAGCACCTACAGACCTTAGACACACGGAGCCAACATCCTGCATGGTTTTTTGCTGATGTAGATTTCAGATTCATCACGGGAAATTAATGGACAATATCTTCTCGACGCTGGTAGGTAAATACCGTCCACGGAAATGGCCATCGATCCCACTGATATAAGTCACACGTTTCTCGTATTGTTCGTGACAATACACGAGAACTGTAAGATACGACGATGTGGCTTTTCATGCGTATTCGATTTAACTCGTGTGCAGTGAGGAAGGTGGTTTTTTTTTCATAATACAAACGACTGAGGTGTAATGCACAATTCTCTCTACCGATCTTGATTAACGTCAGAAATTGAATTATCTAAACTGTCTACATCCATCGGGAACTAGGAGAATTGATCCAGCGATACCGATGTCTTAGGAGGGTTTTTTTGTCCATCGTCTCGAGAGAGAAAGACACGACAAGGAGAGATTATTTTCAGTCAAGTTAGAGTTATTGGTTACCTATCGAGGTTGACTGTGATTTGCATATAAGTTTTTGTTATTTTTATTTTTATTCGAGTTGGTGACACAGACGACGGAGTGTCTGCGTGAAAGTCGAAAATGATACTAAACTATATATGATACTGTTGAGGCTAAATCACCTTAATCCTTTAACTAAAAAGTAAAAATGTAGATGATTTTTTTTCAGCATAATATAATACTATAACACAATAATAGCACTAAGTAGTTTCGTTGAAGTCATAAAGTAAGATGAACAAAGTAGTTCGAAAATAAAATCAATAAATTTTTTTAAGTAAACTATTTTTTTAGTAAGAACAAAATATAAAATCCCCAATTTTTTAATTGATTATGAACGCATAATATAATATATTATCATGATAATGAACAATAGATGCTTAGAGAGATGAGTTAGATTTTTGATTAAACTGTTTGAGGTATTACATCCACCATTCTCATTAATTATTCCTTACTGTAAATATAACAAATGATTTTGTTACCAACTAATAGTACTGTTTAGATTTTAATGTAATCCCATTGACTTACTCGTAGGTTTACGATAAACAATTTCATACTCCCGTTTCCATTGTTTGTATAATTTGATAGTATACGGTAAGTGGTAACATTAATAAACGTTAGTTACATGGACCAGCAAATATAGATAGGTACCTACCATTTTACCTTATTCGAAGAACTCTATTGTTGCAACGATAATAAGGGGATTATTAATAAGGGTTAAGAAACAATTGCATTTAAAAAACAGTTGTGATCACGATTATTTTTTGTATAAGTACTACTATCTGAATAATATAATATACAGCATTCTATATATGTTTTAGGTAATATATTCAGAGAATAACGCTATAATAGTAGTTGGTTAATTTTAAAGTTTGATAAATTGTTATTATAAATTAATTTCCAAAATGTCTAGATATTGTGAATACCTACCTAATTATTAAAATAATTATAATATTTTTGGTCATATTATAATTATTTTACAATGCACGATTCATACGTTCATCATTATTGTATTATCTTGTTTGAATATTTAAATTTATCAGTAGCTGTTTTATAAGATTATAAACTTTTGCATTTTAGTTGTGTTAGAGAGATTTGAATACAATTTAAACATACATGGTTTTCAAGTACATACATTTTAGTAAAATTATGTTAGTTTAAATAATTGTTTTTATATATTTAACAAAAGTAAGTATATGGTTATCTTGTTTTATCTATAATGCTACGTATTGACGAATTCATATTGTAATAATTTTAATAATAATCATTATTGATAAATCGAAGAGCATACAATTTGTGTACAATGCTTGTATGATTTCAGTTTTATTTTGCAGTAAAAAAAAAAACAGTATGGGTAGGTACCTATATTAATCATTAGGCAGGTAAATAATTCATTAGTTATAATTTATAAATTATAATACTATTTCAATCGTTACAAACATTAACATTGTTCACTGGGAGAAGACGATACTCTAGTGTGATTCTTGTACATACATTCAGAACAATTGATAATTATTGCTACTCGTTAAAGTTGTAATTTAATGCGTGGAATTAAATTTTATTGACTAGGCATGTTATATTATATTTGGTACTAAAAATTGTCATAATTATGTAAGTCAGTACTAAAAATATTATAACGCTATAACTAGACCTCGTTATGGTTGTATACCAAGGTTCGAAGCAGGGAATATATCAGGGGATAAAAAAATATAATTTAAAAGCATTTCAAGTTAAATTAGTAAAATAACTATTTATCTACGTGAATGTATTCATGCAAGTAGGTAGTATTTGTCGGTTTTATCCAAGTTTTAACAGTTACAGGGAGATTTAAAAACGTTCATCAACAACTTCTTTCCTTAGGATGCCAGGTCGACCTTAGGAAAATTTTTACTAAAAAAAAAAAGATATTTTACTCAGTTACACACCAATGATGATTATTATTTTTTTTTTGCCCACACAAATGTATTTACTTTTTAAGATAAAAAAATATTTAATATATAGATAACAATTTTTCAATTAACAATGAATGGTTTTTTTTTATTTTCTTAACATAGGTACATTTAAATATTTGAACTGTATAAAATATCTGCATGAGTAGGTAGTATTTGTCGGTTCTATCCAAGTTTTTGCAATTACAGGGAGATTTATCCACAAATGTTGCGCTTACGATGCGAAGTCTACTTTGGAAAATTTTTAGTAAAAAAAAAATATTATTTATATATTAAATATTTTTTTATTTTAAAAAGTAAATATATTTGTGTGGGCAAAAAAAAAAATAATAATAAATGAAAACATAATAATAATCATTGGTGTGTAACTGAGTAAAATATCTCTTTTTTTTTTAGTCAACATTTTCCCATGGTCGACATTGGCACCGTAAGCGAAAAAGTTGTAGATGAACGTTTTTAATCTCCCTGTAACTGTTAAAAACTTGGATGGAAAGACCTCACAAAACTGATCGTTCAACGGCAAAAGTCGTGGATAAACGATTTTAAATCTCCCTGCAATTGTTAAGATTTGGATAGAACCGACAAATACTATACCTACTCAATAATTATGCAGATATTTTACATAGTTCTAATATTTAAATGTATGTTAAAAAAATCATTAATAATTAATTGTTGACTTATTTTGATAGAACTATATGAAATTGAACAACATAATACAATATTATTATTTCAAGCCAATAGTCCCGTCATCGAGGTTTTCTTCTTTAAAAATAATAAACAAAAAAAAAAACAATATTTTTACATTTATTTTAAGTTTTTATTCGTCGCCTTTAATAACAGTTTTTTTGAAAATCAGAATCAAAATGTTGACTTAATAAAATCATTTTAATATAGGAACACGTCTATATTATACATTATAATGTACGCGTGTGATGGGTGTACCTATAGTAATAATTGACTAAAAAATAAAATAATAATAATTAATAGTTAATTAGCGTCCCGTAACATAGTGTGTTTATTATGTTTACCAAAGCCAAATCTATATAATACGTTATGGAACAATAATTCAATGTAAACTTGAAGTTATTCCATTGTAGCGTGTAATTTATAATTAACATGGTGTTGTCTTTTGTTGTATGGTGGTTTTATGGTATCAACATAATAATATCCCTCATGTCTAAAATTACTCCTATTGTATACTCTGTGTTTTTGTAACAGTGCAGTGTTAATTAATACTTTAGAAAAAATGTTGAATTTTTTCAATATAAATAATTCGAATTTTTTCGTCCATAGGTATAATAGGTACTTATATAGTTTTTTAATTACGTTTTCACCAAACAACGAATTACGACGTATATCGAAGTTTTTTTTCCGTACTTTATTGCTTGTATCAAACATACGATAATAACAATTAAAATAATAATAATATGTGCTTTGCAATAATCGAGTATTATAAAAATAATCGGACAACGCTCAGGGGATTTTCACGCTTCAAGGGGTCGGAAAGCGTGAAAACCATAGTATAATATGACAAATCCGAGGAGATTTTATCGTCTGTCCGTCGCGTGCTTCGCTTGTTCTACGTCTGTCGTCGCTATACTATACTAAAACAATAGTACCTATTGTTTCCCGGTATTTTTTTATTTTTTCATCCATTATTGGCAATCGTACGGTCTATATTTACGAGGCACGCGATAAGAGTTTATTATCTCCATAAAATACAGCGTCATTATAATCTACCGTGGTGGCTTTTTTTGTATATATTATAATTTTTTTTTCGGTCGACGTCCGGAAAACACCGTCAGATTTTCAAAAATAAATAATAACAACTCGCAAAAAAAAAAAAGACAAAAACGTTATTTCGTTCCGGAGAGACGCGGGGGGACCCACTCTCCGAATTCGGGAATTCGGGGGGCGGCACTCCTGGCACGCGGACATGTTAATACACAGCTCCCAAAAGTCGGTGGTCGGGAGGGCAGACTGCGTGGCAGAACGGGTCGAGGGTCGGGTCGGGCGCACAATGGACGAAAGTGTCATAAATTTTAAAAACGTGTCGTGTGGCGGCGGGTCCTCCTCTTCAAACCTCTATCCACCAACCAACCCCCATCGCCCCTTACACCACTTCGTCTGACCTCACCGCCACCTCCACCCACAAACACCCTCGTCCCACGGTCGAGACCGTCTCGGATCACGCCGCCGCCGGCCGACGGTATAGTCGGAGAATTCGTGTGTGGCGCCTACACGTTGTCGTGGTCGGGACCGCCGGAGAGGGCCGGCCAGCCAGTTCGTACGGACTTTTCGCGACAGTCAGACGTGCGTGCACCGTTCGTCGTCGTGACGTCACCGCGGCGCGCCGTCACCGTCGGAGTCTCGTCGTCGTCATCATCGTGCGCGCGTTTTCGGTCGTTTCCGTTTGTTTTCCTCCGATGAAATTTTAGCGTCCCTACCCCCTCCGGTGTCCGTGGATCGGACGCATTTTGGTCGTCTACCCATACGTCGTTTTCCATTTATGGTCTCGTATTAATGATAATCGTATAGATACCTCCTATAATATTTTCTATTCGACGTGGTCATAGCCCACACCGGTGTCGACCGACGATACAGTCTTGTTTGAACCGTCGTTTCTTATTGTAGGTAGGTACACACAATTATAGTCAAATATAGTGTAGTGTAATAATTATTGTACCCGACGGCGGACTCGATGTATCCCAAACGGTCAGAGCTACATCATAATTAGTAGCGATAATATCATACCGATGGTGTCGAAACGTTTTAGATTTTTTATTTGCCTCTAATACGAGTTTTGAGTGGACTGAACGTAAATGATTATAGTGAAGTCTTATAAATCAATTGTTTCTCCACCGTGCATTTTGTAATTTTATGAGATTATTTTATTTTAAAACTGTCTTGATAATTCAAATTAAAAAATAAACGATTCATATATTTTGGAGGTAATAATATCGTTACGTATAATATAAAATGCAGGTATATTTTTTTGGTGCTCTGATGTGTGGTTTAAATATTATAAAACGTTTCAAATACATTTTAACCATTGAAAAATATATTAACAAATCAATTACAAACTAAAATTGATTTAGTTATTTAACATTTGTACAGAAAATTAATAAAAAGCAAAATATATCAATATACTTTGTTTTTTGATTCTAAGTGGAACGATGAATTTATTAATTTTACAATGATGTGTGTGTTTTTTATTTTAAATTTTTAAATTGTTGTGTCTGTGTACACGATAACAAGTCGAAATAGTGCTTCGATTTACAACTTCAGTATCTTGTTCGATTGACCTCAGACAGCAAATGTTTGACTAAAAATATTATTATAACATTATGATAATATTATTCGTGATTATAATGTTATTATGTATAATATTATCATTTCAAAATGCTATCTGGGGGGGAGGTACAGTTTTAAAATTCAAAAGCGCCGGAAAAAACAACATACAAATTAAGGAAAAGCGGGAATTTTTACGCAAAGTTGATTTTCCACAAAATCGATTTTGGTTTTTGGTGTAACTTTAAAACAAACAAACATAAATACATGACATTTTCTCTGGTAGTTTATATTTGCATTTTCTTTACACAATAACATTTTCAAGATATTTTGATTTGCTTTTAACTGTTTAAGAACATTTTCTGTTTCCAATTTTATTAGTCTTTTTTTCGACGAATGTCAATAAAACTTTACATGTTGGGCAAAAAAGTTTGACAATTTAATACAAGACTCTTACTGTATTGTTACAATGACATTTGAAAAATATTAAAAATCCTTAGCCACAGTTTTTATTTATAAGCATTTAAAGTTCAAATCTTGACAAAATACGGAAAATCACGAAAATTAGCTTGTTGGTTTGAGTTGAGAATTCATAAAAATTTTTCTTTTTAAATCTGAGATTTGAAAATGTAATACAAGATTCCACATAGGTTTTTCTACCTTTATCAAAAAAAAAATGTCTACGAGCAAATCAAATTAAATTTTTATGAGTGTTTGAAATTCATATTTTTACAATATTGGATATTCACTCGATTTCTCATGTGGTGGTTTTGTTATTTTATTGTTCTTCAAAAAGGAATAACTGTAAATACATGAACATTTTACTGAATGTTTATATTTTCATTTTCTATACACCATAGCATTTTGAAAATATTTTGACTCTTTTTGGACTGTTTACGGACATCGTCAGTTTTAATTTTTTTGTTTTTTTTTCTATAAATATCAATAAAATTGTATTTATTTGTTGGGTAAAAAAGCGTGAAAATTTAATTTAAGGCTTCTGATATATAATATCATTGTTACAATAGCAGTTGAAATATATTGAAAATACATAGGCACATTTTTTTAATAAGCCTTTAAATTTTGAATTTTGCCAAAACTTATCAAATTTTAAATTTTAAATTTGATAATTATTTTGTAGTTAAAAATGTATAAAATGTTCAACTTTTATAGCTAAGGATTGAAAATTTTAAACATGGTTCCACGTAAATAGGTAAATATATGAATAACTTTTATATCATCAAATATACTTAGTAATATCATAGGCTAACTGACCGTTTTTGCTCAGAATCTTTTTTGTTATACAATGATATTAAATCATTGAATTCAAATTTAACACCATCTATTACAGCGATCCACTTGTAAACTACTGTACAACAGAGCGAAATTCACTTACCCACTCTTTTTTGTTTGTTTGTTTGTGTAAAAATGCTATAATGTCTATGCTTGTAGAGAAAACATATATTTTAAACTGATTGTTTAGTAAAGTAACTGTTAATGTTTATGCGATGGTATATAATACTGTTACGTGCAGATACATTGTTATTGGAGCGTTTATTTTTATTATTATAAAAAGAATCTATACGTGTATTGTTCTAAAATAGTTTATTGAGGTATTTAGACTAGGTATTTAATATAACATGTTATAAAAAATCTGTATTATATAGCTTTTATTTATATTATATTGCGTTCACTAAGGAGAAACGCCTTTAATAAGACTACAAAAAAGATAACATTAAGTCACGCCATGATAAAAGTTGGGCATTAAGCGTTGCACAATAGAATAATGGGCATTGAGACACGCGAATTCAAACTATTATTAAAAAAATTAATACATCATAAAATACTTCTAAAATTTATTTAAAAAATAAATATAATAGTATTTTTTAGTGTAAGGTAGTTGATATTAGTACATAATGTTATATATTGTACTACATATTCAGCTGAATACTGTATTTCACGTCTTAGATCATCGAAATAGTTCGTATTAATTAAGCAGTTAACCGACGCTTTAAAAAGTTTTTGATCCTCCATTATCGGTGCCAAATTTAATGCCACGCAAAAAGTTTCTCTCGTTCAATTTGTAAGACAACAGAGATCGAATTATTTTTAATTTAATTTTACATATTGAGAACTATTTCTATTTTTTCGCCATGTTTAATTTTAAACTACAAGTTCTCTTTAATTTGATTTTTAGTTTGTTTTACTTAAAATAATAGTATATAACGCATATCATGGTGCATTTTAGTTTTTTTCAAGTTACTTTTTCTATATATATATAATACTTTATATTCTCTTTATGAATATATAACAATCAACGTGCAATATAGAAACTGTAAATACTAATCCTACCTAGTTAAAAATATTATTTTTATTTAGTTTTAAAAAATAAGAACACTGATCGGTAGCATAGTTTATTTTGCACATTCAATATTTTTCGATTTTTATTTTACACAACTTTTATTCTAGTTATACGTTGGCCACAATGTTATCCATCTTATTGACCTATTTATTTAATGTTTCATTGCTAACCATAAAAATACTGATTTGCATTTAATTTTAGGTTTCCTTATGGTAACCGACTTGTATATGGTAACATTACATTAATATTAATTATTCTTTTAAGTTTGTTTGCTATTTAATGTACGTACCTAGTACCTATGGATTTCGCGATCATTTTAACAATAGGTAAACACTGATAATTTCAAAAAGTATTAACTAATGATTTTGAAAATATTTTATTTTTTATCTTAACAACCAATTTTTTTAAATTGATTTCTTTATTCAATTGGTTATAGGTAAGTGGTATTTTAAGTTTTGATGATCGGAGTGTTGTAGCATTGGGGCAACCTTACCAATCTACCTTATACAATTTTTCATAAGAATTTTCATAAATATTTTCTACTTAATAGGAAATTGAAAATGTATATATTTTTATTATTATTAAAATACAAGAGTGTACTTACATAATTATTATCATAGATTTTTCATATTTATTTACAACCATTATAGCTTAACGAATGTATGTACTTAAGCTAATTAATTATATTAATTTAGTATACATATTTACATTTACTTCTTAGTTATGTTTAATTATTGTAGATAATTGTAGGTTATTGGGCTGTAATAATTAATATTGTTTAGCTTTTTAACGCAATAGAATAATGTGATTGATATTATTGGTCAAATGATTTAACATGGAAAACAATAGTATTAATTTAAAAAAAATCATTACCTACTGTTAAGTTTTCAAGAGTTATGGAAGGTGTTAGTAAAAAAAATATCATACTTGTCATAATCATTGCATGGATCTTACTTCACACATTTTAAAACAATTTTTTAAATGTAATACTTTCCTTACCTTGTTTCCATTGTAGTAACCGGCACGCTTTAAAACCATTCTCTATATTTATATTTTGTTTTTCTTTAAATAAAAAAAGGTGGGCAAGACAACTGTACCTTTATATTTCGTTTTATTTTTCAATAAATGTCATATTATTTATTATGTCTTACAGCAGTACATATTATATTCTTCTTCTTATTAGTTTTTCCATGTTCATTGTAAATCATCACCACCTACACAATTGAGATAAATTTATAATTTATTGTCTAACATCTGTATTTGTCTTTACCTTTGAAAATTCTACCTGCATTATAGTGTTAAATAATTAAATGATTCCTTTAACATTTTATTTTCATGCTGAATTTAGAACAAATTTATTCCATAATTTATTCTTATTCATAAATAATAAAAATCCTGTGTCTAAATTTGAACAATGTTGGACATCCAAAATATGTATAAATTAGTTTTTAATTATCTGTAAATGATACATTATTCAGTTACTTAATAATTACGAAACGTATTATAAATAAACAATGAATAAACAATATTTCAGGATGTAATTGTGATGTCATACAAACAATATAGTTGATTTATTTTAATGATGTATAAATTATAACCTAGAATTAGGTACATAATCTGGAACAAATATTATTAATAATTAAATACACAGACGTTTTGTTTTTCCAACTCTCGTATATTATATCATATTCGTTTTTTTAATTGAATTAAAACTAAATATATTCACTTTAGATACTATTATTGCTGTACAATTTTTTGCTTAAATCCATTATTTGGACACTTGAAAACGTGACTAGTCTTTCTATGTGAGACTCTTCATGAGTAAACCAATTTAGATAAAAAAAATAATGTCATTCAATAAATACGGGTATAAACTATAAAGTACATCCAAATTTGTAAATGTAAATATTATATATTTTTATGAAATTTGCTATTTCTTAGTTTGCTATTTATTATCTGATATGGACAATATATATTAAACTAACAACACTTACACATTATAATAATAATTCAAAATAATTTTGTTTATTATATTGTATTAGGATATAAATAATATTATTTATGGATCGAATAACAAAATATTTAGTGTAGAAATACACAAATTTTATCATATAGGTACGTTGTTCTTAAAAATAATTATCAACACAATATTATTATGGCAGTATGAATAATAAACGAAAATAATAAATAAATCATATTTAAAAACACATTTTCTTAGGAATGATATACCTACATTTAGATTTGAAGTATCGGTGGTCCTAACATAAGGAGAAAGTTTTTTCCAAAACAAAAAAAAACTGTTCGTTTCGTGATACTATCTGGTTGAATTTAGTATAAAACTTTTATAAAAACTTTGATCTTCACAATAATATTGTACTGCATATTGCTGTTCGAGCAACATTGTTCATTTTTTTCCCTTATAAGAAGTCACTGAACACAGTCGTGGTATTCGAGTAATATTATGTCCTTACTCCTTTAGCCTCCCACACAGTCCTTCCCTACCCGTCGAAGCCCTCACACAGTTCCAAACTTATAAATGGATGTGTTTATCTTTAACGTCTTTTTCGACGATAACCGACGCTGCCGCTGCCGTAGCACTGTTCTCAGAATTCGGCCCCTATCGAACATCGTATAGTAAAAAAATCATTTGTGTATCGAAATTGAACGGCGGCCAAGACCCTGGGAAGTCATAAACATAAATTACATTCAAAATCGTCTATGTGCGCTATGGGGATATATCAGACAACAGAGAAATGAGCTGCCGAAAATGAATGAAAAAACTTGCGCACAATGTATGTCTGTAATGTAGACGGTCTGTGTATTATTATTATACGTTACTCGTATAGTTTGTTCAACTAGACATAAATTCTAAACGTCAACGGGATTTTCGGATTATTATTTGAAGAAATATTTTTGTTCCGTTATTTTTTATTTCAAATCACGTACAGGTCCTTCAGTGAATAGCTTTATCTTTATTTTCTTAACCTCTTCTCGCCACACAATACCAATTGAATTTTGAAGCATTAAACAACTTTAATAATAATAATAATAATATGCCTGGCGCCAGCAGCTGTTTATTCACTACGCACAAGTGTGGCCGATATTATCTGCTTGGACCATCATCCTTTGTCGTTTCATATTTTTCACTGAGATCTAAAAAAATAATTAATAATTATATTTGTTGTCTTAAAATTTGTGTTGTAAATTATATACTCCTTTAATGTTGTATTGACTTATTAAAACCTTTAAATTGTTACACTGAAATGAAAATTATGTAAATTATATTTTTCACAAAATAACGAAGTACAATTTGTTAGCTTTCTAGAATTTATTTTCAAGCAGATAATGACAATGTTAAGAGGTGCTTGTTAATAATATCTTTCATAATATAATATATATATATATTTGTGTTAAAGAAAGAAGATTATTAAGTTCTTTTTTAACTCGTTAAAATATTATTTTATGTCTGTTGTAAGTACTATTAATTACCTACTACTATAATTTAATATTTATAAGAAACTTGAATCGATTTGAAAAACATATTTAAATTACATAGTTATAACTTTAATCAATAAAATATATTATAATATTATACATTCGTGTATCATATTTAGTTTTAAAATTAATACTAATATACCGGATAACTTTATTACGTTCTGCACATTTTACTATTTTAGGTTTTTTTTTTCTGTATTTATGTTTAACTGCAGTTTAACTTAATTAAAATATATCCAATTTAGTACTTATAGATAACTTGTATTGATTCAACCCTAATGCATATTATACTTTAACATCTGCCATACATATTAAACACAAATTAAATTTGTAATTAAATAGGCTATTCAATTTATGTTCTGTATATAAATTACACAAGACATTTTTGAGAAAAATTTAATTAATTTAAAATTTTTCAAGTCCTTGCTGCGTTGGGCTGTATTGATTTTGTAATGCTTTCAGAGATATTATTTTATTATATATTGTACTGATAGTATAGTTCAATACGTCAACAACGCCCATTGCTCAGAACTCGGGTAACTTCCCTCGGGACGTGTGGAAATCGTGTTTCTTTCCATATAGTTTTCGGTGCGTCCTTCGTATGTAATACGTGTGGGTGGTAATGTGATACTTAGGGCGGTACGTTTTGAGAAATGACATAGAAGTATAGGACGATCGTAATCTGATTTAAATTATTGGACAACAGCGAGGACGAAAACAGAATGAAACAAATTTAATAATAATGGCGCGAATGTGTTTCTAGCTCATTATTGATGACATTCAAACATTGACCGTCTTTGAAAAGTAACCTACAGTTGTAGCCCTCCGTAAATTAAAGACTCCAAGCAGAGGTATAATTAAGCTTTTTTATTCCACGGTTCCTTCATCTCTTCTAAACATTTTGATGGCTCTCAAATTATTAAGTAGGTGCATCGAAAGAAAACGCTTTAATGTTAAATTATTTATAATAATATATACATATTATAAATATATCGATTATAATATCAAGACAACAAATTTAATAGACAATGGGAATTAAATGTTGTATGTTTATAATAAAATAATAAATTAACCGTCGTCATCATCGTTATTTTTTTTTCCTCTACTATGCCACGGCTCCCCTGACAAATACTCACATTGTCAAGGGCTATGACGCACAGTTTGAACATCTCATCTGAACTAGAGGAAATAGTTGATGGTCATACTTGACATTTATTTTATACATAATACATTTTTATATGGCTTTACCTAGCATCGTACTGAGAATCGTCTTTATTCGATTCTACTAAACTAATTAAAAAAATAATAATTTTATTGAACTGACAACCGTATGAAATAAACAGTGTAAAGGACAGTATAGTTAGGGGAAATACAATAAGCTGTTATTATGTTTCTACATTTAATTGTGGTGTATCAAAGGAAATACATAGCAAGTTAAAAAAATCATACCATGCAGCATTTTATCATAAAAAAAGGTATTAGCATATAAGAAAATACAAAGAACTTTTTAATTATTTTTTAAAATGAAAAAAAAACGCTTACTAGGTCAGAGATCGGCATGTAAACTTTCTTGATTTTTAATTTTTAGAAATGTATTAATTAATATCACACCCAAGCGGTACAACAATTTGAATCCAGAAAAATGTCGGTGTGAACAGCCTCATACAAAAAATCATTTTCATTTTCATTTAGTGAGATAGATCTCCAAAACCGGGGTGCGAATTTTGTTGTTTGGGTTCTTGTTAGATTTACATTGGCTAGGATAAGTGCAGTGAAGATTTTCAGAACTTTATAAAAAAATTAAAATATATTTTAGTGGGTGTTTTTTGATGTTTTTTAGTTTTACAGCTTTGTAATAAATTAAGATTGAAGATAAAGTTCTGAAAATCTTCACTACATTTCTCCTATCCAATGAGAATTAAAACAATGAAAATTAAAAAAAGACCCCAAACAAAAAAAACCGTTCTCTAGTTTCGGAAATCTACCTAGCTAAATGAAAATCTAGCAAAAAAAAACTCTTTTTTTAACTATAAAATATTAAAAAAATTTGTTTAAAAATTTTTATTCAACGTCTTGCATCAATTTGATAATCATTTTTTTAATAAGTTATCAACCATTTTCTAGCTATAATAGTTTAGGAGAAAAGTTAAAAACAGATATTTTGGGACTGTTCACGCCGACGTTTTTATGGATTGAAATCGTTATACCACTTGGGTGTGATATCAAATATCACTCATTAATATTTTACAATAAAGCTAGCTAAATTACCCACCTAACCATCATTACTGAGTTACATTTTTATTATTTTCCTATTTAACACGAATTCTTGAAGTTTTCAAAATTCAGACTTTTTCATTTCAATTACCATACTTACTTGATGAAAAATCAAGAAAGTTATATAATATTAATAATTATAGAAAAAAATGAAATACTAAATAGTAAATAGCAAGTTCTTAATCATAAAAAAAAGAAAATTTCCACGTGTTTTCTATGTTACACAATTCAGTTTACTAGAAAAACACTGTATAATCATAAATATTAAACAGTAAATAAAACATTTATTGGTTGGGTTTAATTATAGATGTTTTGTTGAACTTAAGTAAATGATTTTTAAATGTTTATATATAGTACAAACAATAAAAAAAAAAAAATTAACGCTAAAATAAATTACTTTCAAAATGTCTCTCCTTTGCCACCCACGCAATGGCACCACTAATCTTAAGCGAAACTATTTCTTATTGGATTGGATAGTAGTTACTGAAATGTTAAACAGTACCTATAGTAATATAAGAGTAAATTTATTATGTAGTTTTCAATAGAGTGGAAATAGAATTTGATTATTCTGATGGAATTAAATGTATTTTCGATATATTCTCACTTATATATGTTAAGGACGCATATTTTATTTTTTGAATGTGTGCCATGTTCGGAGTATTTCCTAGGTGTATTTTTACCGGCATTAACATTATAGAGGATATAATATCCTAATTGATGTTTAAAGGTTGAATAAGTTTGATTATTATTATATTTACTCTATGTATTTTGTTACAAACATTGCAATTTGTTTTTACAGATCATGTTTACTGCTAATCTTGTTTTATTTAACTAAGTATATTTTGCAATAGAGTTAGAAAGTGGACTGTTTACCCGAATCTGTACCCTTATAATCACTTTGGCAAGTTTCACGGAATGCTCAAGCTTTGTGATGCAATTTTCAGATTTCAAACATCAAGTGACTTCCAAACGTTCGCTCGTTTTGGCCTCTTATCTATTAAATTCTGCAAGAAAAAAAATGACCATGTTTTTGGGACTTTGATAAATTATTTGTGGTTTAGAAGTAACAAAAAAAAAAACTTAACTACTAATATTTTGATCTTGATTTCTTTTAAAATCTAATATTAATTTAAATAAAATTGATTGATGTGCCTTCAAAATATTGGAAGTTTACCCACAGTATATTTTAAAGTTATTTATTTTTTACATGGTTTCGTTAAAATTCAATTGATTTACATTAATCGTCCAACAAACTGTCAATCATTGTGTGAGTTTGTATATGATTTAATTTAAATGTAGGCAGACTTAATTTAACTGTGCATGCAAAATTTATATTATATAAAAATGTATTTAATATAAATATATTAAAAGTAAGTACTTACATATAAAACATAAGTATATATATAAAAACATATTTGGAAAGCATACCTTAAATATCTTATATTTTATTCTTAATTTAATAATAAGCGATACAAAAATTATATTAATTCAATTGAATCTACTTTTACTTCATAATTATTATTCAGCTCTAGAGTAATTTTATTTTATTTTAATTTATAATCATTAACCTTTGTACAATATAAATATTTTTGTCATACTTAAATTAATAGCTAATCATGAAAGCGTATTAAACAAAAGATAATCAAACTATATTTGAAATCAGAACTTTACGGGAACTTTGTTTTGAGGAGTATGTATTATATACATGCAATTTTTGCTCAAAAACATTATAAACTTGAATCGTCTACTGGAAGTTAAAGTATGTTATAAACTTATAAACAATTATCCACCTAGTAGGTATATTACATAAAATAATAATACATTAGGTAGGTATATCACTATGTATCATATTCTCACATATTATATTATAAATTATAATTATATATTTAAGAAATTATATTTTTGTATTGCATGCGTAACAACTAAAGGTATATGTATTTTTTTTGTAATTTCAATTTTTTTGGTAAAATGTTTAAACGTATCAATTATTTTTATCTTTCGATATATTTATGATACAGTTTTCTTATGGTAATCCTTAAATTACTAAAACCACGTAATTCTAAATTGAGATCCCTCCAAATGTTATCTTCAATAGAGTGTTGGCACTGCATGCACTACAGCGCTCATTTATATGTATTGATAAATTTATGGTAAACCTAACATGATTCAGATATAATAATTGATGTTCGAATAATTTTTACACTAATAAAAACAAGACCATGTATTTGTGTTTTATACATTATTATTTCTATCAATATACATATGTATAAATGTGCATATAATATAATATTATTTGCAAATTTCGTGCGATCGCGTTTTGAAGGGTACGGTACTTTTGCCGGCTTCTGTCCTGATGGTGGTGGTGGCGGCGGTGTGTACCATTCTGCACAGCTATGAACACGCGGAAGACGAGAACATGCGAATACCGGTCGATAATATAGTATAATCCGTTCGGTGGAAACAGAGATTTACGTGCGGATTTCGTCGGATCGAAAACTTCGCCGATGGCTCCTAGTGTTATCAAGTGGTCTCGGGGAAACGTACGGCAGCTGCTGCACCGCGCGTGCCTAACAACGCTTTTACACCGCCACTGCATGTGAGTGCTTCAGATACGCGGGCGTAAATAACAATATTGTCGTTTCGTTATCAGAGAGAGCAGAGAGAGAGAGAGAGAGGAGAGAGAGAGAGAGAGAGAGAGAGAGAGAGAGAGAGAGAGAGAGAGAGCGAGAGACAGAGACAGAGAAAGAGAGAGATGGACGATAACGAGGTTTTGGCATCAGCAGTATAATCGAGTGGTGGTCAGGTGAACTATTCGTCGTTGTCCATGGTTGGGTTGGATTAAAAAAAGTACCAAACAAAAAAAAATTGGAAGATTTAACCACCGTCGTTGAAAAACGTGTAGGATACAACACAGGACATCAGTATTTGTTTCCTCCATTAGTAGTCCAGTGACGTGACGGTGCCGACGCGCTTGCATTTGTTTTTCAAATCCTCAACGCTAATCAAGGAGAGCAGGAAGTTTTATCTGTAGTTATCGATCTTGAGTACGTTTGGCAGAACACGAGTACATTTTTTTTTAATAAATAAACGTAGTATGTATTTAATTTACCAATACAGGGTGATGCGCCAAGCAGTATCCCCTACAATTTTTTCTTTAAAGATTATTCCATTCAAATTCTGATTTTTGGAATTTTTCAGTACAAGTACTATATTTTGAAATACTTGGACTTTTTATACCATCAAAGAAGTGACCTATGGCTACACCAACATCTCTTTTTTCAAATGAGAAGCACACTTTTTCTTCAGAGTTGTTTAGAAGATGATTTGTTTGAAAATGTGGATGTATCTAATCAACATCTAAACGAGTAGTTTTTTGAGTTTTTCAAATGTATGTAATAAGGCTCATAGTACCCAGGTACATACAAATGTTAATTAAAGTTATCCAATTCATAATTTACACGAATAAAGGTGATTTTCATTCAAGAAAATTTAGTTTTTCATGGTCACAGCACATTCTTTAAATAGTATAAAAAGAAAAAAATCTTAGTATTTATTTGAGAATATTTTCCAAAAATATCATTAAATATTCCATAAAGAATTAAAAAAAAACCACTACTATAGGAAAAATAGTGGTGAACCTGTTCGGTAAATCAAACTATATATATAATATACACATACGATAAATGACTACGATACTAATAATATTATACTGCCGACACGTGTTTGATAAATCAATATCAAGTGTTGTCTTTTTGTCGTGTGAGTATGCGCTTGTGCACACATGTCATGTAGCTTCGTGACAGAACAAATTTCTACCGTAAACAAACGTAAAAAAATTTCACGTTGATGGAGTTTGTCTTTCACTTTATTGTTAGAGACACACTGTGTTTACTTGCTCGCAATGATTGAACAATTGTCTTTAGGTAGTTTTGAGAAAACCACTATACACCATGTTTGCGTTGTTTGCGATTGTTTTTCCAAAAACTGTGTTATGTATTATGTTTATATTTATTTAAAATGTAATCAAACAATATCAAATATATTTTAACTAATAACTAGTGTGAGACTCGAATAGTGAAATTAATATAAAGTCAGAAAAAAATTATCTCAAGTTAATAATATTTTGTCGAAACATATTATATTTTCAATATGTACAAGATGTGTGTTATTCGGGTGAAACGAGGAAACAGACAAATAATATAAAGTTTTTGATATCACCTTAAACAATGCAGGAGAGTACTTTGTTGGAGATTATTATATAATATGCAATTTATACGAACAGCTATATATTATGGTTTATATCCATTCACAATAAATTACTATTTCCATGTTATTATTATCTTACTCGTTTTTGCAATTAAATATAAAGGATTGCATCTATACATATTATACATAATCTATACGTATTCAAATTTTTAATTGAATCTAAATAATAGGTCAACGGAGTCTAGACACTTTGAACTTTCGAACAAGTTTAGTACTTATATATATTATATAATCATTACCCGTAGGTACCTAGTTATTGATTGTGGTCACTGGATAACTCAAAATACCTATACATTGATATGCATATTCTAACCAAAATATGTTACAACATATCTGCCATACAAATATATTCGTCTACATAAATGAATAATTTCATCAGATTTCGATAAGTTTAAATCATTTTTGCTTCGAACGCTAATCTAAACTATTAATGTTTAATTTGAAATATTTTTTTTTATCACCTTCATTGCGTAAAGCCGCAATATTGTATTATTTGCAAGTGAACCTCATAATGTGGAAATCGTGTTATTATTATTATTATTAATATTACTATTCATCTTAAATTTCCTTAAATTGTAGTTCACTAATTTAAATTATCATTGAAGAGAGAAAACTTTATTTTGCCATTTGAACAATCAAAAGCGATAACCGAACCAGTTTTCTGAAAACAAATGATATGAGACATTCCAAATTTATAAAGTTCTGCGGGGTATTCAAAACAAACTGAAATAAAGATTTTAAACTTCACATTTGACTGTATAACTATCTACTTTTAAATGAACACATATTTTAAAAACTTAACACTAGAGTGCATAAGGACAAAGGGTATATCTGCGTTAGCTCCGTTGTTTAAAATATTATGTGTTGTTTAAATAGGTAACGAACGGTCGATAACAAAGTTAACGACTTAGGTACTAGCACGAAAGCAACCATAAGATGACTTTTACATAATGTATTTTAGTTATAATAATATTTTGTGTTATGAATTTTGAATGATTTCTAAGAAGAGTTGGTTTGTTCTAGTTCTAACAAAACTCGTTACCTAGGTATCCATTCTAAACAACCTATGACAAGGCTCACTAATACCGCCGACAACAATTAATCATCGTGTGAAAATTAGAGAAGATTTATATAAACAAACATTAGTTGTATGTAATATAGATACCAATCTATATTATCGTCATATACAACGGAAATACGTTTTGTTATAGTATAATATTTATTACATTTAACGATTATCAAATAGTAATTTCAGTCAGTATTCAATTATGTAATATTGAATTCACGTATATTTAATAGTTATTTTTTGAGTAAATTCGTATGCACTTTTATAGTAATATTTGTGAAATAAATCTGATAATTTACTATATGTCATTATAATTGTTTCTATAATATTTTAGACTCAAAGATCACAGCTGTATAATGAACATAGTTCATAGAACATAGCTTTATGCTATTTTAGATATAATTAACACGACAATTTATTTTACAAATAATAAATTTAATGAATCACGAAATTTCATTTGAAGTATAAAATAAAGTTAAAAAAATCATAATCAAAGGAACGATAGTAATATACATTTTCAAATTAAAAACAAAACGAACCAATACTTGTTAACCAATGCTGTTAATATAAAAACATTTTAGTTTTTATTTTGAATTATTACAATCGGTAAAGTTAAACTACAGTGAACTTTTTCTTTCATTATAATTACTGCATAATGCAAGTACATTAAAATGAATGATAATAATAATTATAATATTTCTGAAAAAAATGTAACTATCATCTAAAAAAAGATGATACTATTTTGTTGAAAAGTGGTATAACGATGGTAGTTAGTTATTTCAGTATTTATTATTTTTTATATCTACAGGGCATCAACGTTATTACTGCTTACCACTGAATGTTTTAATTTTAAATAAAGTATTTTTAATGTGAATATTTTATAGGTACACATGGTAGTAATAATATTTTTTTTATCTAACCCATTTTGGTGTAATATATAAAGTACAATAAAAAAAAAAATTATATAGTTATTTTTCCGTTTTCGTAAACATATTCTGCGAAATTGATAATAATAATATGAGATACGTGAATATAATATCCAACTGTGGGGTTCACATTCTAGTTTGTTATTATTTAAATTACCACTTATTTTGGATGCTTTTCCCAGATGTGGTAAATAGTGAATAAAAATTGTATTTAAAAAAAAAAAAGATAAGACTATATTAATTAATAAACAATTTAATTTTAAAATTTAAAAGTCATTAAAAACTTGTCGGTTTTAATTAAGCGTTTATTATTAATGTATAAACAATTGTATGCATACACATATAATACTTCTTTCACAGTATCTAAAAGAGAATAATTATTTAATTAATTATTTTGTTATTTATAGGAATTGATTATTTTATATTTTTATACTTCAGAAGATTTTTATTTTATTTTATATATTTTTTTTTATTTTGAGTTTAGAAGTTAATTTAAATAGTCTAAAATGTTATTTTATTTACAATCAAAAAATTTAAGATATTATATATATATATGGTTTTAGTATATGTAATTGATTTATATTAGTAACTACAAATTATTAGACATTTTGAGCATTTTTAAGGAGCATTTTAAATATTTAAGCAAAAAAAATGAATCAAAGCTAATACAGAATAATTATTGTAATATAAATAGCTAACCACGTACTCTTCATTGCCGTGAAAAATGTTAACTTTATATGGTTCAAATTGTTTTCAATTAGTTATTTGATATTCAGTGTAATAAAAATTGTCTAATATTTATTATAACCTGTAACCAATAATAGTAAATATATTTTATAAACATAAAAAAAAATTCCAGTCGTAATTTCCAACGACCATAGTGAATTTCAAAATACTTGTGCAAGCACCTCTTTAAAATGCGAGTTTTGGAAAATTCTTTATTTATACTTACTTACATTTTGGTACGACGAAGGTACGGTGAAAATGTTAAGTCTCAAGCTATCGTCGTTAAGGCTCTACGTTGATCAGTCAGGACACGTTCGATTATATTACTTTATAACGTTGCCTGTGCCAAATAGAGGGCCCGTGAGAGTGTGAGACTAGCTTGTGATTATGCGAGCAGTTTATTGTCAGGTGGGTACGCAAGTGTATAATTTGTAACTCTAAAGTTTCAAAGTTATACCAAGTTTGTCGTTTTTACTTAATCCAACCCACGGCGGATTGGATACAACGTGCCATCGCTTATCCAATGGTCTTTGATATAGCTGTATAATAACCCAAATTCACACGGGAAAAAAATTTCAATTAATACAAAATACTGTGTTATATTGGTGTGTCTCGGTTTAGAGTACCTCATTTCAGATTTTAAAGCTCTTGGTATATTTCTGAACGTGCTTAAAACAATCCCTGAAATCAGTAGAGTGGTTTTTGAGACTATATATAGGCAACAAACAAAATCGTTTTATAAATACACTCTCATATTAATTGTTTTAAGATATAATTTGTTCATTAGAGGCCATAAGCTCGACAATTTGATGCGTGCTTCTACCTCATCTGCCACAGTAACCAATGGCAACCATTTATTAAAAAAATAAACAATATTTCCAATTTCTACTATATACTTTGGATTTTATGTATATATATAATATAATTTTCATAATGAATTATTATAAAACAATTTGACCGTTTTTTTATTTTTGAATAACATTTAGGTTTGTCACTCGTGTATTGTTTCTGAAAAATAATTGCAGAAGTTCCTATCTTATAGCTATATTCGATAAGAATTTTAAACGGTGGTGACACAGTATTTCTCAGAATTACAATTTTACCCTCAAAATGTTTGCACTACAAACAGATAAGTTTTTAAAGTATTCAGGTGTCGGGAGTGAATGCACCAACAGTTTTTGTTGTAGTACTAAGACACGTAGGGACTTCTGAGAGTTTGGCGAACACATAATTATAATAGGTAAAATTGGTAATTAGTTATTCGTGTACCCACCTACCTGTTATTGTGTATTTAAATGTCAATACTGTACACCAGATGAAAAATGTTGACAGATACAGCGCGGAGAAAGAAGAAAAATATTTCACTTGCGTCCGAACTAGAAGAAGGTGATCGTGCCTATAATAGTTGCGGATGTTGCACGTGGATATGATATAATTAATAGAAGGCAATGTGTGTGTGTGTGTGTGTAAGTGATCCACAGCCTAAGTTTATTGTACTCGTTGCTTTAGAATTTGGTACATATATAATCTCTATACTCGTGGATGTGCACCTCGGAGACAATTTCTTAAATTTTGTATTTTAAAGCGGGGCTCACACAGGGATTTGTTAGCTTACGAAAAACGAATATTTTTTCTGTATATTATTATTATATGATTCTCATTGTATAACTTATATAAATTAATGTAGTTATTATAATTGTACATACATTCAGACTTGTATTTCAAATTTGGTCAAAACCACACGAATGACTGTGTTAAAAATACATTGTGTAGTATGTTTACCAACATAGTTTAATTGAGTTTAAGACGAGATCACTGGAGTTATTTAATTTGTCGCGGGCAACGTAGTGCAAGATCGGCAATAATTAATACGACTTACGCGTATTATCTAATGTATAAATTCAAAAGCATAGACAACCTAGGTTCACAGTTTATGACCGGTTTTCGTAAGGTTGTTGTCAATGGTATCTGCAACAAAATAGTTATGATTGGACATAATTTTGGTGGAAACAATCCAAATAACCGTACTATCGTAAATCTGTGTTGTTAACATATTATTATTAATATTTCAACGGTGTGTTTGAGGAGCGGTGAATCTGCGGAAATTTAATTTGTCACGTCGCTGTGCATGATCAGCTGGTGATAAAATAATATTATGTCAGTGGAGTAAACGGTCAGAGGCAGTGGCGTGTAATCGACGGTGTTCGAAGAGCGTCTAAAAGGCGGCACACGGCGATCAAGACACAATGACAAAACGGGAAAACTTTTTCGCGGTATTAGCAACTCTCGTCAACGAACCGAAGCACGCTCGTTTATGGTGGCACAAACATAAACTCGGCGTTTTCCGGAGTGTATGTGGGTGGGAGGGGGAGGACCGGACGTTGGTGGAAAAATGATTAATTGCGCCATCGCGGTGCGCGTGGTGCCAAAATCGGCTTTTATATAAATTGTATTCGATTTCGGTGGACAGAGAACGTTAAACGGACCGAGAAGTATAGTCGGATACAACTTTCTGCAATACTATAATAGTTTCAGTGGTGTACGGTTCCGGACGGTCGTTAACTCTGTGCCGCTCGAGGCTGATGAAAAACTCTATTGTACCGGCACACAACGATAGGAGTTGGTGTCTATTATCACATGACGAGTTGCTCTTTTTACATAATATTTTCAGCCGCCTCGCTATAGTATAGGTACGTTTGCGATCGAACACTTTTTGATACAAAAAATATTATTATTATTTGTATACGCTATCGCACGAAAGCTCGACGACGCTATACTTCGCTATTAGACCGCGCCTCGCCGTATTATTATACCTACCTACCTGAGAACACGATAATATTATTATGAGGTTTTTACTAGCTCGGGCCCGATCGCAGTTTTTGTGGTTCGATCGATTTTTTTGTTTGGCTTATATATGATTTTTACCCCGGGGATAAGAGTCGGATCCTTAGTGGGGACATTCTATTGTTCGATTCTTAAATTACAAATTAAAATATTATTCAATCAGATACTTTTTATTGTATAATAAATATTATTAAAGTAGGTATAAAAGGTAATTAGGTAGGTATATTTAATATTATTTATTAGTAGGCATTAAGTATTTAGGTGTATCTATTTTAAATTTATTTTTTGTATCGTTTGATGTTTTATTTATAGTGGCAATCGCGTTATTTCGTTAAGTTAACAATATCAGCTGTCAGTGTACTGAATACATAAAATATACGCCTAATACATCAGTCGTATAAGTGTCAATTTTTTACATTCAGAACGGTTTTAGCCATTATGATAATGCAATTGCGTCGCTCGTTTTGAAAATAGCGGCGGAAAAGGTACAATATCGGTGACATAGAGGTGCAGTAAAAAAATACCACTGTTGTTTTCTGTGACAGCTCTACGGTGCAGCACTATTTAGCAATAACACATGGCCGTTTCACGCGTTATTAAATCCAACACACATGCTTGTAAATTTATATAAATGACGCATGCGCATAGTTTCAATAAGCACAGTAATAAATTGGCGATAGTGCTCCGCTGGTGATCGAATGCGACAGCCGTTACTAAATGTCGTGTGTTTTGTTTTCATCGTTTTCCTGCGATTTCATGCTTCCGCTAACCAAAATACTGATTAGGACGTATTTCTTTTTTATACAATGTTTTGAATTATTGAAAATTAAATTCCCAAAGACATCAGACGTGCGAAATACGAAAAAGAGGAACCGCGAATATAGGTCACGACAACCGAAATTTACTACCAGAACCGACAACGTAAATAACTCAATAATATATTATTCTTATTGCCTACTCATAAACAAGCCGGTGTAGTATTAATAAATATCTATTTTTTATTTTCATTATCACGTTTTATTTTAAGAAATCTAAATCTTGATAATTTTCCTCCGCCTTATTCGCGTTTTAACTAGCGGATGTATATTTTTGCCAATCAAATTCATCTTTATGGCTGTTTTTTATTTTATATACATTTATAAGTCGTTCCGTAATTATTATTATTATACAAAACGATAAAATCGTCCGTCTTGAAAACCATTTGAGAGTTGAGACGGCGACAGTGTGTAATTATCCACGGATGAGTAATTTTGCAACTGCTGCTGTATAGTTAGTGATGTAAAATACAAAAACAAATTATTATTGTTCTGTACACTTTATAGTTTTCTCAAGCCGATTACTATAATATTGTGTATAATCCCTACCTATTTTGTAATGAAATATCGTCATCCCTTGTGCTAAGAGAACGTATATTTTTTTTCCACTATAGCTCTCATTAGGAAACTTATTTCTTTACGTTTTACGTTACATTTTATTCCATTTTATTCCTGCTTGGAAAAATATCAAGACGGCGGGAGAATCGGCAATCCTATGACGAATTCTTCGAATTTGCATTTCACGAGTTTCGGTGCAATATTACGATGGTTATTCGAGTTGCTACGGTGTGTTGGAGTTTCAAACACGATGGATTAAGACTATTATTCTTTAAAATAAATATACACGCCACTTAAAAGTTATCTCGAGTACGCTGTACGTGAATTCCTGGCGAAATTGTGTCCTCCATGGCTACAGTGCAAACTTAAATTTGCCCAGAATAAAAGCTTTTGTTTGTAATCTGTTTGCGTAAGGTATATCTTCTTTTTACGTAATTTGATTGTGCGAAATGCGAATACACCTCCACATTACGTATCAAGTTCGTGCGTTATAAAATATATTAATAAATATTATAATATTGATGATTAAATATTCAGTATATTATCATACAATATACACCTAATATTTGGTTGATGATATTATTATTAAAAAAGTCATTAAATCGAGATAATAAAACTATATAAACCGTGCAAAGTTTCTTTTATATAATTGAATGTTATCTGAAATATATGATTATAGTATTATATATTATGTGTTATAAATTATGATGTTTATAAATCGTTACGATGATATTGTAGTGAAACTTCTGTCTACTGAAAATGGACTCCCCTCATTAGTGCATTTATATTTTTAGTTTTCGTAAGTGTCCAATATAGAGAGATTCCGCTGTTCATTGTCCAATACAGACATGCTTCGCTATATGGAGTTTTTATAACGAACACAGAATAATAAAATGATTCCGTTTGATAAAAGTAGGTTTTTTTTTTGTTTTGTGACAAACGCAGTGAAACACCTAAAATTTCCCATGTGATGCTTATATTTTTAAAATATTCATTACCTTATACGAACCCATTCGTTTTAGGAGACCTTACACGGTTTTTTATCCACCAAGATTGCTTTTATTATGTATACAACAGCGGGGTTTAGGAGATTGAATGGATATGAAGGTCACGGCGTAAATATTCCGTAGTCCAAAGAAAGAAATGCATAAGAGAAATCACACACTCTGTGTATTCAAAAAGTCTTAACACGTATTTCGTTAAGAAGAATAACAAGCCAAGTTTTAACAGGTTTATTTTTATTTTTTATATTAAAACTTTTAAGCTGGGTCATGTGATTTGATCAACGACAGTATTTGCAATGGCCGCAATTACTTTCGCAGGCTTTATTCCTTTTGTTTGCTATATGGACAATGTTCTTGGAGTATAATAAATGTATTATGTCTTCATAATCTCTATAAATATTAACGAAAATCACATTAGCAAAATACAAATTTTCTGAAAGAACTGACCAGAAAAAAAAAGTATGCTACTTAAACGTAAGTTGACTAGACAAAAATTGATAAAATTACATGATTAGTAAATAGTTGAAGAAATATACCCATGTTAACAAATTTTCAAAAATAATATTTTTAAAAAGTTGTTGCATTCCAAATTAAATTAATCAAAAAAATATTGATATTTTAAAGAATTCTAAAACATAAGCTACTTGACTTAGATAAATGTTTTTACCATTCAAATCGTTCTTATAGTCAGATTCACAAATTAGCTATTTTGGATTTATTCAAAAAAATTCAAATCAAATTTAAATTTTTTTATCTTTAGTATTAAAAAATAAAAATAATTTTTTTTTTGTATTACACGTGTAGCGCAAGTGGCTATAAATTATATATAAACAAAAAAAGTTAAAAATATTGATTAAAACAAAAGTTATTCCAAAAGTTAGTTCTTTCTGGTATTTAAAATGTAAATTTGCAAAGTACCTCCTTAATTTAACGTCATTGAAATACAATTACTTATCGATAATTGTTTATCGGCCTGTTAGCTTTTTTTTTTTTTATAAATTAAATAAAAATTAATTGCTGTTAATGAATAAACTCAAAAAGCAATAAAAAGACTCTGCAGTAAGTGTAAAGCATTTCAAGAGTTTATAAATTATGGTAATGTACGAATTTTACAGAGCAGGCGATAAAACTGGTTGTGGTAGTAATTTTAATTAAGTAGTAAATAATAAGTTTTACGGATTAAAAACAAATTATCAAAGTCTATAAAAGTATTATGACGTTACACGTCTAATCTGATGGTTATTTGATTTGGGGAAAAAAAATAATTCGACTGCATACCCATTACTTTTCATATCTTGTATAATATTTGATTTATTTACGTATAATTTTCAAACAATAATTTAATTTTGAAATAGATGACCATGAACCATTTTATACAACTTTTTTTATTTAATAACAATATTAAAGTAAATAAATTTTATTTTTGCGCTTGATTGAACTTTGTCCATCGAAATCCTTAACCTGCAATGGTACTTACAGTTTTTTTTTCAATTTATCATATTATATTTAACATATTATTCATTTACAATCTATATTTTTTGTATTATGAAAATCATTATGATTAATTCTTCTAACAGCCGTGAGCTATCTGAGTCTTATCGTATACCTATAAGCCATAAGGAAAAACGATGATTGAGTGTTGGAAAATGAATTTGTATAATTTAAATTTACTAACAAAGTTTAAATAACTGATAAGCCAAATCTATTTAGTTTTTGATGTTAAAAATATTTTTATTATCTCTTGGATAGACATATTACGATAAGTTTGGTCGTTTAGTGTGATAATTTTGTTTAGGTTCCATTATTATAGACACAATATAATATGCGTTTCTTGAGTTTTCCAAGTTGAAATTAAATATTGATAAAATTATATCCTTACACTCAACTATGCCACTATAGGGATTAATGTTTATTAATATGAAGTTTAATATTGTGAACATTATAAATATTTTACATTGTGGTTATACCTATTTGGTTCGGTCCTAAAATAGAATTAATTGATTATTATTCATAAGTACGTATCTATAGTGACAAGCATCCCGCTTTTAATATTTAAAACTGATAAGTCAAAAGTTTTATATTTATAATCTCCTAGGAATATAATAGCATATTGTTAGCTACATTTTCCTCATAGATAATAAAGATATGGATAGGACCTTAGATCATATACTTAGTATATGATCTAAGGATAGAACATAATGGTCTTATCAGCGGTCTTCGAGGGGAACAATTGAGGCCAAATAAAGTATTGGGGAGACAGATTAACAAAATGCGCTCTGGTGGAAACAATTTGTACCTTCCAATTCGGGATGTATAGATATAGTTTTATATTGGTTATCTTACTTTTTATAATAAACTAATTCTGGTATCGAAACTTTATACGCTTTTATAGCTAACTGTATACGTTGGTAAGTACAATTTCTACAATATTATCAAATACATTCAAATACACTTCACTTAAAGCAAAAGATATGCGAAATGTCGGGAAAATACATACAATCTCCCGACTCCGCGTAGGGGGGAACCCGCCTAACCATCAGTACGATAGGCGTCGACAACGCTCCCAGTGTTAATCTGTCTTCCCAATATCTATATCGAGTATAGACTATCAATCACAGCTATGGATAAAGGAGCCTCAAGTGCCTTCCCCTCTAGGAACACGGCCTCAAATATATTTAACGTAGCCGTGGCTTATCCATATCTTTATTATCTATGATTTTCCTAGATAGTATATAGGTAGTATTTGTATTATATAGTATAGCACATTTGGATTGCAGGAAAATCGTGCTTTGAAAAACAGTAAATAATGTATGATACAGACGGCTTAAAATATTATTTATTATCGACTGATGAACATAAATAATAATAATATTATTATAATATAATTTAAACGGATCTGGTGGAAAACGAATTATGCATACTGGTCGGGAAAATAAACATTCATGCCACGACGAGTTGGCTGTATTAAAAACAGATATCGTTTTTGAAGCTAAAATCAGAGCCGTTAATATAGTATGACGTATAATGAAAAAGTGTTGAAACAAATAATTCGACACCATCGATTATCGAAATCATCCCAATCACAACATCGAGTCCGTCCGTTAAATCCGTTCCAACGGATCACAGCGATATCAATACGATAATAATACTATTATACTGTAATATTATATTGTACCCATTACATAATACAATTTGACGTGTTGTACGTGGGTGGATTCATTGTTCTGTTAAACATTTTTTTTTAGGTGAAAAGGACGGACGCGTGGCACTCAAATAATATATTACGTCGGTTGTTAGTAATGTGACGTGTATTTTTGTTAACGACAGTATAGTCGTAATGATAATACCACCATAAAAATGATATAATATAAAATAGATTTTATATCGTTAAGCACCTATCTCAGTTATCATTTTATTTCTATAAAATAGTCGACTCGATCATGCCGTTATTTTATTATTATCGTAAAATATAGCCTGCACGGGAAAAGCGCGCGAAGAGTCAACGGCGATAATGTCATATGTAGACATCAATAATTACGACGACGACGATAATAAAAACAACAACAACAACAGCAGCAGCAGCAAAAACCGACAGCAACCACAATGATGATGCGGTAATAACGCCGAAAGTGATAACAGTATCGTAGTCGTCGAGACGCCGGCGCCGGCACAATAGAGAAGATCGCAGTCGTCGTTATCGCGCGGAATGATAAACGATAGTCGGCCATGAACACCGTGCAGAGTTCCCACGGCGGTGGTGGATCCGGCAAGGAAAAAGGCATCGAGGTGAGTAGCACGACGGCCTGCACTATAATAATAATAATAATAATAATGATGATAATAATAATAATAATAATAATAACGCATAATGTGTTACATCATTATGATGTTACGAGTAGTGATGTCGGCACATGTTATTATAATACGGTTAAAGCGAGTACCTATATACACCCGAGTATAGGCGGTCCGAGAGATATTATTATTATTATTGATATCGCGGCACGTCCGTCCGCCCGTCCGTTAAAATAGGGGCGGGGGTGGAAAAAACGGAGACGGTATTGCGTGCGAATTCTATCATGATTATGCGTGCGCGGGTTTAAGTACGTGTACCTATATTATAAACTGAGTGATTCACCGATCACGCTCACCCCCGTTTTCCCCTTTGATATAGGTGCTAAATATTTTACTCAAATTCTGTTTTTACGGAATTTTTAAACATATTAGGCAGGTTACTCGTAGACCACATCTTAAAATGAATATGTTTTCAAATGGGAACCACCACCCTTGTTTAAGTGTTTAAGTGTTTATTTAGTGTGATTATTTTGGTAATTTATTTTACACATTTTGATATAGTTCCTTAGTTCAAAATTCAAACGAACAGTTTTTACAGTTATTGAAATGTTTATACTAATTTATTATAGTAGTCCTTAAAAACGGCTTTATAAAAATACATAATAGATAATAGCTGATATAATATTGAATTTAGAATTTATTATACTTGGACCATCTTCACAAAATATAAATATCGATAGATTAACAATATTCATTACTAAAATGTTTTAATCACCATAGCTGCTATACATGGACCTTGTAGTAATCTTAGTACACAAAGTTAAATAACTTAGACGTCTTAAACTACTTGTTCAAATCTGGATTTCATACGTAAATATTTTCAGAAAAATTAACCTCTAAATAATGAAAAGAAGAAGGGTACACAATTAAAAAACAGCAGTTTGTGTGTCCACAGGTCACTATATAAATAGTACAAAAAAATGTCAAGAATTTAAAAATAATATGGTAGTTAGGTATATTTTAAAATTCCAAAAATCTGATTCTAAACCACTAAATTATCAAGAAAAAAAAGAGGGATAATGCTTGTTGTATCACCCTGTATATTATATAACCATATAAGTACTATATATTGGGTATAATATACTTTTATCTCACCTATGACGTAAGAAACTCTGTCTGACATTTACCCGTCAATACTTCCCATAGCACTTTATTATTATTTGATTTATTATCATATCTGTGATAATTTCGTAATACGTTTAACGTGTGAAAATACAGATGTTTTATCAAAATTTTCATCCAAGGTCATTAAGATTTATCCACAGATAGAGCAGTATAGGTTTTTAATTTGATTATTGATGTATTTTTACCATTTGCATTGTTAAATATATTGTACCAATAAAATAAATGTTCTTTGATCCACTCACTAATTAAAAACCTAATGAATAGGTATGAAATAAAATTAAAATAAATTAAAAATGTAAATAAGTACAAAACAAACATCAAAAGACTTCGATACACTTCTAATTTTCAACAACTCACCTTTATTTAAGTATTTTCGATATTTTTAATAAGGGTATTGTTACTACCCATTGTATTTTTCTCTTGGTCGGTGGTTCATACCATAACTAGTTAATCTTTCCATCGGTTAACCTTAACAGTAAACTCTCAAAATACGTTAATCCTGTCTTGTCCAAAAATATTTTAGTCACAATTATGTGTGCGACAATCCCTTTGAGAGCGTTTGATGGAATTTACATCTCAAACGCAGTGAAAATTATTGTCTTGAAACGCGAAACTCACATTGTTGAGTAATTGGGTACTTGGGTGTGCCAACATTTTGGGGAAAAATACCAACGATAAACGGCATGGTTATATTTCTGAGATGTATATTATTATATCGTCATCTCTTATAGTGCCCTTAGGCATAGATTTTGCTAGAGTATTAATTTCAGATCAGCATGTTGCCACGGCAACAGGACATCATTGTTCAACAGGTGTTTTATGATTAATTCTGTATTGAAAAGAAGGAAAAAAACTTCTGATATTTTATGCACTGCGATGAAAATGTTAGAATATTGCAGCAATTATTTATAACAGTTTTCCAAATGACCTTATATCATATTTTTCAACATACTCGTGTAGGGTAGGCAGGGAACCCGTAGATTCATAAATAAAATACAAATAATAATGACACCTTATTTGTTTAAATATTATTTTATTTATGCAGGAGAATTTTTTCAAATATTGCTGATGCCATGAGAAATTCCACATTATGATTTATTCAAATACATTACAGTTTACTTATTTAAGATGTAATAATAATTTATAATATACATGCAATTATTATATTTCCACTGTTTCACATGAATATCAAAATTATTTTACAATATTGCACTTATCACCTGCATATACTTCCCTGCAAGAGTAGTTGCAAGTACTTCCTATGTAGAATGACATACATATTATTCAGCCTCCTCACAAGAAGTGCTGTATTTCCACATATATTAACTATGAAGGATTTAATAATACTTATTTATCACATCTGCCTTTTTTTTTGGCTCGGGTATATATGTGTTCGCGTGTTACGAATACATTTTTACATTTGTTCTTCGGACCACAATACAGTTTGAGGTGGATCGATAAGCATCTATGATGTGACCTGCGGTGTAGGGAGTTCATGTGCTCAATGAATACTAAAACAAAACCCGAGAGTCCAATTAAATGAATTATATCTGAACGAGTTAAGTTTTTAATTAAAACTGGCATAGCTGCCGACCAATTATCTGAGTTTAGAGAAACTGCAATTTATTAAAACATTTAACGATTATTTTGTGTGTGGTAGGTATTCAGTCGCCCATCCGATGGTGACAAACATACGTGATGGAATACAACAATAACTGAACAAAAAGAAAAAAACAAATTCCAAAAGTATACATTTAATTTTTATGTATTTAATGTTTTTTTATTGACCCATTAGTTCCCACTATACCACGTACACAACGTCTTACTGCTACCGGCCGACGTATTTCGTGAAATCATTTTTAGAATAACCAAAGCAAGCTTTGTCACGATTAAACATTTCATTCATATTTTCCCTCTCGTTATTTTATTATTATTATTTTTTTTTTCGTCAACTGATTTAATTAATGACTCAAACCGTACGCATATTTTTGTGCGCGGCAATATGAAGAAAAATTACAAAGGAATGAAAGAAAAAAAGTTATCAACGACTAACGAGATTTTCTTATTGACGGATCCATTTTTATCTTTTTGCAGCTGTAATCACGTTTTGAAGCAGCTCCGAATCTGGGAATCTGGGTGTGTTTTCAAATGAGTATTTTACGATAGGGTTTTTAAGCTTTAAGCTTTTAAAAGAATAATTATCATACCTTTTATGGCATGTTGAAAATTTAATTTTTGATAATGTTTAATACCAAATAAAATATAGGTCTTATTTCGTTAATTTTTATTTCTATATTGTAAAATAGTGGTTTATACACATATGATAAACACTATTAAAATTATTTAATTTATTTTTGAATTAATTAATAGTTAAATATATGTATGATCGAAAATAGGAATTTGAAGAATTGTTTAATTTAAAACGGAATTTATTCAGAATATTATTTTGTGTTAAGCCCTTGCAGATATAATAAAACTATTTTGAATATATTTGAAATTTAATAATTGGAATAACTATCAATTAGGAACATTACTGGAGTATATACAGATTCAAATAACCAACGTTTACTAAACTAATACTAATTTATATTATATCTAAAACAAATTAATGTTTTATTATTTTAATTTTCAAGTTTATTTTAAAATGTATTCATTTTATGCAGTATAATGTGGCCTTCCAAACATACTCTCACAGTTGATGAATTTTTTTGTAAATCATTTATTATTAAATATTTTGATTGTTAAAAATCATTATTTTTGTATTGGATGACTCTTTATTTTATTCATTTTTTTTCTTCAAAAATTTGATATAGGTAGTGCCTAAATTGTAAATCTGACTTTTCGACAAAATTAAAAAGTTAAATTATTAATGCACATAAAGTATTCACAAAAAAAAGTTATCAACGGTGAAGAAAACACAATATGACGGTACGCATGTATAGCAGTATTATATAGGAAATAGGTACAGGGAGATTCGCCAAGAATGCTCATCTACATTATTAGATTTTATAATGAATTTATTAAAATTCTGATGTTTGGAATTTTTAAATAAACTTTAAGTATTACTTGGTGATTAAATATTTCTGTATTAAATTAGAGAATCATAATTTTTCTTTTTGATTATTTAGAAGACAATTTTTTTAAAAATGTTTATGTGCCTAATTCAAAATTAGAACGAGTATAGTTTCTAAGTCATTGATATGTTTGTACCAGCTACTAAGGATAGTATTCATTAAAAATTGTTTTACAACAATTTAAAGTCGATGTAATATTATATCCAGTATTTATCAGACTAGGACTATTTTTACAAATTATTTATTTTTAATAATAACATTTTGAACACACTATTGCCTCATAGTCTTCTAAGCTCATTATCGTGAACTTATTATCCTTAGTAATTAAGTATACAAAGTTTGAAATGCCGTTATTTTCAGAAAACATATTTATTAAATAATTTACAGTATATAAGGAGGGGGTAATATAATTTAAAAAATAGAAGTTTGTATTTCCAGATGACCTTAAGTAGTACATAAAACCTCAAGAGTTTAAAAATAATATGGTCTCTAAGTATAATTCAAAAATTCCAATAGTTAGATTTTGAATATCTGCATTATTCGAAGAAGAAAATGAGATGAGAATGCTTGCTGATACTTCTTGTATATCATGTTTTTTGTTATAAAAATTATATTTTAATGAAATAGTATACTTTTGAATGGACATTATAGATCTGTCTAATAATGTGTACATATAATATTGAATAAGTATTTGTTAGGTTTTTCTCTGTGTCAAACATTTATGATGCCAATTGCCAACACGTATTGTTGAAACAAATACATAAATATTGATGATTGTTTTATAATATTATGTTTGATTTATATAAAAAGGTTAAGTTTTACTATCATCATAATTGATTATAAATACTATAATATTTATAATCAATGTTATCATTATCCTTAAACAATTGCACTTTATGAAGTGAACGCTCTTATCATTTTATAAATTAAGTATTTTTATTTTTGATATATATACTTAACTATTACTTTCTAATAAAATTTTTTTTAAATAATTTATTTAAAATAATGAATAGGTAGATATAACTGAGAATATCGTGATATTATGGTATAAACTTATAACCTCATTCATAATTATTAAACGTTTTTCTGCTTGAAATATATACTACGGGTAATAGGATAATTGAATTTTAAATTAATTCTTTAAAAATAAAATGTCTGTATTTTTTTAGTTTTAATCATTTGAAAATGACTATTTATTTCACATGTCATATTAAAGTAGATTTTACAAACAGCACAACAATTTAGAAACAAATTACAAGCTATTTGGAAGGTTCTCTTTTAAAAAATAACTGCGCCCTTCTGCTATATTTTGCAGATTTCCTTATATTTTCCATTAGTTGAACTATCATAATATAATATATTTATAGTTTTTAAAGCTTATGAATAATGCTTATTTTGTTAGTTAATTTAATTTATAATATTCATAATTGAATGTTCTCATTTGAAGAAACTATTTTTATTTTGTTTTATATGTAATTTTAGAGTTATTAGATTAAACATTATTTAATATACTAATAATGTATTAAATATTGTAATATTAATTATATGACTGAAATATATTGAACATTTTAATAGTACCAATATAAAAATTGTAATATTTATTTATTTAAGAAATACATTATAATTGGATTACCGCATAAGAAAGGTTATGACGTATAGTGCACACTGATAAAAATGTGTCTCTAACGATATTTAATATGATAAACCAAAAATATAGTTTGTTGTAGACAATTTTCAGTTTGGATCAATGACACGTTTAATGTCAATCTTTCTGCAAAGATTATGAATAATATTAAGAATTGTTTACTTTATTATTGTGACTTCAGTGTATTTGGTCTAATTAAGTTCTAAATCCAAAATCGTCGGATCTGGATTTTTTAACACTAATTAATATATACTAAACTAAAATACATAAGCTGTTCAATGACATGAACTCCTCCTTTTCTAATAATTAATAGGTAACTAACAATAATAAGTGATGAATAATTAAATTTAAATTTAAACGGTTATATAACTAAAATCTAATCGTGCATGTAAAAGTAAAAAAAAATAACATAAAATATTTTCCAATCTTAGTGTTATATAACTTGTTTAGTAGTCGTGAATATTTCATTAATAATTTCGTGAAAAGAAAAACCTGTCGATAAACTTTAAATAATGATACCCGCTGAAAGTCGTCGAATAAAAAAATATGAGAATGAATAGAATGGTTTATGAACTAAAAGACACAATTTCCTGTTAAGTATGATTGACACGCAACAAAAAGTTGATTATTAGGATGCTATACTAGTTTATTGTTGCGAATTTTGTAAATCCATGTAGATTATGGGTTATCACGGTTAGTTTTATAAAAATATAATTTTCACGATATTTTTTTCATTCAACCTAACTGTTGTCATCAATGTAATATACTGTTTTATTTGTTCATTCATTTATTATATATTTTAGTGGATCATTATTTTATGGTTTATGATGCCATTCTGTATTTTTCATTTACAACGGAGTTTTGTTGACTGTTTTAGTAATGTTTATAATTCAAATTTAAACATACTATTGAACTTGATTAGGTGGTAACTTACATTGAATATATTTAATTTTAAAATCACAAATTTTGAGTTTTTCACTGAATTTGATTTTTATTATTTGTTTCTGATGTAATATTTGACACATATTATTGTACAATATATTATTTATAGAAATTTAAAAATAGAGTATTTTTTTTGTTATAATAATACTCAAAATTGGATCAAAGTTACATTATTGTTTGAAGGTAATCACTGTTTAACAACCCTTATAATGGATTATGAATCCAAGCTTATGATTTTTGGCATCAAAATAGTCTATTAACACTTTTATAGGGTCGGCAATTTCCGGTGTTTAATATAGAAGGTCAGAGCAGTTGGCCGGAAGGAAGGCCATTAGTGATCCGATCCTATCAATATTATTATACGTACATTATATAATACAAGTTAATTTATTCAAATCCAGAGTATTAAGATTTTATGGCTGCTCTCTTGAGTCCATTTTTTAGTACTCTATTTGATTAAAATTACTTTTCGTAAATTAATTGTACACGACGTAACATCGTAAATAATTATAAATTAAATATTGTATTTATTATTGAAATAAATGTTTTCAATTCTCATAAATTTTTAAAAATATATTTTACAATATCAATTATTAAAGACTCACTTTAAATATTGCTCAGCAACTAGTACAAACAAATTGTGTTTGATCTAATGTTATGTAAAATGATACAAAGAAGAAGTTAATAAATATAATATAAATGTATGTGTATCACTCTTTATCCGTTTTCTGTTTAATTTTCGTGTACCCAGATATAAGATATCGAGCTACAGAGAAATATCGATAATACGTTTCTAATTTTTGGATTAAAATCTGCTGACCAACGACGGTCACTAGCCTCGTGACTAGATTATACACATAATGTGCTGCGGCGGGTTGATAACAAACAAGACAAGTAACTAAACCTTAGATAATTTTACAGATTTTCGATTATGTGGGTTAAACATTATAGGGTTTTGGGTACTTAAAACTGCTAAATGCATGAACGTACTACAGATTCTATGGTTGATTGTGGTTGTATTTAGACTAAAATGTGTTCAATGCATTTTCCATGTTCTTATAAATTGTTTAGACAAAATATCATGATATGGAAGTTAGACTAATAAATAGTGGTTTTAAAAATGAACAGGATTAAATTATAACAAATTTTAAAAAAATGAACTTATTTTAATACTATATAATATAATATACACCAGTATAATGTTTGTATTAGGCATAATGTACACCGTTAAGCATTAATATTTAATAATAACAGTAATAATCATAGGCGTAAATATCGTTTGGGATTTGGGGGGGAGGGTACTAAAGCTTATTGAATAAGATTAAAACATCATGATGTAGGAAATGTTTAGGGAGGCTATGGAAATTTATAGGGGGGGATTAACCCCTAAAGCCTCCCTCCCCTATTTGCGTCTATAACATATAGCTGAATATCTCTCCAATCAATATGCTATAAATCCAAAACTGATAAAGTACCTGTATAATTTATAAGTTCCTCATTGTTTTTTAGTCTGTGGATATAATTAAAATGTTTTTTTGCCCGTGTACCTACCAAGATAGTACCTAACATCTTAAATCATGGTACCTTTACAAATTTTAAAATACCAATGAATAATTAATAATGCTGTTAAGGGGACTCGATATCGTGATTGTCTGTCTTTGTCTAACAAACGTGTGGCATAGGATTATAGACGTGTTCTTTGCCACACATACCATTTTATAGGTTTAATAAAGCAATACAAATTCTAAAAACAGTTTTGAATTTTTCATCAAGTCTGCTTAAAATCGACTTTCCCAAATTATTGATTTTTTGATTTTAATTTTTCCAAAAATTGAAGTACGAAAATTTTTTATTTCTCTTTTTTAACATAACGTTCTTAGACATTTTAGGAGATAATATCAAAAATTTGTGAAAGTCGATTTCAAGAAGACTGGACAACAAATTCAAATCTGTTTTCAGAATTGTTAACGTTTGATTAGATCAATTAGTATGTTTGGCAAAGAACATGTCTAAAATCTTATATCGCGCATGTGTTAGACAAAGAGAGAAAGTCACCGGGTGGAATTCCCTTAAATAACAATGTACGGGTACTCATTTTTTGTTAATCCAAACAAAGAACATATACATAGTTGGTTAATTTAATCATTAAAACGTTCAAAGGGTATTTATTCTATTTTGTGTTTCGATAATAATAATGTAATAATGTCTTATTTCAAGTTTAATCTAATCGCACGACCACCAAACGAGACTGTATTATATTTTCCCCTCCATGGGTGGCTTATTGGGCATATCAAGGGTAAAATGTTTTTTTTTTATCGGCTTACGTGTAATTTATTGTTTTTTTTCTAGGTCATACAGTTGCCCCATGCGTTTTAATCTAGTTATTTTCGACCATTTAATCTATCTTTAACGTGATTTAAGTATATGCTTTTATTTTTAGAACGTTTTTAATTTGAACATTTTGTTTATAATTATAGCGTTGATATCTTGATAAGTGTATCAGAATTTATAAAAAAACGTGTATACATAAATACATAATATAATTTATTAAAATTGTTTGTATTGAAAGTATAAAAAATATAAATATTATAACATATATCAATGTCTAATTAAATGAACCTTGTGTGAATGCCGATGTCATATTTTTTGTATATATTAAACCTTTAAATAATTAAATTTGCCAATAATGAAATCGGTGTTTGATCTTATACGATATAGTATAAATATTTTACTTAACTATACAATTTATTTTAAAAGGCCTCGAGTCAAAAACCAATTACCTAATAAGAAACATAAATATTTGAACTTGTGTTTGCTGAGCTAAAATGTCATAATATTTGTCTTTATTTATGATGATTTTTTTTTTTAACATCTGATTAACATTTTATTTACAGCCGACGGAATTTTATTCTTTGGTAATAAAAGTTGATAAATATTTCTCATATCATTATCCTAACTATGTAAAATTAAAATATTCTAGTTCTGTATATATACACACAATAATAATAATATTATTCATTAACCAATGTAAAAAACAACGTACATAATTAAAAAGGCCATGGAATAGATAAAATCTTTGCATCGTTATATAATGTAATACAGTTGTGGTTTTAAGAAACTAAGGTAGAAACATAATATCCACTATTTTTAATTATTTTTATTCAGCTATATTTTTAAGACACAATTTTAAAATAAGAACAGGTGTATTTTTTATTTAATTTATTAAATTGGCATGTGTTTTTTTTTACACTCGTATTTTGTTTAATTTAAGTGAATATAAAAATACAAACCATTTTTACCAGCAGTATACAGGCCTTAAGCATGCCACATAACAAACTAAACAGTTTATTTTAACTGTATTTCTTAATAAGTGTAATACACTTGTTGTTTCCGATAACTATAGAATTAGTTTTCTTAAAACAATGAAATAACTAATTTCTGAATAAAAATGTTTGCTATTAATCACTTGCGGATAATTTTGAGGAAAAATACAGATGTTCAATGATTATTTATTTTTGTTTCGTTATAAAAATATTTCTTTAATCCATTCAGTATTATCTTAAAAAGATAAAAAAAATGTTTTTATTACAAAATAAATAAATAATGTTCGTTATCAACATCTTTAATTTATACTCTTGGTAAGTTACCAATTATTTGGGTATGACTTTTTATGTAAAAAGCATTAAAAGATATCTTAACATATTTTAGATTCTTAGTGGAGCGATGAATGTATTGATTTTAAAATGATGTGTTTGTGTGCACGATTTATATAAATGCACTGCAATATATAATATCTCTTCTGGTCCGAAAATGATTCTTGTTAGTACTAGGTATTGAAAATCAAAAACTCTCAGTTGTTGTCTTAATAAATATAGGAAAATTGAAGACTTTATACGCAAAACCAGATTTTAACAAAATCAATTTTTTTTTTTATATTGTAATTCAAAAACCAATCTATATGTTAACTCTTTCTACTAATGGTATAGTTTTCAAAATATTTTGTTTCTTTTCAGCTATTTATGGACATTTATTTTTTTCGATATGTTTTAGTTTATTTCAATAAATATTGATTAAAATTTTTTCGATCGGTCGAAAAGCTTGACAACTGAATAATGATTCATCATAAGCTATTATTAAAGCTATTTAAAAATATTAAAGATTCTTGAGCATGATATTATTTTATAAGCATTTAAAGTTCAAAGTATGGCAAAACTCGTCAAAACCACACAATTTGCAAATTATTTTGTATAATGAAATAGCTCGTGATAAGAATACAAAAGTGTCTATTTAACTATATATTATGCAATAACAACATGTTTTGTTGAAGATTGATAAGGCAGTGTACAAAACTTAATTCATATATGATTTTAAAATTGAATAACAAAGTTTAAAATGTTGTTTATGAATCGTAATTTTGAAGTGAAGAAATTATACAATTACTAAATCAACAGTTGTATTGATAATTTACTATATCTGCAGAAGTATCTTACCGTACCTATACTTGGTTTGAAAATAATCAATTAATATTGTATACTATTTTTTCGTGTGTCATACATTACATAACATATAATGCAGACTAGTCAGTAATAGTCATACTTAAATGTTTCGCGACACAGGTAGGACCTACTAGTAAACTATTTTAACTTTAAAACTATATCAACTGACAGCAATATCTACTTATTTGTTATTGCATATTATTTATTTAAGACATATTGCAGTGTGTGAATATTGCCAGCGTAACATCATAAGTTATAATAATTCACTCTGCAACTCAATAGTATTATCTTGACTTGAAGCTACTTCGAGGTAACTGTTTGCTTTTATCTAAATTCAAATATCTCTGCAATCTGCATTCCAGATGATTCAATAAGGTTTGTTTCATTTAACGTTAGATCATAAATATCATAATATTATATTTTTCCAAGAAACATATTATATTATGCAGAATTTAGTTGCTCTTCAGATATTTCAAATATGGTTGAAATTCATCGAAAATATTTACCTAAAGGGGGATGGTATAATACATAATAATATATTTGTCCTGCTTTTATCCAATAACTGGAAAAAAGAACATACTATTCTAGTAGCACGGTTTTAATTTTAATAACGGTTTTTTTTTTTTGTATGATTAATTTTTTTTTTTTATAAGTTTGCTCGAAATGGAATGATCCTATTTATTTCATTCCGTGACTATGTAAGTCATGTCAAATTTATTTTTAAAAAATTGTATTAAGTATAATTAATATTAGTTCATTACCTAAAAATAAAATTAAAAATCTATTTCAATGATGGACTTGTTTGAAAGAATGAAAAAAAATTGATTTCATAACATTAATTACTTTTTATATAATTATTTATATGTTCGTGTATGATATATTCTTTGTACAATTTTCAATTTCAATTAATACGTTTTTTAATTATAATTATTTTTACTTTTCATATTGTGCAACACTCAAATTTATATACACCCCCTCCCCCAAGAGTAAAAACAAGCATTATACTTAAAAGGGAGTTACAAACATATATTTTGTATATTTGTATTTACTATTTATCAGTGTGTAATATTGTAACCCAACAAAAACACTTCGCCAAACTCCGTGTAAAAAAAACGCTAAGTACCTATATAAAAAAGGCTCTACAAGTTGTGAATAATTTTATAGCTAAGTCTTTGAACTATAGATAAATATATCATTTATGTTAAAATAGTTTGCTAAATAATTGAACTTAGCTTGCCGACTTTAAAACACTTGATGAGTAATACACTACCTATTTCAATAATAGTAGAAAGTATACTATATTATGATTTAATCATTAATCTATACTATTTTAAAATTTTTAACTTAAGTCACCGAACTAAGTTCAATTATTCAGCAGAATATTTTAACATAAATTATATCTATAGTTCAAAGACTTAGACTATCTACAATGTTAATACCACAACTTTTAGAGCTGTTTTTTTATATATGTATACTTCGAATTTTTTTACACGGAGTTTGGCGGAGTGTTTATGTTGGAGTATCACTAATTTTTTGTTGATACCTCATTATTTCAGGAACAAATTGTTTTACAAAGATTTTTTTTTTTTTAAATTATTTTATAAAACAAGTTTATATTATGTTTATAAATGGTTTCCATTGGTTGCAGATTATAATAGTAATAATAGAAATTAGTATTTTTTTTTTTTTATTGTTTGCTATTGGTGTCAGACAGTGCATTCTAATGCGGGCTGCGGGGAATATTGTCTAATAAAACGATAAAAATATGCTACAATAATTTCTAGTCAAATTGGCTATAACTCTGTTAATATTGTTCAAAATGAGTTGAAAACTACAGCATGCACTTCTGCGTAAAATGTGCAATTAGATGATTGTATTTAAAACTTCATTATTCAACTCCAAATTTGCTATGCTTCATCAAGACATTTTTGAATCGTGTTGTTTTCTGTAAATATTGTCCGGCAGTTTTTGCGTGTGTTTTGCCTATGTGTGCATTTTAAGGCACTCGTTTCTTTTCATACTTGATTTTGCCGGGTCATTTGATATTGTTTTACTAAATAAATTATTATTATTTCCAAACAAAGCTAGAAAAATAGGCGAAACGATTAGATTTTTATTTAAGTAAAAATAAATCTTACAAAACATGGTGAATATTTTAATTTTTCTTTTGATACTGTTTATATTAATTTGTGAAGGAGACCTGGAGAAAAAATGTTTTTCTTCGTGTCCTTCGACGTGTTATTAATGCGTGTTTCGGCGCTACAACGTTTTCAATGAATCTCGAAGTAAATTTAGTTTTAAAATTAAATAAAAATTCAATAAATTACATTTTAATTGAAATATACAACTATTTCAGGTATAATGAAATATTAAACTTATTTTCATCTATCACTAATTCAAACCAACTCTTCTAATACTCTTATCTGTTTTCTGTGCAACGAAAATTAGCTAAAGATTGATTAATGCCTTAAATTATTCACAAACTATTACTTTACCAATATTTATTAAATATTTAACCATTACTAATCAAGTATAATAATATGATAAGTAAATGGTTATTACAAAATATTTACAACTTTGACACAATTGAAAAAATTTTACAAAAAACATCATCTGGCTGTAGAACTTTGATTGGTAATTACTAATTATATTTTCCGTGACATCAGAGAATAGTAACATAGTATCGAAGAAGAAGAGTTGTAGGAGACTAATTATACCAATATACCTTATTACCCTATGGCGAGACCCTATGGTTTTGAATGAAGTTTTCCTTAGTACTTTGTTACAAGCCGGTAATTATTTTCAATCCGTATGTAAATATATAGTCCAGAATTGGATGCATACCAAGACGTAGAAGTTATAAGGAGAGTGATTCATTGACACTGTCTTATGTTTGCACTCTGTAATTCAATAAGTGTCCTACTTGGAATTAGTGACATAGAAAAGGGACTGCAAATAAATGTTATAGTATTTATCAAGGTTTGGACAATTATCGGATGAGTATGGCGTAATATATGACACGTTTTCCATGGAAATATCTGGTATTTCTTTATAAATTCCATGGGTGTGTAATGTGTATACCTATAGTATAATGGCTCTTTGAATTAAATACCTACTACTTATAAATATAATAGCTAATTTTCATATTAAATGGCTTTATAATTATTGAACAAGTTGTCGAAATTTAATAACATGGTGCAACATTTTAATAAAGTGCTTTTTAGGTAAACTCTATTGTTATAGTAAAATTAGGGGCTAAACTTGATGAATTTATCTTGACATGGTATCAAATTACTTCATGTGTACATTGAATCTCTATTGTTGTCTTCAAACCTAACGTCTTGAATATAAATTGACTAAGCGTGTTTGTCTAATAATTTAAGGATTGGGTTATAGAAAACTATTTAATCAACCTAATGATTTAAACAATTTAAAATTATCAAAAGTCATATGGCTAAATGGCTTCATAAATATTTGGGAAAATATTAAATATATTTTGTACACAAATGATCGTATACATAATAGTATGTATTCTATGTATTTTTCTACCTAGATTATATTTACATATAATATTTATGAAGAATTTGGAAAGCAAAAATGTTTCGTTCAATTATTTGCATTAACGTATTGGAAATAAATAATCACGCAAGAAAAATTTGCAAATTGGTATTTTAATTTATACTTAATTTAATACTTTTATAAATATAAATAATTTATAAATTAAGTAAATCACGTTATTATTTTTCATCTCTTTGAATTAGTGGAGTAATCCACTTAAAATTTATCAATATTTCACCTTAGTTGAAAATGTAATTTGATTCAAATTCTGAACATTCTGTAATTATGTATTGGTGAACAAAAAATAAATATTACAATAAAATATGATAATTTTTTAATATAACAAGCTTTTAATTTTAATTCAAAAATAAAGGTTAATGTCCGTCCTTTTATTTAATGTCAAACAGTTCGATACAGTTGTAGATCATAGTGAACTCAAAATTATGCCAAGTTTTGGGATAACAAATAAAAGATCTTAAAATTTATCTAAATAACAGAATACAAACGGTTTTTTTAAATGGTATATTATTATTAAGCAATTATAAACTAAGACATAATCAAATAAATTTGGAAGCTGTGTATTGATGTCTACATTTTATTGTACATCGAATATGATATATGCACTAATTTCTGTTTATCTTATTTGGCTAAGGTGAAATCTGAAATATCAGAAGTTCAAATATAATTTTTGTAACTGCCAAAAATACTTTTACCTCACCTCACTAGGTAACTCGATTTAAATATTTATGTTTAATAATTAATTGGTATCTTGGTGGAAAATACATGTTAGAAATTTGGTTATGCTTAGTTACTTTATACCGTTTAAAAAATTTAACAAATACTTACTTTTAGAACTTATATACACTGAATACAAAACTCTGTAGAACAAATCAATTTTCCAGCATGGTCTAAATGTCTAATAGTGTATGGTTGTATAAATAATGCTCTAAGAAAACTTGGCACGTCTTGAGATACACCAATTATTGCAATACCATTTTGAAAAACCGGAATTTATACGGTTCACTTCAACAAACTATAAAGAACTTAAAGTTTCTACAGTGAAATACATGTACAAATAAGACAAAATCTATTTGCAATAATGTGAATACCTAATTAAAATAATACTTAAACAAATGAGATTGCTGTTGTAAACTAGCTGTGAACTGAAATCAATGAGTTTATTTTTATAGGATTTTAGAAGTATTTTTAAAAGCGGAACTGTATATTAAATACGTAACTTATTTACTATACCACTATTCCACAAGTATAAGTTATTGGGCTAAAATATCTTAAATGGAATGTAATTTATTATATATTTGTGATTATAATATTATATTTGGTTTTAATCGCGGTCATAATATTATGTTATATACATATATATTATATTATATAGGATATATCCCTAGTATACGTATATGTCCGTTGTGTTTAAAAAAAAAATTATATTCTATCTATAAAAATATGACGTATCTAACACGTAATTATGGTCACACATGATGCCGTAGTGACGTATCTATGATGTAGTATAATAGTCTACCGCTTCCTCTTCTAGACCTGCGTGATCATGGGTTTTTCAATTTAATATAATATTGGTACGTGTTACAAAATATTTGGGTAATAATAGAAAAAAAACAATACTGCCTAGGGATATTGATTTTAGTTTCTATATAACGCACTAGAAATCTTGCAAAAAATATAGGTAAGTAAATTATAAATACAACTGTTCATATTATTTTACTATATTGTGTACCTACTGTAAATATCTACTTGGCACATAGATAAATATATTGACTTTTGTTATCTATAACTAATCACCAGACATTAATGTGCTGAAAAAAATTTAAATATTAACGTATTGTTGTGTTGTCTATAATTATTAATTAGTAAAAATTAAACACTTGACTGAAGGATTTAGCTCTTATTGATTAATAAGATTAACATATATATGATTTAAATCTATGTATTAGAACTATAATTATTTAACAACAAATTAGAAAATATTATATTATACTTCAGTATAAAATATAGTAATCTCTATTAGTACCTAGTACAATTAATGCCGATTTTATTTTCTCTTTTAGTCTTTAATTTTGTTAGAATTTTTAATTAGTTGGAAGTCTTTAGAAATAAAATCCAATTGTTAAATTAGTTAGAATAATTTTCTAGTCTTTTTCGATTGTTGTGGGGATAAGTAGGTAAACTTCTTATCTCATAAATACGGCATACATTTTCCATTAATTGGTCAGTTTATGTGGATTAATGTTTTTAAAGTTAAAAATTGCATTTTGGTTGTTGTTGATGGAATTCATCATTTCATTCTATCTTTTAAAGCATTGGGAAATATATAGTCTGATGTGTATATCATTAGTTAATCATCATACATTTTTACAAACTTTTCATAATTTATATTATATGTATTTTCTTACTGACTTGATTAGACATTTTGCACTTATACAGTTACTGTCCAGACTTATTCAGTTACAGTTGACTTATTCAGTACCTAATGTGACACACGTTGTGAAATGTTGGTGCACTGTTAATATTTTAAGCATTAAATGATTGCATATAAAATTAAGTTGATTTAATATTTTATACATCAGCGTTTCAAACAAATATTAATTGGAATTAAAAATTTGAAATATAGAATGGCAATAAGTAATATAGTATTCAGTAACATATAGATTTAATATTTTTGACACTTCTATTAAAATATAAATAAATAAAAGCAGGTAAGTGGATGTCACTCTGCTGTACACTAGGTTAATGTTTTAAAATTACAAGTGGGTCAATGTATAATGGATTGTAAGAAACTTGAATTCAATGATATAATATCATTGTATAAGAAAAACGATTCTGAGCGGAGACGTTTCGTCTAGTTTGGATATTTTATATTGTTATTATTTATAGCATAGCTGTACCTAGGTTAAATAAATATTATAATATTATTATTTTTTATTCGTTTCTATGGTTATAAACAAAGCGTTAGATATTAAAATCCTATTCTTAGCGGTTTTTCATCATTTTTCGGTGGTTTTTTCCGTCGCAAATAATTATTGAAAAAATCGAAAAATGACCTCTCTAAAGTACCATCTTGATCCAATTTGCTAAAAGATAAGAAGGTACTATATGTTGAAATCGAAGCCTTCTTCTGGTAGAAATTTTGTATACAGAATAAAAAAAAAAAAAGACACCATTGTAAAACCACTAGCTTCCTCGTTCCGCTCAGAATCTAAAATAAATGCTTCTCTTTTAACGCAAAATATTATAAATCATGATCTATAAAAAAAAAATGATAGAAATTAATATGTGTGAAGAAATAGCATCCAAAAATAACATAAAGTGGTATAACATGGAATAATTTGGTAGACCTACCGAAGTTTTTTGGTTTGGAAAAAAATATTTAGTATTCATGTTGTTACTTAAAAATTAAAAAAAAAACTAACTGTAAAATATTTAAATATCAAAATGTTAATATAATATTATTGATAACACAATTTAATTTAATTTACCTCAACGTATAAAAAAAATATGTATAAAACATGATTTGGTAACAATGGTTATTACTAACAATGGCTTAGTTAAAAATAAAAAATTATAATAGTAAATGAGTAATGATAAAAATGGAATATGTTTTTTAATGTATTACAATTTTTGCTTTTCTAACATATGATTCTAGGAAAGGACATCAAACCATAAAAGTCATTTAAACTATAGTATAAATGTTCACCAAATGAAAGTTTGTAATTTTATTATTAAATACATAACTTTTTTATTTTTTATTTTCTTAATATAATTTACAATCTATACGCATTACAATAAGACGTAATATAATGAGACAATGTTATAGTAATGGTTAGTGACAGAAATTTTCAGGAAATGATTGCAGAAGATTAAAATTTATGACATGCACTTTGCAGTTATGCCATCTGATAAATACAAAACTGATAAACTATTTTCAAATCAGTTTAAACTTTACGTTATGTAAGCAAATAGTCGATCGTTAAGTTAGAAGTTTCGAAAACTCCTAGGTTCCATTTTGCTATATAAGTAATGCCGTTCTAAAATTTAGTATTTTATTTGATGGTGATCGAAACTCACATAGATGTATCCGATTCGTTTGTAACCATTTCATCAAAGACATACCAAACGTTATTTGACGGCTAAAACATCGTAGTCCTGTACATGGCATTAATAATAAAATGTGCCTATCATCCCGAGGGAGCTTAACTTTTTTTTTATTCAAAAGGTCGACTCGTGTATTTTAGATATCCGAGGATCTATTACGACGTTACTTCGGGTATAATATTCAAAGAATATCCATTTTGTTTTTTGTATTTGAAGTATAACTGTTGTAGGTACAATATACTAAAAAAAACGCTGTGCATAATATTAAGTTAAATTTTTGTTATTTTGATTTTAAAATATAATTACTATGATTATATTTTAGTTTGGTACTGTTTTTATTTAGTTTTATATAAGTTGTAACAACTTAGTAAGTACTTATATTTTTTTTAAACATATATCATTCGAATTTATTCATTTTGTTCACCAAGTATTCACTTATACATCACAAATTAGGTTTTTATAATTTCATATTATTGTCTGTAATATATATATAATAATATCAACAATAAGATTTGTGTAGAATATTTTTTATGAAAATAAAAAGAAAACTAAATTCATTTTTGGTCTATATTAATAATATTAAATTTAAATTTAACTATGTATACAAGATACCACAAAGTTTATAATTAATTTGAAAAAGGTATTACATAAAGTAATATACTAATATATTAAGTTAACTCAAAATTAGTTAGGTAAAAATTTAAATTTTGCTATAAAATTACACGAGGTTTAGTTGTTATCTGAAACAAGTGTATTAATACTACCTACCTATTATAAGATTATAATTTATATATTATTTTAGATTATGATAGTAATGATGAATATATTTGTTTCAACATACGAAATTTACCATAATTACGAACATTTGCAAATTATATTGTGGATCCAAATTCAAACCATTTTGAATTTTATTACTCAATGCTCTCTAAATTTATTTCAATATTCTCATAACACTTGTTGTTTTTAAAGAAATTAAAAAACAAAGTGTAGTGTGAAGCTTAACTAGTTTTTATGAAAGTTGAAATTTAAATTTTCTTGAAATCAGATATTCAAACGATTTTGTAATTTTGTTGATATTAAGAGTAAAAACATTTCAATATGACTAAAATTATAATTTTCTATACACAAAGAAAATTCAATACAATTAAAATAAGCTTAACAAGGTATTTATACCTTATAGAGGAATTCGAAATTCAAATTTATAAGAAATTGGATATTTGAACGAACTGTAACAAAGGAATACCTTAGTAAATGTAGTTATATTTTGCTGTAGTTAAAAAAGTTTATAATAGGGACTTGAAACTTTTTACTACATTTTTTATTATTTTTGTTTATACCCATACAAAACATTTTTAAAAATATATAAACTAATTTTAAGCTATTTATAGGTATTATAACTTCTATTTTCATCGTTATACCGGATGTAGGAAATTACTTTACAATTAATAAAAAAAAAAAAAACGTGATATAATATTAAAATAATTATTACATATTAATATCTATATTATTATATAATATATTATGCGATGTTTTTGACAAAAATTACGGAAAAAATTTACTGTAGTACCTATCGTGTACTACTATTAGAAAAATAAATAATAACTAATAGTAATATAATAAATTATAATAATATATCAGTAGATGTAGAGTCTGGCACACTGTCTCCGGACTCCGATCAGAATAGTTTTTTGTATGCAATGATTTATCATCGAATTTCAAACACAACCATTACAGTGATATAATACTCAACGACGATTTAAACTCGGAACCTACTATAGATGCAGCAGAATGACTTCCCCGTTATATTTTAAGGTTAAATTCTTATCTTCTCGATTGAAAAATATGAGTCCAACATATTAAATACGTAGTTATTACGATTGTTAGTATTGATTTTCAACAAAATAACTTTGAAGCTATAGCGTATACGTATTAAAATAATATGTATAGTTCGTATCTTTTGAGTTTAAGCACATAATAGGTATAAATCTCGGGGTTCGAGTTAAAATACAAAACATGATTTAAAAATATTGTTAAAAATGTATTTGGAATGTTCTATTGTACTTGTAACCTAGTGAAATATTATAGTCTTGAGAACATTTTTGTTTCAGATTTTGTATTCTGGCATCGAAACAAAAAACACATTATAAGTAATTCCAAAAGCCAAAAACATTCTTAGCATGTCCGCTTTTTTATTCTTACAAAACGATTTGTGCCTTAGCAGGTTATTGTGATGTTTCATAAATATTGAAGAATTTGTCTATTTTACTTACAATATTGATAGTTTAAATTATTGTACTATGTAAATACTACAAAAAAAAAAATACATTGATTACAGATTCAACTGTCTCAAAATTATTGTTTAGTAATAATACCTATATAGGTACTTAAATATTTCAAACATGCTATAATAATAGTAATTTATGTTATGAATTATGCGAGTCTTTCATGAATAATATAATTCTTCAATAATAATATAAAGTTCATATGTCTTTAATTGTAAGCTCTAAAAATGTCATTAATAATTACTCATTATAAATCGTATTTGGTACGATAAATTATATAACAATTAAATATGTTCAAAATAAATATATTTATTTTATTTCTGGTATTATATTTTTAATATATACATATAGGTAATATCTTATATATATTTGCATCTATATAATATAGGTATAATATGCAATTTTTTGTGATGTTTTCATTATCCATTAAAATATTTAGAACTTATGTTAATAAACATTCTTCATTATTTTAAATTTGTAAGGAGTTAATTTTTTCAGTCCTAAAAATAGTTAAATTTAGTATGGTAAAATGTGATAAAGTATTTTATTTATTTAATATAAATGGAGATAATAAATTATAATAGGTCACAAACTATAAAACTTTTGATTAGGGGGACGGAGTGGCTGAGCGGACTAAGGCGTTGGTTGCGACGCGCACCGTCGCCGGTTCGAACTCGGTCACGGGTGGAATTTTTCTTCTGGCAGTCATGGAGTCCGGAGATAGAGGCCGCCATTCCACACCCGGTCATGGCAGATACCTACGGGTGCCCACTTAAAAATTCTGCCAAAAAAAAACACACACGTGTTCAAAACCTACAGTACCCTTCCCACAGTTCCACAAGCTAATGACCTAAGTTGTCGAAGGATCAACCCCTCCCACCCCAAAAAAAAATTTTGATTGCACAGTTGGTGTGATAAAAATATAAAAAAATGATTTCTGATATTATTGTATTCTGTCTGAATTTTTGAAATTGTTTATAATATTAGGTACAAGTTTGGTATCAACAATTTAAACAATATTCAGGTAGTACAAATGTTTTTATCATACTAATTTCAGAATAAACAAGAAAATAAACTCAACATTCCTGTGTTTTTTTCACATATACTTTAGTTATCCTCCTGTGCCATGTCAACTAAATGCTTTTATAAAAATGTTATGACTACTTCTATGTATATTGAATATTTTTACTACTAACCATTATTATAAACATTTATGAGGTCCCCTGTGTTAAATTTTCAAGTCTCGTGACTTCGTTAAAAATTATTCAGACAATTATTGAAAAAAATCATATTAAAATTTAAAATTTCTTTTGTACAGAAAATGGTCGAATAAAAATGTTTTGAAATGTCACTATGGTTATTCATTTTTGAGTTGGACAAAAAATAAACAACATCAATTTTGTCAATAACTGGTTTTTATAATTTTTATATGATTTTTCCTTAAGTTTTTTTAAAATTACTGAAATTTTTCTACTTTTTGACCCCCTAAAAGTTAGGAGCAATTAACATCTAGATTTACTTTCCTACCAGATATCACGCTGGAGTAGAAAATCTAATCGAATTCTTACTGCCACAAAAGGTGATGGCCGACAAAAATTTTTTTTTAACACATATTATTGTAAGATCAATATCACTCCACTCAGAATTTAAAATTAGTTACATTATTAAATAATACTTGTGCATTTATAAATAACTGGTGTTTTCATATAATAAGTGTACCATTTTTAAAAATTGAATTTTATTACTATTTTAAATTTTAAGTATAAAAAAATAATCAATGTTAAAAGTCCTTTTTTATTTATTATTATTTTTGTTTAAATATACCTTCGACAGAATTGTATAGAAATTATAACATTACATTTATTTTATACAATAATTTATCCACTTTTTAAAACTCTTGGATATTACGAACTCGGAATGTAATTTTTTCTTAAACAAATCTATACATACCTACATCGTTAGTGAAGTTTGAATTTAATAATATGATGTAATGTGTAATACCCACCTATGTAGTGTTCTTAAATTGAATCGTGTCAAGTATGAATTTAATTCACCACATAAAATAAATATAACATTCAGTATAATATTCATATAACATACATTGCAATGTATCTTTTTTTTTTTTGATATCCATTAAATATTTAGATCTAATGTTTATGAATGTTTTTCAACATGGCATTCTTTATAACTTTATTTGTGTAAGAAGTTAATTTAAGTCATCAAATGGTTAGTTATAGTTTGGTAAAATGTGATAATGCATTTGGTATATATGTTATAAATACAGATGATATTATAATGGTTCATAAACAATAAACGTTTTGATTCTGCATCGTGTGTATGATAAGAATATAAAAAGTGATTACAGCTGTTATTCTATAATATATATAAAAAAAAGGAATACTATCTTTATACTCATCTGAATTCTTCACATTTTAAAAGTTTTTGTTTAAAGTCCAGTATTAACTATTCTAACAATGCGTAGTATAAATGTTGTACTATACATGGTTTAAAATTGAAATGGATTAATTATATGATATTATTATTTTAATTTTAATCAATACATAACACATCACGCATTTAGTTAATTCATTAAAATACGAATAATATAAAATAATAACATTTTATATTATTTTATACGTTTGAAACGCGCTCACGAATTTCCTCCAGGAATATTTTTTTAAAAATGTTACCACAATTGCCTCTTGATTTCAAAAATAGCATTCACTTGAATTGCCTCCTATTTTAGCCAGTGACCCTCTTAGTACTGGAATCGCCTCCGATAACTATAACTAATCGATTTTTAACCTTAAATTATAGGAAATATTATTAAATTTAATACATTTAGTCAATTTAGTCAATGTCGATTGATTTAATTTAAATGAACGTTCATAAATATTTAAATAAATAGATAGTTTAAAAAATGTCAGAGTAAAAATTTAGAGGAATCTTGTATTACATATTTGATGATTGTGTAAGTATGTTTTTAATTATATTAACAAATATTTAAATATAATTTTGAATAAAACTGTAATGTAACTCTAAAAGAATATCAAATAGTTTTTTTCTACCCCTGGTGTGTATAACATAAATTATAATCTATAATGAATATACTACATGCTTCATAATATGACCTAATAATATTGATAATGACGTTCAAATATTTGGTAGGATTAAATATCGAGTGTGGTAGAGAATATTTCAACGGGTTTCTCGCGCTTCACAGGAATCGAAACCCTTTTAAACGAATCGAAAGACAAAATATGAGTAATAAAGAGAATGAGAAATACTACACGCCACTACTTACTCACTAGATCACGTATATAAGGTTTATAGAATTACACATTTTAAAATAATATAACACTAAAACTATTTTAGCCAAACCGTGTGATTCGTCATAAGGCAAAGCACTAAGATTTTAGTGTTGAGTTGGGTATTTTTGCAATCAATCAGTTCATCCCGCATCACCTTCGACGTTAATTTATGTTAATTGAAAGTTAAATTATGGTAGACCCTGAAGAAATGAAATCCTGCCGCAGATTACGTGAATTGGATATCCAAGTGAAATTAATGGACAAGAAATTTATTGGTTAATTTATTTCCATCAAACTGCTATAACCGACTACATCAGTGCTACGTGTGTTTCTTACAAATTATTAAATTATCACAAATTGTTAATTATATTAGAAAAAAAAAACAGAACATTTGGTTTTTGCCTTTTATTGCAACCGTAGTATATTACAGACGTATCCAATATTTGAATTTGAATTCAGTACCAACATACCTAATTAATTAAACTTTTCTATATCATTATAATAATTATTATTCGCATTTCAAAGTTGGTACTTATTACCTTTTTCTTATTATTTTGAGTCAAATTTCAATTGGTACTATTTTTACCTAGGTAATGAGCTAATATTATAATATTATATATAAAACATATTTGTTATTTTAAGAGTACCTATAATATCAAAGAACCTACTTATATAATTTAGGCATAGTTATAATAATATTATCGTTAGTGTCTACTCATTATTTGTTTGATATATTTTGTATCGTAACTTTTTTGGTATTTTTATATAATATACAAACCGTCATAAAACACCTATTTAACAAAACATTTAAAATAATTAATTAACAAAGTCGATTATCCTGTAAATGATTTATACTAGGTGTACAGGAGCGTTCTTGGAGAAATTGGTAAATGGTATTCGATTGTTGACATTATAATATGTCTTAGATACCTTATGTATGAGGGTTGAAAAAAATTGTGTAATGAAAAAAGTGCAATGTTTTGTAGTGCTCTTTTTGTAGTGGTATAAACATGAAATTTAAACCATAGGTTTGAACCAATTTACCATTATTACCTTAGCCGCCTAATAAAGAATCCAAATTTATGATATTGTTAGAAAAGTAACTGTGCTGATAAAAATGTAAAGTAATTAATTATGATTATAATAATACTGATTTTTATAATCGTATGTCAAAATAAAAATAATGAACTATGTTTGCCAACAATTTTGTTATTTATTTATTTATTTTTGTTTTTTTGAGCTTGTCATTAGATTAACGATTCAACTATTTAAGTGTATCAAAAGGCAGTTAAAAGAAAAAATTATTTAGCTCTTGTAAATTAAACCTATACCAATTATTTAAATTAAAAGTATTAATGCATATTTTACTAATCTATTGAGGACCATAGTTAATAAACTAGTGAACCAAAATTGATGATTTGACCATCAAAATTTTCAGAAAAAATAGCTTTACCAGAACCCATTAAAAAATATAGTGGTTACCAATTGAAAAAATAAAGTTGATTTTGCTATTAATACATCTGCGTGTTTAAACATTTTGAAATTGTTATAAAAAAATTGCCTGTTAAAAATAAAGAAACTCTTTTTTTTTTTCGTTTTAACGAAATTCCACGTCATCGATCCATAATCGTTAAAAAAACCTCGCGTACAATGACATAAGATACACCCCGTATTTATGACTCAATAGGAGTATTTTGTATATATGATTAAAAAGAGACCATTAGAAATAAAGTGGTATGAAACGAATCTGATGCGTCGTAAGGAAAAAAAAATATGAATATGGAACAGTTTCCATATTATGCAGGCAGGAGAAAACGTTTGAAGTTGAAAGATATGTACGTGTTCTATACAATATATACTGTTATACAAAAGCAGACTATTTTATAATGGGAAACAGTGGAACAGTAGTTATATAAAAGTCGTCATCGTACTAAATGTGTGGACGGGGAATGAAAACAGTTAATTTTCCGAAGTGGATGTACACGGTTCGATGAGAGCAAGTTGTAGGTAGTTCTTGATTTCCAAAAAGAACAAAACAATGAAATGTGTGAAATTCGAAAAAGAAAGTCCTACCGTATGAATTTTCTGTACTGATAACTGCTGTGTTGGTGGTGTTCATAAATTGTAAAATCAATACTGATCGATCATTGTGCAATATTGATTTCTGAGCGTCCTTCGCCAAAATCGACGTATGGCGACCATTGTGGGTTCGAGATCCATTCAGTATAATGTGTGTTGGCGTGTCTGATTGGTGGACTACCACGTGATTGTTTGCATCACCATAGCTTAACTCTCCTCTGTAGTACGCGTATGCGGAGTTGACGTCTACCCATGTCTCCATGATATATCCACGGTTAACACCCTCAAACGAACCACCCCGGACAAACCATTATCACCGTAGGTGTTGGTCTATACTGTTGTAGTGTCTTGTTTTGTGTCCGGATCGTATTCTGCCGTGTCGTTCGCCTACCTCGCAAAACGCCATTTCTGCGCGCGTGACGAGCTCTCCTGCAATAGTGGTTTCGCGTGCTATTGAACTCCAGAGATGTTTGATCATTGCATTATATTCATCATTACTATTATTTGTATTATTTATATTATGAAGTTATCTTTTGTAAGAAGAACTAGATTTTTGTTTCTTTAAATTCTGCTTTTAAAATGTTTAAATAATATAATATTATATTTTGAATTTTCAAATATTTAGATATTTTATAAATGTAAGTCCTGTGTCGATAAAAACTTTTCTTTTCAAATGAGAACCAATCTATACTATTTTTACTGTCAATTTTCAAGCTATTTACGTTTTTTAAAATGTTGATATATTTAAAGCATAATTAGAACCAGTGTTTATTGAGTCAATAAAATGTTTATTATACTAAAGATATAATATAGTCCTTAAAAATATAAAATACATGTGATATATTTTAATATAGTATTTATCTACTCAGATAATATTTTAGAAAATTATACGAGTATAATGTTAATCAATTCATATTATTTTCAATAATTTTCAAATAATCATAGCGTTTGTATCTTCCAAATCTGTTATCTAGAACTTATTATAAGTAAACTAAATTAAATTACTTGAAAACTACTTGTTAAAATTTAAATTTCGTTGTACTCGTATATTAAAACTTTAAAAAATCATAATATTATATTATTTACAATTTATAAAAATGGTGATCTCTTTAAAAATAAGAAGTTTTCTATTAGAGATAATTTCTGTTGTACGTCTATGTTTATTACTATAGTTTACCCTTTTCAACCAACACAATGGTTTAAAACGACTGTATATAAGACACCGTTACTGCCACCTCGGTATCTTTTCATCTTTTGAAGTAAGACCTACCTGGGCAGATTTATATACAAGTTGGAATGATATACTTATCCAGAACAAGACTACATTGGATCTACCTATAGGTTACCACTGTAGTTAAAATAGGGTACACGATACGATAAAATGGTGTCGGAACTTAACGTCTTTACCAAAATACACATAGGACGTAATGATTTGTCACGTGGCACGAAATGTTTTTTATACATTTACTCGTAATATTATTCATCCTTTATAGAAGGACTTTATAGTCGTATTGGACGTCATTTTTATACTAATTGCTGTTTTTCAAATGACTTGAATAATTATTATTGCTTGGTATTAAAAATATACAAACCATTTACAGAGTTTAAAATCGTGTAGTCAAATATTCCTTAACACGCTAAATAATTTTTTTCATATGAATTGTGATAACTAATAGTGAATGGATATGATATGAATCAACATATAATAAGAATACGTAGAATTATATATAAAAAATCATAAAAATATATGCAAGGCCCCATTAATCATTTAAGCCCCTTAGTTATACCTGTACTGCAAAAACGTTTGACTAATATATTAAAAATGTTAAGCCACATACAATACTATAATTGTGTGTTATAACTAATTTGATTTGATAGGATAATATTGGCATTAATATGTGTGCACATAGGATTATGAATAGGTATAATACAGTGGATTAGATATAATTTCATAAATACAGTCAGTGAGATTGAACGTGAAAAGGCTTTAGATGGAAATATGAAATATCGTGTAATAAATAGACCACTGTAGCAGATACCAGCGGCGAAAAATAATAATCATTGTTTTTTTCTCATTTTTTGCGCAACAAAAAAAACATGTCGTTAATCCAAATAATAATATCTCGAGTTTTTGAAACTTTTATTACTTCTCGGAGTTTTTTTTATTTATTTTTATTCCGACCGCAATTAGAACGAACGATAGATTTTCCCTGGAGCCCCGGAAATAGGCCTGCGTCAAAAACTCGAACCAACAATAATGAACTATTCCAAGTGTAAAGCGCGCGTTTATTAACGGGAGAAGATCCTAGAAGTCGAGGAAAAAAAACAAAACAAAAAAACACTGCTGACTTTTTGACCTGTCCGGTAATAATTCATAAAAGTCACGCAATCGTTTTAAAAAAAAAAAAAAAAAAACAGGAAGGGTTGGCATTTTTATACCGTGCAATATACTTTATTTTTATACACCTGTGTTGTGGTGGGTACATGGATTTATAAATATGTGTATTCGTTGTACACGCGTATCTGTATAATATATTCCTAACGTGTTAATAAAAAAATTACAAAATATACACATTACCGACCGGAACGATTGTGTGCCCATCCAGCTATACAAGTCTTACAAAATATTGTATACATAATGTTTGCATTTTATTTTCGCTTTTTTACACGTACACTTTTCAACTGTTTATTCTCTGGTGCTTTGACTGTTTCTAGTATACCAGAAATAAATTGTAGTGAGAAATGTGGTGGCGGTGGTGTGTATTTTATACATATTTTTGTTGAGTCTTAGTACTAGAAGTGCATATTATATTATTATATTATCAAACATAATTTAATTTATGTTTACACAAACTGTATGATGGTATAGTAATTTTAGTTAAAAAAGGCAATTCTGGAAAATAAAATAAGATAACACATAATTATTGTCAAAACATTATATTTAATTTGCGTTATAAAATGATACAATTTAAATTGAACATTTAAATGAGTAGTACCTGTTAGTTACTTATTAGATCGTTTATACCAGGCGTCACGTATGTGTCATAATACTACTCTAATTCAAAGAAATAAAATGTATTATTATTTATAAATATAACTAGATGTACAATTTGGCATAAGCTGTATCTTAAAATTGTATTTAATTAATGAATGTATTTTTATGTTTCAGGTAAGTTTTGATGTTCACCACAATCACGATATAATTTTCTTTTCAAGACAATAAGAGGTACGTGCAAATTGTAAAATTAAATATTTAAAAAAGTAACACTAGGTAACTAAATAATTTAAAAATGAAATTAAGTCAATAGTATAATTATTATAAGGTACACAAAACAGACTTTCATTCATAATTGTTTGATCATGAAAAAGAAGATACAACATTTTTTTGACATTTAATTTATGTAATAACATTATTATTCTAACAACGGAATAATGCTTTATTAAATATTTGTTTATCCCTGCCATCTATACGAAATCAACTGAAGCAAACACATCAAATAAAATATTATTATAATCTTGAGGTTTATTGAGTTAAAATTTTACCTATTTAAACATTTTTAAAAATATTGTTTTTACATAATTTTTGATTGAAAAAACGTTTTTAATTCCATATTCTGAAGCAGAAATTTTTTTGGAGCATTTAGGTAAGACTTTATTGGCATTACCACCGTGGGGGGGGGAGTATAGAGGGATATATCCACTTATAACCTTTTTTTTTTTAGTGATACATTTTCCCTCCTCCCATGATCCACTTTGCAATTAATTTGCAATAAATTATGTAAATTAATATTATTATCAAAGAAATTAAAACTTTTTGAAATATTGAGTTTATAGTCACTTAAATGGATCACCAAGTACCTAATCTGCATAATATTATTACAATGCTGTTTATTCTGTTTAACGATATTCCGGGTAAAACAATTCCCAGAAATGTATTTGGTTGGTTTTATACCTCGTTGCAGTAAATTCGTTCGTATAATATAACGATATCGGATTAAACGATAATCCGGATAAAACGTCGTTATTTTTAAATGAAAATAGGTTGATACAGAGTGCTTCCTTAAAGGAAACTTACAAAATTTAGTCGAAATTGATGCTGCTCTTGGATCACTGAATGAGTAAATAACATAATATATAGATTAATTTACCTATAAGGCAATAACCCTACTTATTCACCCGAACAGTACTTCTGGTGGAATAAATACTTACCCAAAACGGTACATATATTATTATACATAACTATATTCGCTCAAACAGACCACATTTTTAGGTCGATTCACTCAAACGGTCTACGCTCAATTCGTGCCCGTTCAAGAATATTATAATTTGTTTCATTTTGGAGAATTAATCCCCCCCCCCATATAAACCACCACCTCAAATGTGTATTCTACTGTGGGATCAGAGAAATAATCAAGACAAAGTTGCGGTGTTTAAGCAGCACATTCAAGTCTTCCTCGGGTTAGACTGCAGTTGTCGGTGATATAACGTTAGCATTCTTTCAAATATTATTGTTACTTATCTGCTCTCTATAGCGTCACGAGTTTCGTCTTTTAGGTGTTTAAATATCAAAAAATAAGAAGTGCACCATGCCATTGAGAAGCACCTGCCGGTATCAGGCGGCATTTCTGTGCATATTACTCGTTATTTCTTTGTTTTTTTTTTTTGAACATTCATTCACGAATAATTAAGCAACTCAGTTAAACTACTGTTGTCTACAGAAGTCTTGCACCCGTGCGCAATAATAACAATAGCAGTAACAATAATGTGTTTATGGTAATGTTCGAGTTAAGCCTTTTTAAAACGGTTTTGGAGAAAATAAATTGTGCATCGCAAAGCGTCATTAAAATAGTTATTTCACTTTGGAATGTAACTCGTCTACTACTACAATATCAAATTGTAGACGCAAATAACATTTATTAATTTATTTTTAATTGTCAATCCGAAATTTTAAGTTTAAGTTTTTCAAGTTTCACAGAACATGTAGAAAAGACTACTCAAATTACTAAACGGTAATAAAGTACAGCAAACTTATAACTAGGTAGGTACTTTAGGTATTTAATTACATTTTAAAATCAAAATCAAGATTATTTAGATATCAAAGCATTCTATGTCAGGGGATGATTTTGTCCATAGTATGTATTGTGGATTGGTATTTGGAAGAGGGAGTGATTTCTAGAGAATAAGGAAGGGATAATAATAATAATATCTAAATAACAATCTGTGACACTATATTTATAACTTAATATTGTACGAGTATATATTTTGTGATACGAGTCCATGTGTCGCAACAAGACTGATGATATTGCTCAAATATACAATAGCAGTTACAACTTACAATGCTATAATAATATTATGTTACACTCGCAAATGTTCACATTTTCCTTTTGTGCTTGTATCACGTTATTATAACGTCATCTGTCGCAACTTTCAGTGCCCTATTGGAAACAACGTGGCATATTATTATTCTCAGAACATGATTTGTATTATACAGGAACTCCATCCGATATCCCCGACCGTAGCGTAGCGTAATAATATATTATGATATAATATGTTCGAGTAGAGATAAAACGAGTAGGTATTAATCATTTACAACCGACCCTCCGACTGTTTTACAATGCGTTTGACCAAAGCGATTAAATAATATGTTTGAAATTAAATTGCTCGGCGCAATCAACTGTGCGAGTTTATAACCCGATAACTGTATAATACGGTGCAGTTGACTCTTGAAGCATAATTTAATTATAATTAACATTCAACGACCGTTTGTTAAGATTCCGAGCTTATAAACCGACAGCAATTGGAATATAGAGCGTGCGTTAAAAGTATTATTGGGTGACGCGTCTAAGAACCATAATATTATAGCTATCGGGTTAGTATTATCTGGTCTCTCAAAAATACGTCACAATAATAATTATTTACGTGGTCACGTATTTTTGGATGGTACACAGATGTATAGTAGATGGGATTTTGTACGTATAATTGAATTTTTACGTTCACACTCCAACGAGAGGCGAAAAAAGAACATTTTTAAAATCATGTTTACCATATAATATACGCGTATAATGCCGTTGGGGTCTGACGCGCCTCCCTTCGGTGGATGCGTTCGATTTTCGTATATTTTAACTACCTACCTACTTCGTTAAACCGCTTATATGGAGCGAGTCTCACATTTTGATCGGCATCATTATTCATTGGCTGGTATATAATATTTCGTAGGTAATACGACGAGTAAACCATTATAATATAATGTATATATATATATGGAATAATAATAATAATAATAATAATAATAATAATAATAATATGGTATCTGCGCGTTATTATGAGTATAAAATATTTCGGAGCGCGTTAAATCAACGAATGCGATGTAAACGAAATTTTCCCTTTTTCGAAATGTACCATTTGAAAACTCGCAGTGAAATCCTATAATATATTTGCGCCTTGAAATAACAATACGTTTGTTTATTTAAGCGCGACCATTATTTTTGAAAGCGGACTTTTACGGTTTTGTGAATTTTGAAAAAAAAAAACTATTATTATTTATACACTTTAGTTGTTCACGTGCACATCGCGTTGCACGGGAAAACATATTTCCATCTCTAATGTTGCTTTGTATGTTTTGTTTATGCTTCGGTCGATAAATAAAACAAACATTCAACAATACATTCTTTTTAAAAAATATAATAACTATTTACATTAACTCGATAGAGAAGTTATTATTTATTTTATAGATAAATACGATTCTTACGTTTATTTTTTTTAAATTCAAACAAATGCATTGTTAAAAATTCAATAAATATTTAATTCAGACTTAAATCTTATTTAATTATTATCGTACTTCAAAATATAACTTATCAAGATTTAATACGCTTTCATTATCTGCATTTAATTACAACTTCCAAAAAATATTATATTGTATATGTTCATTAAATTGTTGACGAGGAACTCGTACCCATATAATAGTATAGATATTATGTATTTTTACGCTTAGTCTGCTTATTGTTTCTGTTCAAGCGTTTGGTTCGATTTGCTTAGAAACATAATATTAATATTAAATTCATGTCGAGAAACTATACTCAGTTCAAGTTAAGATTGAACCGGCTTCGCGCATGCAGACTGAGCCGCCCAACAGTGCCTGACCCCCCCCCCCATGCGATGGCTATGTGTTCTGTGATTGGCCGACAGTCATGGCCGGCCGCTGTGTATACGCTCCCGCCGGTGTCCGGAGTACGCAAAAAAAAAACGTGTTTTGGTCGAGCGAGCGGTTCAATCTTAATCTGAACAGAGTAAATCAGCTGAAGAATATCTATTTGTGTTATATTATTACCCGATTCAATGACATGTTAATAATGCAATTTAAACAACATTGCAATATTGCATGTATCTATTTTATAACTTACACTTAATATTACGTTATGTATTAATAAGTAAAAATAAAATCATATAATATATAATACTTATAGATGTTAAATAATTTTAAATCATAATAGGTAGTCATCATAATAATATATTATAAGTAAAAAAAATTAACCAAAAAATTAAATATTTATTCGAATTGCATATACAATTATTGTCCAACTATCGAACAAAAAAAACCAAAATTAATAAAAGACAATAAAATATTACATTTGTTTTTAATAAAAGACACGATGCTCAAGTGTAGTTAACTCAATTATTAGTTTCTTTTATTAATAGTAATTTATTGTAAACTATAAAATAAAGGATAAAACAGTGCGTTTTTAGAACTCAATATTGAATATTAAATTAATTTGTTCTTCGAATGAGGTTGAAATTTTGACTTTGAGTTATTACGGTGTAATTATTACTATTATAGTACATTGGACGTAGTGTACATCAATCATCCACAATAGTTTCAAGGTTCTTAAAACAAATGCAAAAACGGATAGTTTGATGAACATATTCAAACGTCCGATGACTTTCAAAACATAATTATCGAGATGCAAAGACCCTCTTCGTCTCATCATTAAATAATTCAATTTTAATTTACAGCACGGTTTATGATAACATGGTTGGCCAACGACCCATTAGAAAAATGTTATCACACGGCATACGATTGAAATCCAATAGTTACGTGATCTGGTGATTTTTTTACCTACAGCGCTATCGGTGGTAAAGTAAAATTTGTTAAAATTTTAGTTAATTAAACATTAATTAATAATTATTATTTATTTTGTTATTTACTTATAATATTTGATAATTTTGAGTACAGACATTAATAAAATGAGTAAATGAACAGTAAAAATAATATTCCACCAGAAGCGCATGATCAAGATTTCAATCCTATGCCCTCTTATCATAGCTCGTTGGGTAATCATACAATATTAAACTGTGGCTTACAATTCAGTTTCAACATTTAGATAAGAGGTTGTATACGTTTGTATAATATTATTTCCCATTTTGACTTCAGATGAATTTTAGGTTTGTAAAAGTGTGTGCAATAAAAAATTTAACAATTTAATAATTGATTACAAAAAGAAAGTAACAATGAATAGTTATTTCAATATAACAATCAATCTGTATCAAAGTATAATTTCGAAAAAAAAGAACATAGACAAAATGTAATCACGAACAACTACACGTCACGACAATACAATTAAAAATACTTATTTTTCTTTGGATTATTGCGAAGCAGTCTCAACCCAGAAAAAATTCTTTTCAGACTATTTGCATTTATATAATTACAAATACCGGCTATTCGACAAGAATGTTTTTAAAAATACTTAGGAGGCAAATTTTTTGTTTTTATTTATTTTAATTTTTAATCATCTCGGTCGACGAGATTTAATATTTGTTTTATTTATAATATATTATATTTTATTCATTTTTGTTGAAAAGCATATTTCGTCTAGTTAAACCAAAACAGTATATTTTTATTCCAGAAAATAAAAAAGTGTTAAACAAGCGATAAAATACATTAAAAAAAAAAAAAAAAAACAATAAATATTTAATTTTAATTAAAAATGAAATACAAACAGGATAAATGTTGTGTTTTTGTCCAAATTCTGACCTATATAATATTATAAATCATTAAAATTTTATACACTGAAAATATAATATTCACTGAGTTTAAAAAGTTAGGTTAGGTATATTTTTTTGAATTTTTTGACACGTCATACGCATTGAACCTAATTACAAATTGTTGTTATAACGATAATTAAAGGTTTCAACATGTAAATAAATAATCAATATAGGTATATAATATGAAGGTATGTACTTGTTAAATTTGTTGAACGATAGTTCTCGAATTGAAAGTTAAAATAAAGAACTCAGTGGTAACACGTTTCTGTTGAATTTTATTTTTAGTTAAACCTCTTTTTTCAAAGTTTGGTCTTTCCGCCAGTTTTTCTTAAGCCTTCTTGGCCTTCCAGGATTTCTTGGTATAGTATTGGAATCAAGAGTAGGGATTAGTGGATTTGGATGATTTGAAAGACGGGAGTGAAACAGTTTGTAGGTTAATTCTGTTTATAAGATGGTTTGAATTTTTACGAGTGTAATGTTTCACTGTAACAATACAGGCTTGAAACATCTATTGAAAAACATCGTTGTAAAATGAAACGGCCGTAAAAAAGCCACTTTCACAATAATATCACGACTCATACATTATTATTATCTGTTTAACGGTTTCGAAAAAAATCCAATTATTTCCGTTGACTCAATTCAGAACTCTAGCTGCAGCCACCGCAGATAAGAAGCGCATGCAATAACTCAGTCAAACGCAATCTAAATTAAGATAAGTAAATTCACGTTGCATGCACAAATTCGTATTACAGACTACAGTACGTATATTTTATCCACAGTGCAACATTTTATGCCAAACTCAATTAATATTTTCGTTTAGATCTATCATATGCCCCATGTCCTTAATTATTATATTATATTCTATCAACGGACACAGTGATATTATCGCGTCCTGTCAAAAAGAATAATTATCACAACCACCGGGATTGGTCAAAATTGATCGATTCGGGGTTATAGCGGAGACGGCGAAGTTCAAAGTCAAACTGAAGCAAAAGGGTGTGTATATAGGCTTATACTGGACACAGCGTTGTTCCTGATGTCATATTTACGGATTTTTCACAGTTACGACTTCGAGTTTAAGTGGTGTAGAGTCGATGAAACAAACAAACCCGAGTCAATAGAATAACCGTTACTAATAGCGAAAAAAGAACAAAATGAATCGAATACTTTTACTGTAGATGCTTTGAAATCCTTTTACTAGATTTTCTTCCAGCGTAATGTGTGTCAACGTGCTGAGCGTGTTTTAGGACAGTTAGAAAAACCGAATAGATCATATTAATTCAAAGTTGTGTGACGTTGATAATTTTGTGGGTTTCAGACAAACTACGGTCACCAAAGTCATTGCATTAAATTAATAAATATGTATATTATATTTAAGTTTAGACACTTGAAATCGCTGGTCACACGCCATCAGAAAATCACTGTTATCATTTTCCACGCAAATGCTTTTCTCCAAAAATGTAAGCACGAGTAATCATCGACGCGTTTCCAAAAAAGATACAATAATATAAAATATTATTATTTACTATAAGGAAACTTAATATTATTATGATACGTGTGTAATTTTAATATACAATGACACATTGACATGATTTCACATAAAATAATATCATAATATTTATTACTGTTGACGAAAATGAAATACTTAGATACCTACTTAGTTTTTTTGTTGTAACGACCAGACTGGATCAAAGATACTGATTTATAAGCTGTCACGTAAAATCTAATATTTAGCAACGGTAAGTTTAAACTAGAGCTTGAAACTGAAAATTGTTTTCCTTTTTCGATTTTGGTTTCGGTTATTGGTATTTATTTTTTCGGATTTCGTTTTTGGTTTTGAATACCGATTTTTATTTTTTCCGATTTTTATTTTGGTTTTAATTACCGGTATAGATTTTTTTTCCGATTTGGTTTTGGTTTCGGAATCAATTTCAGTTCTTAACGGTTTTAACCGATATTCAAAATCGGTATCCATTAACGGTTTCAAGCCTTGGTTTAAATACATTAAATAAGGGAGTCGCCTCACACTCTCATGTAACTCAAAAGCATTTCTGAACGTCTACGTATAGATTCCTCCTTTTGCGAAGTATCGCCTGTTTATCGTCCGATACTCGCTGAATTTGTTTGGTGTTTTAATCACAAAATCTGTAAACGAATACCCTTCAATAATTTATTCTAAACAGATTTTTAAATTAAAATTAAGGTTGAAATGAGAAGTTAACGAACTCAAAGTCATTTGGAACATTATAAGAGGTATTTTTGTGATAAGAATAACAGTAATATATTTAAACTTTACAAAATCTCTTTAAGAAATATTATGCATAAGATCAGATAGGTCAGTATCTACAACTTTACACTTTAACCTACAAATAAAAAAAATTTTCGTTTATGACAAAACATATGCATTATTATTGTATGAATGTGATTAAAATAATAATATATCACTCCTACCGTGGTCAATGACCAATACAATCGAGGATTTGGTTTTATAATGATTAATATAATAATGCGATAGTATTCACTATTCTGAAAATGTGACACTCGAATTGTGTGGGTTATGGGATTTAGGATTTGACTAATCTTGTTAACGTATAAACTTGAACATTTTTGGAGTTTTTGCATGGTATATTAGCTGTTGGTCTACTTGAAATAATATATTGAAAGCTTTTTGGGGAAAAATATGCAAAATAATTCAACAGTGATCAAACACTATCCTGATTAAAAGCATACAATAGATGATAGTTTATTTTTAATATTTATAATGGTTAAAATCCACGCACATCATACTTAACAAAATAAATAATAACAATATATAGAACCATCACATGCATGATTGTATTTATATCGTTCGTATATTATGCATATTGAAATTATTACAGTTGAAAAATCGATTATTTGAATGACGACGTTCAAAATTAGTTGAAAAACAAAAAACAAATCAAACATTTTTTTACTGTCTACTGCTTGAAAAAAAAAATAATAGTTATAATAATTATTAATTACATATTATATATATTATGTATATTGTATAATATATCCATCAGTATGACAAGTGGTAATGGGACTTTAAACAATTAAATAGCTTTTTGTAAAATATGAAAAAGTACAATTGTAAATAAAATGCATATTGTAGGTATATAATATTATAAGTATTTACAAAACGTATTAAGTTTATTTGAATTTAATGTGGATACTGCAACCGCAGCTCATTATAAGACTTGCTGTCGAGTCACATTCCCTTTCAACTTATGTTATGATCCGAATATTATGCTATAACTTATGAGTTTGTAACCCTCCCAAGTTTCAGTTGAGTGCAATTCTCCATTAAAGTCTGTATTGTTTACGGTTTCAACGAGTTTTCCCGTTCTAATAATAATCGCAAACCGTCGAACGTATTTTGAAACATCATTGTACGTTATATTATATTGTGAAATCTGTATATCCTTACATTTATAACCGAAACCAAATCATATTTGGTCAAAGCACTTCTATAAACTATCATAGTTGGTGCTCTAGTTTTGAGATTATATCAATTGAATTTTACTATAGGACGGATGATTGTTCTTGTCAATAAGTTTATACAGTTTCGTTTAATACTGTATTGCTCGACGCCATGAATGTTTACTTCAAAAATTCAAAGAAATATAACGGATTCCAAATAAGCCGTATAGCGTACTGTTATTAAATGCATGTTATAATAATATATAATATTATATAAATCGCGTAAAAGGAAGAGCTTTGATGAGCGTAAACATTCGCGGAGTGGTCGACGAGGATCTATACATGTGCACGCTGTCGTTTGGTGAGAACCGAATCATTCAATTCACCTATTGCAAACCGAGTGATGTGATCGAAATTAATAAAAAAAAAGTACGTAAATGTACTTTCACGTAAACACAATGATAACGGTTCAGCGCGTAAACCGATGTAGCAAAATAAAAATAAATTCCCAGTCGGTAAAACATATTTTGTTTTAACGGTTGTCGAGAAAAATTAAGTGCATATTGTTAAGCGTTTCTGAATTTGAGTGAATTGGGAAAATGTGTGCCTTAGTTGATTCTTCTTCTTATTATTACCGTGTGTGGTAAACGTGGTTTATATTGTGATTTTGTGAAACGAATTGGTTTTACTATAGGACTAACAGATTAAAAAACTAAAAATTAAAGTGTGGTCATAAATGTACAGCGTATCAAAACATTCAGTTCAAGTTGTAGATTTTACATTTAATGTAACTATATAGAGGTGCCTACTTATATAATATATTTTGTAAATTAAAATATTTACATATTATATTTATTCCACTCTTATCGGATTACCGAGTACTTTATAGCCTAATTGCCTTTCAGAGTTGTAAAAAAAGAATTACGTGTAATTTGTTGGTGACATGAATTTAGATTAATGTTGTCAGTGAAGTTTTTTGCTAAAATAATGCACTTTTTTAATGTTCAATCTTTTTTATTACAACAGTTTTACGTATAGCGTCAAAACATCGTCGTTAAAAATGCATTAATTTGTTGATCGTATTAAAATAGTCCATAGATTTTCAAATAGTAACTCTTTGCTAAGTTATCTCTTGTCATCTGTTGATTAATTAACTACCTATCGAAAACAAATGTATAATAAGACATAAGTTAGGTTAGGTAAGGTACCTACTTAATTTACTCATCCATCGGTTTTCAAACTTAAACAAACCTTCAACACTAAGTCTTAATGAACGATTTGTATAAATTATTCTCAGAAATTGGCAATTTTAAATTTAAAAGTAACTTAAAAATGGGGAATGTCTATTTTTTGATTTTGGGATTAGAGGACTTTATGGAAATATAGAACTTTTCCAACTATGAAAAAGTGGTTATTTAATAATATTTTTTAAAAATTTCATTTAAAAAATATTTTTTTAATTAGTGACACCTATTTTTTTAATAATACAGAAAATAGATAGGTAATTTAAAGATTTACATTGTGTATATTATTGTAAAATTTTGAATAAATAATAAACAGGTTTTTATTAAATAAATATGTTTGGTATTTTGTCATTTATAATCATTATATTACACCAAACTTGGTGTAATATAATGCTATGTTTCAATCAGAACTTCTAATTTCAGTCCTATATTTATACGGATTCTATTATTACGATTGACCGAAAATTGGCTTTAACCAATATATAATATCATACGATACAAATTAAAAAAGGTCACATGCGTGGGCAGTATTTTATTTAATGGTGATATATATATTCTGAACGAGAAGTAACCGAAACAATTGTTAATAATAAGTCTTTACCATTGACATCATAGCCCATTCTAAGTATATATTACATTGTGTTGTCTATATAATATACTAATAATAGTATCGAGAAAAACGAAATAACATTCTCACTAATGATACAATCGGGACGTTTCAATTCGATTCGTTTCCTAACTCGTAATCACAAATTTAACTGTCTTGCCAGATAGTAATTTAAAAATATTTATTGCCGACCATGTCATGATTGTAATACAAATAGTAAAATGCTTAACGTCCCAAAGGGCCTAAGTATGAATACATGGTTACACAGTCTTTATGATACAGTTGTTTAATTAAAAGATACAAATGAATGAAAATGAAAAATGATTTACAGTAGTTTTTATGGAATTATAAATGCTTAATAATATCTGGCTAATGGTCACTGGATTTGGACAGTTCCTGGAATGTTTTTAAATTAATTTAAGTTTTCTATTTGAAACCCTTAAAAAAAATGACAAAAACACGGTTCTGGCAGGGTTTTTTTCGAAGCGAGGGTTTTGGAGGTCCCCTTTATTTCTAACAGGTATATTACAATCATTTAATTTTTCGAATTTTGTAATACATTTTTATCTATTTTTAATATATATTTTTATAATAATGCCAAACATACACGGAATGTAATATTAAATGACAGTTAATGAGTTTTTGTAATTGTGTGCCGGAAGGTAGTCAGGTCGATTACGTTTGTGATATATCACGTCGTAAACAGTCTTGCGGCGGTAACATAAAAACCAGATAAAAATTAATGATATGTACATTTTAAATTAATTTAATGAAAATTTAACACATTTTTAAAACTTTTTCGGTGCTCATATTATTATGAAACTCTGCATGTTACAATGGTGACAATATTGTTAGGTAGCGTTTCCTCGCTCAAAAAATTCCACTGGTTTTGGCAACAAAACCCAACACGATTATAATACACAATATTGTACATACGTCTATTTATTTCTTATATACGTGTAATATGTAGTAATCATACATGCTCGGTGCCAGTACAATTATTTCAGAGTACTCTGAACAAAAATCTGATCGGGACTTACACGCCTGTTTAAAATAATGTTTTCGATTGACATATTATTATTATTCTTGTGACAATGTCATAGCGTTTCGTATTAAATAATATTATTACAAACATTATACAACTATATTTTTTTCTATACGTAAAACAAGACATCATAATATTAAATAACCATCATACTATGATATATATGATATTAAACCATTTACTAGTTTAATATTTACACAAAATTATTATGAATCGTTCGTGCGAAGATTGTTCATTTGATAAATATAGTAGGATGTAGTACATTTTATGCTCCAAATAATAATTTAATCTTGACTGTTTTTGGCACATGAAAAATGTTCAAACATAATTTTAATATTTGGTTGCCCGTCGAACTTAAATGACGTTGTAGTACATACGCTAAAATATGCTTGTACACGAATTATAAAACAGCATAATACGTTCAACAATTATTATCAACTCGAGAAGAAAAACATAAAACATTTTAAAATGGTTGTATTTGTATTTACCTACACGGCTACACGTCGTATAAAATGCACGGGGTGAAGTGTTTTTTTTTTAATTTTGTTTTTAACATTATTATAGGTACGTGGATTATTATAGAATATTTATAAGCAAAATTAAATTTTACTCGTTAAAGTTCGGATATGTTCAAACTATTTATACACTCACAGGACGAATATACCCATCCAATATTAAATATGAACGATATAACTTACCCTTTGTTTACCCTACGACATTTTGATACTCAAAACTGTTTTAGCTGATAACATGTTTGATGCATTTATAATTCAAACTGGTTAAACAATTTTCATGAGTCACGAAGTCGTAGTTTAATATTTAGAGACGTAGTGTAGTGGGATTAAATTATTATAGTTCGTGCCATATACATAATGATTTATAGTAACCTGTATAATATATACTTACTATTTATTATATTAAACAATTTTTCTAATACTCAACAAAATGTTTTCGTATCGTAGTCGAAAATTAGATTGTGGATATCATTTGAAGATAGAAATAAATTTAACATTTTATAATCTAAAAAAACGAATTTACTTTCATATTGATGTAACACATTATTATATATGTTGAATAATAATAATAATAGTAAAAAAAAGTAACAGTGCTAATAAATTATACATCCAAATAATATGTTTACAATTTAAATAAAAACTATGAACGAAATTGCCTTGTGTTCAAAACGAAATATATAGTCCAGTTATTTGAGATGGTGTATTTTTAATGAGTGTTCGTTTTAAAAGTTAATAAATAATAATGAACCTTACGCAAATAGATTTTTTCTACAAAACAAAACAAAAAAAAAATAACGATTGTTAAACGAGATACATTTATATGCTAAGCCCGAATGTACATTGTACACGTTAATTCTCTCTTCGAAATTCATTGGAACCCAAAGTTTGGTTGTTTGGTGCATGGCCTATTATAGTGTCCTATTCGATTCCATATGTTTACTTAAGAGAAAGTTTAGTAGCTTCTGGCGAATGGCCATTAAAATGCAAAACTTTATCCAGCCGAGAAACATATTATAATATAACTACTAAAACTGCAAATCGCCGTGTTCTCGTCTCCGTGACGGCGTCGGGGCGTTGGGTGGTTAAAACTAAAATATTGTTTTAGGAAGCAATTATGATGGCACGGCGATTTAAAACGCACAAAGCCGTAGAGTATACGTAATATTTTATGACACGAAGGTATACACGACGGCCTAGAACAACGGCATCGGTTGAGAAAATAAAGAGGTGCCGACTGTCGGAAGTCAGCTGGAAACATGATACACTTCAGAGGTGATGTACGTGTAAGACGATAGAGTGCACGGATATTTGTCTATAGGACACTATACGCACCTAGTTAAGAAAATAATATTTTACTCGACAAACACTGCGAGGTCTCATAACTCATAAATTATATGTCGCTATACGAGTACACTATACTTAATGAAGAATAATGAACGACTCGGGTGATAATAAACATGTAAAATTTGTCCTACACAAAAGCGGAGGATTTCGATTAGTTAACAATTCATTTTGTAAAAATAAGATCATTCTAGTAAATCATATTTGTTATGATTTAGATGACTTTATATTGTAAATGCAATTTTTATTTTAGAACTTTTAATATGGTTTTTCTTTGAATATCAAAGATACATTACACGAATGTGCGCTGTGAAGCTTCTACCAATGTGTAACTTTGTATTTATAATATTTTCGTTTTTTCATTTTTATGGCATCGTTTTTTTTTATCAATTAATCACAATTCAAATAATTTTTAAAAAAAAAATCATTTACAAACCATTTATATTTTTATGTCATTACTTTGCATGATAAATGTACATTGCTTTTATAAGGTTCATAAAGTAATTCATATTTAAATTAAGTGTTAATATTATTTTTATTACACAATCTAAATTTAACATTTATTATATTAGAGTGCAGAAACTAGCATTAAAAATGCATTACTATTAAGTCATACAAATAATAAAAATGTAAACTTTTATATAGGTAGTTATAAAATAAATATTTTTAGTATTCAATTTCATTATTTAAAATATAAAAATAATTCTTGTTTATATCATCATATTTCCATAATATTATTACAGCAAAATTAAAATATGACTTTTTTATACCTAGATGATTAATACTATTTATTGATGATATTGTAACAAATATCTTTAAAGAAGTTAGGTTTATCTGTAGAATTCAAATTACCGTGAAAGAATTATTTTTTGATGAACATTATGATTTATGTTAATATTTTGAATAATTTTTCAATAACGATTTAGTAAATATACCTATATATAGTCTTATTAACAAAACTGATTAAAATTTATTGCCTAACTAGTAAATATTTTTGAATGTATAATAATTATGAAAGGTTTGATTTTATTTACAGTATTTTTCGTAAAGTAAATGATCTACACAACGTGATTTATACTGCGTATTCAAATAAGCTGAGATAATTTGGTAATAAATAAATAATATTTATACTTCAGAGCATTGGCGTATTAAGGAAAAAACTAAAGGGCTAGGGAAGCGGGCGATCGCTCCGGGTGGCCCTTTTTTCTACAGTTTTGTAATGTCTTGTATAAAAATTTAAATTGTAAAACGCAATATTGGTTCTATACCTTCGGCTTTGGTTATCTTATTGGATTTATTGATTTATAATTTATTTGGTTAACACTTGTTACGCCTTTATCACAGGTATATTTTCTATGTCAGATCGAAGGACGAACTCGAAAATGGACACTTGACACTAAACAGGGATTTATTTTAAAACTTTATATAGATATTTACTTATGGTCTTAATATGATGAAACAGTAGAGCCGTCATCTCCGTCTAGTGAATTAGTTTTGTACTCCTAATAGTGAGAGTTCTGGATCAACATTAGGACTAAATATAAAACTATTGTACCACTTAATATTCCACTGAACCAAATACATGGAATGTGTAGTATCATTGATTATATACATAGTATAATATAATATTATAATATGTATAATCAATGGTAGTATGTATTATAATATATTAAATGATTTATAATTGTATCCTATAATATGAAAATGAGCCACCATAATGTGCATTACAATTAGATTTTTAACATTAATATTATAATGATGATATTATTATTTTCATAGATAAAATAATATTTCATCATGTTTGCCATCCCCCCTTGGAATGAATATCGCCTTCAATTAGATATCATATTTTATGTAATAAACGCATTCCATGTATTTGGTTCAGTACACAGTTTCTACTATTGCATCCTCTTATAAAATGCTAATTAATATTTAAACTTATTTTATATTTTAAAATACCAATACGGCCTGCAAGTTTCACTAAATTGAACAACAATGATTCTATTTATATCTTAACTTTACTTACCTTTGAATTATTCTTATCAAAAACCATGTCTACTTTCTAGGTAGAATATTTATGTTTATAGTCACTTATTTGTTCAATGCTCACAAAAAATATAAAACAATTTATAAAATCACTTTAATAATATTATTATAAGTACCTTCAAATTTTTCATGAAAAAATGTTACACATTATATCAAAGTCGTCTTTATTTGATTATATTACTTGTGAATAATGAGAAAAAATATATTGAAATAGAAACAGTTTGTGTGATTTGTAAAGGGGGGAGAAAATGAAAAAAAAATAGCACAGTGTGCTAAATGTGTCTCTGCTCCAGAGTCACTTATGATCTAAAAGGCTTTTGACATTCATTATTACTTAGCTTTCTTGTTTCCACTATCTTATTTACAAATCTCCTTCTTTCTCTTTATTACATATTTACTGCTCCGATATATTCTCATGTAGCTCAATATCAACGAATAAATTATCAACAACTATATATAATTTAAGGTGGTCCTTATTTATGAGGTCAGGCCTATTTTTTTCTTAAATTGTTGTTTGCAATTGTATATAATATTACTAAACAAAACATACTTGTATAGCTTGGAATATAATAACTCAACCACTTGCCAAGCCTCGAAATGGTTTATAATTAAGAAGCATTCTATATATAATATAATCAGTAAATATTAACATTAAAAAAAAATCATTGTATATACATTATATATTATTGATTTAGTCCTTTGAATGTTTTTATAAACATTTATTTATTGGGAGTAGATATTTTAAGTGCTCGCAAAGCTTATAGTACTAACGTAATAATGTATTTGTCTTACAGATTCTTTAAGTAATTATAAATTATTTTAAATAAAATAAAAATTCGATGATAAATTGGTTTATAACATTGTGAATTTTTTCCAGATGTAATTACTTAGATAGTCATCACTTCAGTCGGACTACGATAGTTAATAATAAAGTAAACTAGATATTTTATTTTATTTTTTATAAACAAAAAGCATTTTTTAATAAACGATGTAATATCTAACTAGGTATTAGTTATATCTGGTATTTTGTAACTGTAATTATTAAATAATACATAACTAACTAAATTTATTGAATGTCATGAATTTATTTATACCAGATATTATTTCAAAATACGATTTCCAAAGTAACGATAAAATTGCAATCAAATTTATTATAATTACAAAAAAAAATGTATACTATTGAGTATTATTATTTATTAGTAGTTTTTTATTGTTGAAATATTATACTACATATGGGCTCTTATTATATTATACAACAGCTTGGATTCTCATTATAATATGAACTATTCATCTTAAGGCAAAATGTGCATTATATATTTTTTGACAGAGTTGTTTAAATTTACAATGTGAAGAATGTCTCACGGGGTTTTAGTTTTCCAGAGTAGAATAGTGTTATTTTTTTCCAATTTCTCAAGTAAAATAACTTCTGAATTGATAAAAACAAATCACACCCTCTGGGATCAAATATGAAAATAAATATTATTTGACTTATAAGCATATTTATTCTGTTGGCGTTTGAATAGTATGATTTTTTTGTTTAGATTTATTAAATAAACTGTATAAGTACTTACTTATTTACAGTATGTGCGTACCTATATTATAAAATAATGACCCTTTTAGTATAGTATGGAATAAATAAATAAAACATATAAAATGATTTTCAGTTTCAATTGTCTTTGTAGTTTGTTGTCGTTTTTCAAAATATAGACTTTTAAAAACCACTAAAACTTACACGCTAGTAACTATTGCCTTTGCCTTTTAACATATTCATATAAGAAGGGCACAACATATTTGATCCTTTATTTTCATTTTACATTGTCTTTTATGTTTGCACAATTTTCGTGTAGAAAGATCATACCTACTCTTCTGTTTGTGGATATTTTATAATTTAATTAAATTATCATAAGTAATTCATTTTATGAACAAGAATTACGGTAGGTTTAACTAACTTTTATCAGAAACATTACATATTATAATAAATAATTTAATATTATATAAATTAATTATAAGTCATTACTGATTTACTATAGTACGGTGTGAATAGAGGTTTACAGTATACATAGCTTGATATTAGTCAAAATATTTTTTAAATTTTAATTTGAATCCTTAAAAGTTTCATTTCATTAGATATTGCTGTAACTTTGGGGGGGAGGAGGGTGTGGCTCAAATGAAAAAAATTCTAAATAGTTGATTGGCTAAAAACGAAAGAAAACCTACTGAAAACGACAACGCAAAAACCAGTTTTTGACAAAATCGATATTGTTTTTTAAGTCATTATAATTAAAAAAACTAATAGCTTTAAGGGCTTGATTTCTTAACTAAATTTTATATTATCATTTTATAGAAATTATATAATTTTTTTAATATGTTTCTATTTTTGGGATTCATCTATTTTAAATTTTAGATTTTTTTAGTTTTTATGTTCAAAAATTATTTGTTTGTTAACCAGAATGATTGAAAATCTAATGGAAGTTTCCTTATAAGTTGGTCTTACGGTTTAAATGAGATATTGTGGTAACGCGAACGCGAAATAAATCAAATGTTATTATTTTCCTGGAGCATGTTGATACATAATTTTAAATTACAAAGTTTTGTAATAATTTTATACCTTTATGGACAAGGTTATTCGATTTTCTTTCTAATCTCGAATATTTTGTGTGTATTATAAATTGTATTAATTCTACTTGTCGCAAAGTTGATTGCAGAATGCATAATTCATTTTATAATTGTGTTAAGTAAACTGGGCAGTTTAGTGCATCAACATTTAAAAATGTATTTCACTTAAATTAATTTTAACGTACATAAAACCATTATAAATATATACAACCTGTCGGGTAAGGTTCACCAAGTAGCTGCGAGGTTAGCTGTTGTAATAATTATTGTTGTCATAATTTTTTATATAATTTTTTTTTTATCCCCCTGTGACAATTGCTCCTTGCAGCGGTTCCTTAATGCTATGTTAAATAAATGACTGAACATTTCTAATACAATTTAAACACAATAATGAATAAATTAACTGCTCAGAAACAAAATAAATTTATGCAATCCTACGTGGATGTACCTAACGCCTGCTGCAGTCATTAGTTAATCCATTTTAACATGAAATGTATTGTGTTAGGTATCTGGTGAGTTGTATTATTGTGTTTACGGGCAACATGGCCAATGGCCATAATATACTGAATCCAATAAAAGTGTGTTTTTTCTCACATCGCGACAGAAAATTAAATTAAACATTTTCATGCATTTTAAACGTACCTGCAGTATTTTCTGCTAAGTCAAATATATTGTACACGCAAAAGAATAATAAATCATGTTTTTATACAATTAAAAAAATATAGTTACTATGACTTTGAATTATGTTCATTTATTATAGAAATGTTCATTTGTTATATAACATCCGAAACCTGCACAATTCAAATAGGTCGTAGTTGACAGTCTCGATTTTGATATTCCGTTGTTGGTTTTGATCAATTAGTTCACGTAACTTAAGGCTGGGTCATAAACTTTGAAAGGTCATACCAGAAAAATATGATATTCTTGGCAGTTATTCGTGTTTTCATTTACTACCTAATATCGAGTTAGTTTTCGATCCACCAACAATTAATATTCATGAAACATATAAATTGATTTAAATAAAACCACTTTAACTGTTGATACATCCAAGCTCTCACATAACTTACAATAATTATTTTAATAACAATATAATAGGATATGAGTGAAATATTATTTTATTTTTTTTTTATGTTTTTTGTGTTGGCGAGCTCAATTGTGGATTTCTATAAAATTACATTTATTGTCAAAATTAGGATTTTTTTTTTTGTAATTGAACCGGTTCAAATACATACTTTCGGATGTTGTGATTAAATCTAATTTAAATATCCCTAAGTTGTTGAATGGTATTTTTGAGCTTCCCAAACTATTTTAACAACTAATGTAAGGTAATTGTTTCAAGTGAAAATGCTTATCATAGAAATTTAAATTGTTAAAACTCTTAAAACTTTGATGGGTGTCAGTATAAAAACGAAAAAAAACTTCACAATAATGTAAACAGTTTTGAAGTTTATATGTTTCTGATGCTAACCTCATCCAACCTGACAAAAAACGAAACTTATCCACTATTTTGCATGCACAGTAGTGTGAGGTAAAATGGATAGCGTGACAAACATTCCAATTCGTCGTTTAAGTTTTTCGTGTTACTTGACAACATTTTAAATTTAATTTTTTTTCACCTATTTAGTACTTAAATATTCGTTAAAGTAACCTATAATTATATAATGAATTATACCTACACAAATGACAATATATACGAATCAAGCAAATAATTTTATTTTATTGTTTTTATTTTTCAATTTTTTATTTAATACCCTACTATGGAATATAGTTAACTATAAGGTAGGTAAAACTTAGTTCATGGTATTTATTTAGCCAATTTTTAGATCGATCGGATAAAATGAAACTATTTTACATGTTATTTGTAACAAATTCAAAACTACTAAACTCGACTGTTTCAATCATTTTTTATGACACAGGAACCAATAATTACAATAATTTATCGTTAACTTTATTGGACTGTTTGTCGTTATTTTGGGACAAATATAATAATATAAATATGAAGATGTCTGCTACGGATAATTTAATAAACAAAACTGCAATAACATTGTACATCGAAAACTGTAGTAGCTGTATAATATGTATTGTCCTCTAAGACATTATTATTATCATTATTATTTACAATGACTCATTCGCTTCGTAATACGCAATACCCCTCACAGAATAATAACAAAAACACCAGAGGCTAAATAAAGTTTAGGTCAATGCGAAAGATTACTCTGTGTCTAAAGTTTTGATGCGAGGCGGCGGTGCTCTGCGACGAACGTTGTTCCATTATTTTTATTATTATTATTATTATTATCATCATTTTTTTTTACGTATTTTCGTTATCAGATAAAGCTTCATAGCGGTTTCGGCAGCAATTGATGTATCGTAAGGACTTTTATCCTGTTTGTCAATGTATATACATAGTACGTGGGTTAACGATGTTACTGGGAAATTTTAAATTTATACGACAACGACATGGTTCGACGCGCGAGCTATTTTTACGGGATAAAATAGTAAGCCCGGCGGCGACATCAGGTTGTCGACTTTCTTTACGTTGTATGATGTCAGGGAAGAAAAAGAAATTGTTGATCAAAACCATCGACCGAAAGATCATATTGTTAAGTACGTAACATTTTCATTATCCAACGAATAACCGGCACAATATTCTATTATAGTATCTATCTGCCTATAATTGTTATACCAATACTTGAAATGCATGAGGTGTAGTTGTTGTTACGAAGTATTTATAATATCCGATTGGGTAGAAAATAGTAATGATTATACAAGTAAAATCGTTCAAGTTGTTGAGTCTTATGTAAAATTACGTTCGAGACAAAACGATATGGAAATCATCGGGAAATCATCAACTGTTTTTCGAAGTGAAGACATATTTTTTTAGTTATAGTAGTGTAGGTAAGTTAAAGTGAGTTTTTGTACTGAGTTTGACGGATCGATGATATTATTATAATGATTATATTTATGGCATAGTTCACACATGTTGTAGGTGACATTTTCGTGATTGTTCAGAAGAACTACAAATTGTGATTTCATACCACAAAATGTACGCAATATGCGAAAAGACAAACATGCAAAAAACTCATTTTTCCAAATTTCGCACTTACAAAATGTGTGCATTATGCCACCGATATATGTTATAATATGAAATTGAACAATGTTCGTCTTAATCTTAGTCAGTTTTTGCCATATTAATAAACAACAACTTTTTTTTTTCTCTGCTCCACTCAACTGGTAATTTATTACACTGGTCGTAATTAAAAAAATGTTAATTCTGTCCTATTTTACCGGAATTTGACTAATGTAGAATAAATTACGACACGTAAATGCGTCAAATTACTCAACATTTTTCTTCTTTTAAGATATATTATTTTGAATAACAATTTTATTTTAAACCAATATAAAACTTCAAAACTATTTTATATTTTACATGCATGAGTAAATTTAAATAAAAATTAATAATGTATTTACATCGTAATGTTGTTATTATAAATGTTTTTCACTCTATGAGTAGGAACATTTTTTTATATTAAAAAATAGAAAAATCATCAAAGGGTACGTTAATATAATATTATGTTGTGCGTGCATAACAATATTTTGAAAACAACTTAAAAGTTTAGTTCGTGCTTTGATAACAATATTATATAGGTAAGCAATGGTATTGCCAACTATTAAGTTTAGAATTTGAAAATATTATTTGTTACCACTATATTAGTTCCAGTAAAAGTACAATCAAATATAATATTTATGTTCATATGGATATATTATTATACGATTTTAAATTATATATTAACACATGTATGCCACTACCAATCAAACAGCGGTCTACTCAGCAATACTCGCTGAGCATTATGGCACATAATGCCCATAGAAAAATCCGTCTGACTATGGCACTGCATTATGGTAATTTTCATTAACGTATTTCCAAATATCGCAGTGTGCGGGTTAATAATAACATTATAATGTTTAATATTGCTCAATAGGTTTCTATTATATGATTTATGGATATCATTTCGTTGTTTTTGTTGATGTAACCAAGAAACGTTTGTGATTTGTATGTATCATGTAATATAATATATTATATCATGAACTTAACTCTAAATATATGATGTTTATCCATAATAATATTATGATATCTCTGTTCTGTCTTTGCTTAGTTGTAAATATTAGTATTACCATAATTAGTATTGAATACTTAATTAGAGTTTAACGATTTAACCCTTCCATACAGATGCATATTATATTCTATTGTAGCATATTATAATATACATTTTTAATATCAATAACAATAGGCGTGTAGAATAATAATATGAAATCATGTAAGAGTAACGACAACATATTTTACCATAAATTAAATTAAATTATCTTGTTATCTGTCAATCAAAATTATATAGTTTGTGACTTAGCTTGCATTTTACATATATATTTTTTCACTTCCTTACTATAGTTGAACATAATATTATAATATTTTTATTGTTGGTGGTAACACAACACTTTCTTCTTATTTTTTTCTCATAACTTTTTATTATTATTATGATTCATATTTTTTGATGGTTGGTCGTTTCAAATAAAAACCTCCAGCCACATCAGATATGTGTCAAACGAATGGTGACTTTAATAATAATACAGTGATACCATAGATCTATGGTGAAAAATATTTTATGGACTTTAATGTGATTTTAGTTTTACTTTTTCCCATACGGCATTATATGTATATCAAGTATCAACCATATAGGACATCTGTAAGTGATAAAACATGATGATTTATTGAATAACGCAGTGGTAGAATAGGTTATGTTGGAAATGTGGATTTATAGTCGACAAACAGATAAAGTATTCTTATTATTGTAGCATATCATTGTGTTTGTTCTTGTTATCGTACATTGACATGATGATTTCTTGTCAAGGAAAACTTCTACATAAAATATTTCATTGTGTCAACTTGGTAATCTATTTTTCTATATAGTTCTCAATTTAGACGTGTTTTATATCATTTTATATCATATAATATGTGATTTTTCCAATATTGTTGTTATTCGAATAATGGTCGAGTTTCAATTTGATGCGCCAAACTATAAATACATTTTGATGTATTAAATTCATATTTTAAGTGATCCGTGATATTTTTTTTAACAAGTTATAAGTGCTTACACTAGAACGATGTAACAAATGTGATATGACGTTATAAATGTTTTTGAATTAATATTGGCAAAATAATTTGATGACCTATCTTAAAAATAGTTATGTAGGTTTTGTTTTAATATTTAATATTTGGTAGTGGATATAACGTTCGTCAAAATATGTAAAATAATATTATTTAAAATTCAATTTTCAAAGATTATTTTTCATTATATGTAATAAAATATTCCCACCATTTTGAAACAATATTAGTATTCTCTTAATTATACAAACATAAAATAATAGTTTTATCTTAATTTTAAAGAAGTGTCGTTTTTTAAGTCTAAAATTGCATAACAAAGTAAATTGAAGTTAATTGTTCAAAATAAGCTTAGTTGTCACTTTTGTGTTTCGAACGAAACAAGATAAATTAGTGAAAACAAATTAATTCATTAAGTACATACGTTTTTCATGTTTTTAAAGGGAATTCTAACTTTTTTTTAAAACAATAAACACCTGGAAATGTTTTCATTAAACATCAAATGGGTGTTGTGTAAATGTTGTTAAAAACAATATAAGTATTCATAATTTACAGTTTAGAACTTTGAATTGTAAGAATATATGCTATAGTTTATAAAATATTTAACCAGAATATTTTCTAGTAATAATTTTATGAACACAAAATTTAATCTGTTTAAGTTTTTAATGTTATTAAACATGCATTAATTTATTTTAACCTTTTGATGGTATTGTTTGATTTAGTTATTTTGATTTTTTAAACATACTCATTTTGCTCATTGGTTATGATGATCATATGTAGTACGTGGTATGGATTCAAAGTAACGTATCATGTGATTTGTATCATCGAAAATAATATTTGTAATACAGTACAAAAAACCACAGGCTAATGACCTAGCTGTTGAAGCCTTTATTCTCAAATAAAAAAAAAATACAGTACAGAGTGTTATACAACTAATGTTTTAATGAATAGGTTTTGAAACGATATATTTTATTTTAATTAAAGCACTACACTTACAAAACTAAAAAAGGTAGAAATCAAAACTGTAGATTGCAAAGTTTTTTAAAATTTTTTTTTTCACAAATATTCAATAATAATTATGTGTCTTCTCTCCCAACTCGCCCCAAACGTAGCTTGTACATCAAATGTTACCAAGCCCCTCAATTGTTTCTCACAGTTCTTCAAAAGTTGTCAACAGAGGTAGAAAAACTAGAGACTCACCTGTGGGCTGGGACATTCGACGTTACTGATCGATCATTCTACGGCCAGAACCTGTGGAGTTATGATTTTTTGAAACCAGGATATTCTTTATGGAACACTCTGCATAGTTACTGAATAAATGTTGGAAAAATTATTTCAGTTTCATATGAATGAAAATGAAATAAAATTGAATTTATAAGTTGTACAAATGAATATATGTGTGTATTGTGGTGGTGTCGATAGCAAACCGCATGGGTACGTCATATCATATACCTACCTAGTTAATTATTGATTTATACTTCAATGATCATGTTCTGTTTATTCACAACAGTGGTCTGAAAGGTGTGGGTTTATACGACGTAATTGTTTTGAATTTATTAATTGTGATTGTTTGATGGTGGTCTATTGTTCCTAGTTTGATCTGGTTTAGTGGTCAGACTACACGTCAGCAACTACTTCGAAACTCAATTTAGATTTAGACACTGTAGTTAGCCCAAATCAATTTTTAAGGTCAGGTATATGAATTTATATTAAAAAAATTATTCTCAGTGGTATTATGTCAAAATCAATATTAATATTACGTCTAATATGTACATTATAAAGCTGTGAGATAATAATACAAATATGTTGTAAGTTTTTTTGTTTCGCCGTTAACGAATTTATTATTTTTTTAAACTAATAATATAGAATATTTCATGTCATTGTGTCAAGATATCATAAGTTTATACAGGTGTGATTCTCTATTTGTATAAATTATTTAGACAGAATAACTTTTGATTTAAAAATAAAACTAAGTAGATCGGCATAAAAGCTTAATTTTTTTTATATAAGTTTCTGTTTTATGTAGTATGACTAAATTAATGGGTTGTCAAGCGTAATATTTTGTCGGGGCTTCAAAGATTATAAGTTGTTATTTAATTTAAGATTTATAGTGTCTTGGAGTAAAGCTTAATTGATTGAACTTTTTCTCACACAAAACTAAAAAGAAAAATACCGTCGACTTTCTAAGCGAAGCTAAAATGGGTCTACAATGGTTCTCTGTACATTTTAGCAGACAAACACTAGAGCAGCAAAGAAAAAGCACAACAATTAACTATTTATTAAAATATTATTAAAATTATAATAAATAGATTGAAAATAGGCACCACGTTCGATCGACGACCATAATAAAACATATTGGTGAGTACTTTTTAAAATACTAGGAAAGAGAATTGTGCAACGTTTACCATTATAACTTTGAATATTAAGTTACGTAACTTATCCATTTCCAAATCATAACGTAACATTTTTTCTAATATTGATTAGTTATAATTATTTTATTCATACTCTTACCTTGTAACTCGTTCGTAATATTTTTATTGGTATTATGTTTAATGTTTATGTACAATATAAGTAATAGAATAATGTAATAATGTTGAAACAATAAAATAGGATCATTTGTTTTAAATTTCAGAGTTTCAGCACACGTTTTATCTAAAACGTAAGGTTTAACTATTTTAAATTTAATGAGAGAATTGCACGAGTTTGACCAATCTGACCATTATCGATATTGCAATGTGTCAGAATAAATTAAAATAAATACATTAGAATATTATGTCAAAATAATTATTATCATTAATTATGATTTATTAATTTATGAATGTCCCGTAGGCAGTGATGTATTTAATGTCCACATATTAATCGAAATATTTAGCAACACCAGTAGCACACCAAAGGGGTGGACTCCGGGTACGACTCTTTTGTCAAAATTCAAATTAATCAAAAATCAAACATTTTTAATAATTTTTATATCTGTTGATAGGATACTAAAGTTTGAAATTTGAAATGTTGATTTCTATAGAAATGGTTGATAGTATTTTTCTGATTTCTGACCCCTGGACTGCAGTATTATACACAAAAAATATTATTTTTTTATATTGTGTTGGTAAATTAATGTGAAGTTCATGAATCTTCTCCTTCCAAATTGAAGAATCCTAGCCACTGCTACTGAGAAAAACTTTTTTTTATTTATATAATGATACAACTTTTGAAACTCGTTGATGATAGGACAAGTTGAGTAGGCAATGTTCTGCTCAGTATAAAATGCTTTTTATTTATTCTTATTATTCATAACACAAATGTCTTTATTCCGGTCTGCATATTTTATATTCTTCAATAAACTATCGGCATTTTTTTTTTTTTATGGAAATATTACCGTACATAAAAACTTTCGATATTTGCATGCCTTTTTTTCGTACGCAGTGGACATTCCGTACATACAAATTGTACACCATTGGACAATAAGATCCATCGCTTTGCTACATTTTCTTGAATATAAGACTAATCAACGATTGCTCAGTAAAAAAGTACTTACCAATATTCCGATTTATATCGCCATGACCAGTAACTAGGAACAAAAAAAAAAATATACAAACATAAATAGTTTTATTTATATTTGTTATAATTTAACTATGACGAAATATATCGTATTGGGGAGGATGCGATGAGCGCACCATATTATTCTGTTTCCTTTCGGGCAGTGTTGTGCAAAAAATGTCTACGGTTAACCGATGATTACAGTTTATATGGATTTTATTTACAATTGAATATTCATGCATTTAATTAAATTTACATTCGTTGAATCTGTCATTACTAAGGATTGATGCACTATTGACGTTAAAAATAATAAAATTTCACTATGAAAATAATAATTAGTGAAATTAACCGTGGATAATGATTACATTTGTAATTCAATAACAAATTTAACGAGTGTATTTTATGCATGAATACTTAGTTATAGATAAAATCAATATAAACTGTAATCATCGATTAATCGTACATTTTTTTTCCTACAATTCTTTTGGGTAACAGTACAGCTGATTTAAGTTCAACATAACCAATGTTGTATTGTTACCAATCTTTGATATTAGAGTGAATTAACTTATTGTCAAACATAAATTAAAAACATAATCTGTGTCTGCGCGTTGGTTGTTTTACAATGTTTTAATTTTTCTACGATATATAAACTGTAATGTTTTACTTAACTATAATTTTTATAAAAATTTAAATATCGTAATCCATTGCCTAAGTCAGATATGTTTATAGGTCATAACTTTAAGTTTGATAATACGTTAATTCACTCTAATATTAAAGTAAAAAACACAGAATTGGTTCTACTAAACGCAAATTTTCAATTTCACACATGAGTTTGACATGAAACAAACACCTATAGTGCACTGACATCCTTTGAGGTTTTTTCTCTGAATTTTCATTAAATCGTGCAAATTGTTGTAAACAAGTTATTTATTTTTTGTCATTTCGTTTATATTGGGTTTTCATACATTTCCTATAATATTTTGTAATATTAAAATATTACCCAACGATCTATTTTAAAATTAAAAGAGCCTAATCCAAAATTAGTATCGATGCCAGTTTTTCCAGTTTTTCGCAATTCTATAAAATTTGAAAATAATATTTTAATATTTTAGTTGTTACCTATGTTAATTAAAATACTTTTCCATTAATCTACTGTACAAAATCTATTGATAGAGTTGGAGGGGTGTATTATATCAATAAAATTAACTTCACAGGAATAACTCTCGCGCCTCGTTTATTATAGGTAATATAATATATTATGTAAGATTTTGATATTTATTTTTAAAAACTTGTTTCTGGTCGGAACAAAGACCGAATTTCCATTTTACTTAAAATATTGATAAAAAAAAATAAATTGAAAAATAACAAATATTGTACATAATTAAAATGCATAGCTTAGCTTTTATAGTTATAATTTCGAAAATCCGGCTTTGATCCAACCTGCAAAATGTTCTATTCTTTTAAATAAAACAAAAAATTAATAAAATCTGATTGTTCTACAGGGCGTGAGAGTTTTTCAAGTGAGGCAGGTTTAATTAACCGGCTCCGACACCCTCAATACTTTGGTACAATAACAACGTTATCACTGGTTAAAATAGAGGTCGGTAAAATGCAGTACCTACGTTCAAAAAGAAAAATACTAAATTTATGCTGTTGTGCAAATAGAATTCGGAGACTGGATTTGAATCAAATACAGAAATGTTTCCCCCTGAGTGCATAAATTTCAACACAATTGTATTCAAGTTGGATATAACATTGTGATATTATGCCTTTCCGCCATAAGATTTGTTTACGGTAATCACAATTAATAGTAAGGAAGTTGTTGTACAATAACTTAGAGCAACTGAATAATTAAAATATATTGCTATAATTATAATCATTTTAACACACATGACCCATATCAATTGTTTACTGAATGAAAAATTGTATTTAAAATTAAATTTAGCATGACTTACTATTTAATCATGTTGTGTACTATTAATATTACATTTATATAAATAATATACATAAAGATATTTTTAAAATATTTTTAAATACTTTTAAATACAACCTCTTTATTTAAAAAAGTAATTTATTTATGATATTTTCAAAATGTTCGATGAGCAATTGATTTAATACCAATACAACTAGTTGGTACCTCACTGTTATTTTTTTATTGATAAAATATACATATTATACATTATACATGCATGACATTTTTCATGTTCTAATGTATATATTTAAGGAATCAAAAAAAATTAAAACTCCCAAATTATAATTCAAGAAATGTCAGTAATGTAGAATTAATTAAGAATTGAAAATGTTTTTTCCCCGTTTTACTCACGTCATCTTGTTAATTAATTAAAAAACTAATGTTTTTGGACTACTTAAAAATAATGATGAAAATCAGAAAAAAAGGTAAATGTGGGTTTTAAATTGAGAACTATGAGTTTTTGATTTATGTGAAATATTTCTTTAAAGTTAAATGTTGTATCAACAAAGTTCAAAACATTGAGGAATAATTTGTAATATTTTTAAAGGTACAGATTAAAAACAAAGAAAAATTGCTGAAAATATGATTAACGTAACAAAATAAGACAAATGGTTCTTTCATAATTGTTTAATTTTTAATGGAGCTGATAAGAACATTAGGTACCAGTTTGTGTCTTATTAAGTGTAGGTAAGTATTCAATTCGTAACCCATAGCTATGTTTTAAAACAAACCGACCTAGGTACCTTAATTTAATGTTTATCGATGTTGTATAACTACGCATGTTTCACTTATGTAATATTATAAATGTATACATATATATATATATTGTATAGGTATGTTAATAAATACACGTAATCACGTAAGCTGTCTTCAAAATAAAACAAATAATATCTCCCAAAAACTGTCTGTTATACATGTTCGTAAGATGATTTACATCACTTTGGTGAGGTCTGCATACATTTTACACGTCGTTAATGTCGTAAATGTAAAACTGTTGGTAAAATAAAGTAATACTGTGATTTATTTATTTTTTTGCCAAACGCATTGTTTGTATACTATTATTTAATTAATAATAATATCTTTTCTATATTTAAATAAAGATATATTTAATTATTGCTATTATCTCAATAATAATAGCCATAATAATACTAATAATACAAAATTATGAGATTCACACCTGATATAACAACACAGTTTAACTAAAGTGGTATTGTGTATTAAGTTATAGCTACACAATAAATTTCTTAGGATAAAATAATATCAGTGTTAGATGCAGTAGGAGATACAGAAATTACACAAGGAGCGACGAATTTTCAAAAATTTTGTTTAGCCGTTTTGTTTAGCCAAACACAAAATAACGTTTAAAAGACATTCCAACGGGGAGGGAGGCGAACGCACCTTCACCTCCCCTCACTTGTATCGACCACTAATTAGATGACGTATAAACTGTTAAGTGTTAATATTAAAATACATATAGTACAAATAGCTCATTACTTAATTTATTCAGTACATTATTAAATCATTAATTGTAATAACAATATACCTAACCTATCTACTGGCTAGTATATTATTATTGCCTATTGTTTAATGTTGTAAATGACGAACATAAAAAAAACATGAATTTTCTGCGAATAACTTTCTTTAAGTATAAAATAAAAGATAACCAGATAGAGCCACGTGAATGATCATACCACTAGAGTGTGCTGTAGTTTCTATATAAATAAAAATATAATAATGCTTACATTTTTCAACCCTAGATGACTCTTCCAATTCTCGTATGACAACTTCAACATGCACATTGTCGATGTTAAATCCATTTCAATGAAAGCAATATTTGCAATTAATATTGTTTGATTGTTTGATTCATTATCAATTATTTTTTTTTTTAATTACGTGACCTTTTGATGATTTCTGTTTGAACAATCAAATTTATGTACATGTCGAGTCTTTCAGTTTGTTTACATTCAATGTATAATTATTTAATTGTTCAGGCAAAAATGAAATTAATGTTACAATAGTTTATTAAAAGTATTTATTTTAAAATTCGACAGTTCTCGGTCTGGGTAATTGTCTATTATATTATTATATGTTATGATCATAGGCATGTAAAATAACATTTTTTTATATGTCTATGATTATGAATAAATGTGTGACATATTTTCATTAGAAATATAATAATATTGATTAAATTACATATTTTAAGTCCATCGATTTTTTTTTACCACTTTGATTATTACTAAGATTAATATCACCATAAAAACGTTGTTTATTGATTTACTAAAATAATTTAACTACATTATTTTTTTTTTTTGTGAATAATTTTGAAGTCCATATAAATTTATAGTTAAATTTGTAAATCATACTTAACCTCAAAGTATACTATTATATCTTAATGGATTCTTATTAAATTTCACTGGAGACTTGTTATATTTACTAACATATTATGGTTTATGTCGTATTTAGTTGTATGTTAAGAATTTTTATGAAAATTTTACGTTTTTTTCTACTGTAAAGAAAAAAAGAAAAACTTTTTAGTACAAAAAAAGCTTGGAGTTGAGCCAATTCATTTTCAGTTTTTTACTGTAAATCAATAATAATACAAATTACACAGAAATAAGGTATACAATAATGTTTATAAAATTTTTTTGACGTATCGAACTTTAGTTTTCCATACATTGGCATCTTTTTTTAATATGTATTAATTTTAATACTTCAATATCTTAAGTAATTACTTATTATGGTCTACAATAGTACAGATTATGATTAACATAAATATTCATAGTTCTTACTATCTAAGAGTACTGCTCACAGTGTGTCAGTGTAAGACTCGTATAGGTATTTAGTAAAATAATTGTATTAATTAGTTACATCGATAGTTTTATCTTCGATAGTATTTTGTGGTTTACAGAGATTAAAAGTGATTGAAAGTGTTGGTTCACAGTCGAGTTTTCTTATAAATCTTGTAGTGATTGTCCGTCGACAGGTATTGCAGATTAAAGGAGGGCTTTTATTGATCATAAAAATGTAGTCTCTGTCAAATTCTAGTCTTGGTAATGCAGTTACAATCATTACCGGGACTAGAGTCTAGAATAATGTCAGTAGCCATTACTGACATCGGCTGAGGTATTGATGCGTATAATATAGTTTTAAACTCGTTAGTTGGTGGTACAGAATCTTAAGAAGGATGCCATCATTATGAATTAATCCTGTAACAATAAATAGATAATTATAACCTAACCGGAGGGTATGTTTTTAATGATTAAAAAATTGGGTTGGTTCGTCAGCTGATGTCATTGGACATTTCGTTTCCATTCACTCGAGTGTGAGAACCATTGATATTTATTTCTTTCAATAATATAATAATATTTTGTTTAATAAACGACAATTTAGACTTTGATATGCATGTCAATTTCGTCATGATAGTAATTTTTTATTCAACTGTCACTTGTATACCACAATACTGTTTTAACTTCTAACCATATTTACTTGTTTAAATTATATAAATGTACGTCTATATGTATAATCAAACTCTCCCCTTGGGATTGATAGTAACTACTGTTTAGTAGCTGCTATTACTATATTGCAAGACTCATTTACATAACAAAGTGCACCCAGTTAATTATTATATTTTGATATCATTAAATTATGTAAACAAGAGTGTCATTTGGTGTTGTATTAACATTCATTAGATTATTATACTGAGTTTATTTAAATTATATGCATATATCTTTTTTATACATTTTATTTATAATTTTCATCACCATAGACGTTTTTAGTGTGAATATAATTTCTCGTAATTTTCCAAATATTGTTAGTTTAGGACGTAAAATTCTGATTTTTAATTAAATTTCAAAATAATTTTAATATTATTAAATATAATACCTACCTACCATACTATAGCCTGTTATCTAAATACCCATATCTAACCCTAATATTGTATAATATATAATGTAAATAATATTGTATAATTTATTGAACGTTTATAAATATACTTGATATGATCATGTATTTTTAAAATAATAGATATCACTAAAGTTTTTTAATACCTCTAGGTACCTACTTAATAAAAGTTGTGAGTTACAGTCAACTATAGTTTTAATAGTTAATTTTAATTTATCCTACGGTTGTATTTGTAATCGGTGTATTGATACATATAAAACATAGGTAATATTAATAAACTATTTCATGTATTTCTTAATAGAGAATAAATAAAATCAATTTCGTATATTTTCGATAAATCATGATTCTATATCACGTCGTATACCTTCTTGGAATATAGGTACTATAAATTATACCCTATATTATTTTTTCATACAATTAGGTTAAAAGTATATTAACACATTGCTATTTGTGAAATGAGGTATTTATCAAAATATGATTGAAAAGGTTTACGGTATACCACTATACCAGTATAAAATTATAGAACTTTCAACAAGGTTGAATGAGATTTTAATGAATTTATCTTTATTGAAAAACTTTTATCTTACTTACCTAATTATATTATCTTTCACTCCAATTTTAAAACCTTGACACGGAGCTGAAAACGCGTCGTAATGATCTGTATAACTGTATGCTGTTAAAAGGTAATTTATTTTTTATACAGTTTTCTCGAAAAGGTATATAATTTTTTTTTATGAAGACGATCATCTATATTATATATAATTTAAAAAATCAATACCTAGTAATATAGTCTGACTTTATAAGAATAGTATTATTTGTTCAAATTCCTTATTTTTAAAATAAAATTATTGCCGACATAATAATTGTAAATAATAATACTTCAATTTTATATCAAATTTAAAAAAATTTCTTTTGATCATAATATTTTTATTATTATTACGTTTTGGCTCGTCATGGAATTCAACTAGGTAACGAAATTCCATATGTACCAAAACCATCCGGAATAATCGATTTCAGTTATTATTATTATTTAGAATAAATAACCAGTAAATTATAATTTTAAACCAATTGAATGTACATTTTTTTAACACTCTTTTTTTTTGCTTTAAAAGCAGCTTTCACAAAGCTTTTCCATCCATCCCTGTCTGGGGACTTAGCCAATCTTGCTGACTCAGCAATTTATTTGATATCTTGATTCACTTTATCTAACCATCGTTGTAAAGACATTCCACGTAGATATTTTTTTGGATAAAGTTACTTTTTAATGCGCGCATTACGTTAAAACGTTATCACTGTCCTCATATATGAGAAAATATATACACTGTGTCTATACATACACTGTGGAGATTAAGAAAATATTTATTTTAGAAATTCACACTTCACACTTCACATAGTCCAATATGTATAAGAAATCATATTTTTTATGTAATAGTCTACGACAGCAAATATCAGAAATAATCATTGCCCACAAAACTTTTAGGATATAGACGGGAAAACTTTATATTATAATCATCAGCTATTGCCTATTACATAGCCAACTGCAGAAAAGATAATTCAGGGTGTGACACATTTAAAGGAAATGTAAAACACGATGATCATTATATTATCGCATATCTATTTCCGTGCTGATGACTTTTATTTCCATCGAGTATTATAAATACATGACGTATATATAATTTTTATATCATACAAATTACGTCAACAATGTTTTGCATGGTAACAAGAGCTTAACATTATATTTCAGACAATCGTGCGCCGGCCGATGATATACGTGGCCCTTGTTTTCTTGGAAAATTATGGAATAAAATTTATTATCAACCGGTGTTTGGCAAAATCGAAAATATAAAATAATACACGAATGCGATTCAGTAAGCGTGAGAAACACGGAAACCGGAACTACAAGTGAAAGAGGAAATAAGCGGTTCGTAATAAGTTTTTGGCTTGCAGTTGTGGACGTCGCTGTTTGAAATGAACGTTCAGTACCAAATCACGTATTGTAATGCGCCACATTTCCGTCGCATAATATTAAAATGTTGACAGATGCTCACGGAAACATAATCATAGGCGCAACAATGTTAAGGCTAATGGTGCTAGTTACTTATGTTATAGGTAGTGTATTAATTTGTATTACGCGACTAATTAAATATTGGCTACCACCGCAATCTTGTAAAGTATGTGAGTAAATGTATTTAAATACTTTTATATTATTTGGAAAACTTTTTGAGTTAAGTTTTTGGAAAGTATTAAAAAATACTACATTGGACGTAGGTATTTGTATTTGAAATTCAAATACTTTTATGTAAATACTTTGAAAGTTCAAATCATTATTCGTCAATCATCATGTGTCATTTTTTTTTATTAGATAATAATTATATTATTTAATTTATAATATTTGTTCACTCATAATTAATGTTGAGTGCCCCAATAGCGATGTCTCGTTTATGATTATTATAAATAATTTACCGACTTCCGAGACATCTATCATAGGAACCCAGTACACTTCTTAATCAATCAAAATTAGTTTTCAAAATTGAACATAATAAAGGATTTCAATAAATTATTATAAAACAAGTTTTATTTATTTTAATTTTCCAGTATAAATTTAAAAAGGAGCTACAAAAAGTTCTATTAATACCTAGCTGAATGAAGCATTACACTATTTTAAATAAGCAATCACAAAATAAATTTGAAAACTTACTTGTATTAAGTAAAATGAAAAAGTATTTAAATACATGGCTAATATTCGTAATTGTTCTTAATTACTTTTTCTTAAAAGTATTTTAAATGTATTTTAAATACTTTCTGAATGGATCTATTTGTATCTATATTTAAATACAATTTTAAAATTATCCTTTGCAAACTTGTTACCACGGATTTACATAATATGATACACGAGCGATTTTCAAGCTTATCATTGTTAATGAATGAAAACAATTTAACAAATCAATTAACGACTACGGGCCCGTTGTACCATCTACGGTTTAATTTCGATTACGCTTAATCAGCTGATGACAGATATTTAACCGGGAAATTCGGCTAATTAAACTCCGGTTAACTTTAATCGCAGATGGTATAATTGGTCCTAAAGGTATTATTTATAAATTTATAACTGAATACAGGAGAAAATTCCTTTAATAGGTACAGATAGTCATCTATCTACTAATTATTTATCTTTCATTCAAGTAATTGATTATTATTATTAATAAACAAGTAGTGTGAATAAAGAAATAAAGTGATTTGTACCGTAAGCTCCATACCTACAAAGTTTAAGGTAAAGTTTCACGTATGCACTTAATTTTAAATCATCCGTGTTTGTATTGGATCTCCATGGTTGACACTGGCAGCGGCTGTGCGAAGAGCCTCATCACGAGTGCCGTTTGTCCTCATACAACGCTCCTGTAGATACCGATGAGTTACAGCAATCAAATGCCGTGTTTTAGGTTTTGTGACATTGATTGTAAGTACCTTTAGTGCAACTTTCAAACGGTGACGCCATGCGTTAACAATATTACGATTGAAGTTAACAAAACTAAATGTCGTAAGTTAAAATAGTTATGAGATGGTATACAAGGTGAGTACTAATGTTAGAACCAAAACCATTAAAAATTCATGTTCAAAGTGTTTACACGCTGCCCCTGTAAGCATAGCTCCTGACTTAAAAAAATAACACTCAGAATACACGTATTTGTTGTATAAACAATATAATAATAATATATTATCACGTTTTATAGAAGGGGAGATTTCAGCCGCATTTAAAAATAATTGAAAGGTAGGTAATGAAAATCATGCAAACCTTTTATTTAGATTATAAAATCTAGTGGAACTCATTCTGGATATCATTAACGAGAAATATCTTCCTCATTATATTAATGTTATAGATTAAGGTGAATATATTTTGATGTACTTAACTTAGCCTAACATGGCATGTTTAAGGTAAGGACCGAATATTTTTTAGTTGATTTGATTTTCTCCCGCATTGTTCCTCATAAGGCCAATTTGACCTTTCCCAGAATACGAAAATGGCTAAATGAGGTAAAAAAAAAATTGGCTATAAAACAATGTGGGCGGTGGATGTCATTTCATTTTACGCTATATTTATTTATCGCAGGTCTTCCAGAGGGAAAGTTCCAGGGTTGTCACTGGGTGTTGGGCAATTTATCACCTCTTTCCCAAAAGCACTATTCCATGTTAGCGATTTCTTTAGCAATGAATGGGTTTTTGTAGTATGAGGAACCAAGAGTATAGCTAGATATATTACAAAAGTTGAGGATAAAAGTAGCTATTGAGATGATCCTTAAATAGGATTACGTCAGTATGAGTTAAGCGTCACAGGGTAATAATGTTTACAGGAAATTAATTCATACAGCATATACAGTCGTATAATAAGTCAAAGATAATTTTTAAGAATGCAGTCTATGATTATTAAATATGTATGACGTATGTGTATACATATAATAATGTAATTTTGAGTTAATGTTAATAAAGATTTCGCTATATAAATTGTTAATAAAAAATTGTAAAATAATACAATTTAACATAACTAGGTACTCAATCATTACACTTTTTTCTCTCTAAAATTTAAAAATTCGTTAAAGCTATTTTGGGTTACTGTTAGACATACCTAAGTTAACCGATTTAAAAATGTAATGTATATTTTTTATATCGTCTATAAATATTCTAAATTGTATTATAATAGGTATTATTATATTCAATATTGTTTTAATTTTGTAATTTTGTATACGTTGTTACACATACGAGGTTATATGTCTTACTTATTAGTTATAGCACAAGTATTTATTATGAATATAACCTATGTACCTACTTTGTCACCAAATTCTTCAGATTGGATGCCGATGAAAATCATGAAGAAAATACGTAACGCCAAAGCACATCGACATTAATTTAACACTATTTCTAAAATACTGCCAGGACACAATGATGGATGAAAGCCACAGTTTCCAAGTTTAGAAAAACTTCTTGAATAGTTATTGAAATTTCAAAAAGTTCTACACAATCGGAATTTATAAATAATATATTATTTGGTTTTACTTTTATGGTCAAAATCACAATTTTTCAATACCTACCAAAAATAATATATCAGAATAATATAATATTTTTATGTATTAGAGTTGTTAAGAATTCAAATTTGATTTCTTATAAATCTTTTTAAAAACTAACGATTATTTTATTTAATAACTAATAAGTTAGGTACCTATCGTATTTTTTAACTTTAAATATTTAAATTTATTTCTAGGGTAACCATAATATATATTTCAGTGGGTAAGTATTTTGTTTTAATCTTAAAGATGTATTGTATAATATACTATTTATTCTTACATGCATTACACATTTATATTTTAAGACCGTGTGTAATATTATTATCAACGTTTCCCTCGTTCATCCATCCGAAAAAAAGACTTCTGTCCATTCGTGCGTTGTTTTTTTCTATAATATCGTCTGCATTATGCATCAGTTGTTGGTATAAAAGATTTCACCACTATCTTTAGATATGTTGCCTTTTTTATGAAAAAAAAAAAACTAAAGTAAAAATTACCAGTTTGCACAAATCATGGTAAAAATCAATATTAACCGATTGAGGATAAAACCACAGAGAGTGACAAACTCGAGCAAAGGGTATTAAGGTCATGCGACCCACTTTAATGCTATTAAATTCAAAATGTATCTTATCTACTGTCCAATGGACTCCCGGATTTTATTGCTGACCAGAAATATATATGTGTTTTGATGAACTTATCAACTGTCTATTTTAATCACACATCTAATCTATAAATTAAACTAAAAATAGTCTAAATTCGTCCAGGTATATTAATTTGAAGAAACGTTATTTAATTTAATGATGTGGACTAAAAACTAAAAGAGTTAGTATATTATATAAAATTTTACAGTATATTAGCAATATTTGTTATGTATCTCAAGATATTAATTGGATTGTTATTAATCGTCAGTCAACATTCAGAAGTTAGAAATGACGTATATTTCCTTTAATAGATATAAACATTTAAATTTAAATTATATTTTTTAACAAAAACAAGTATATTTCTTTATTTTTCAGTTAAATATAATTAAATCAAAATAAATATTTATGTATAATATGTGTTTAACTAAGAACTTGTCTGATTAGTTAAGATATTTATTTTATTAACATGATTTAATCGCTCAGATTACTTCCAAAGTTCCTTAAAGTTTATTTTAGTAAAGCGCACCTAATTCCTTTTTTTATTGAAAATATAATTTTTTTTTGTTATTTTAAATTTCCATTCTCTATGCCAGTATTTTTAATTTATAAATTCAATTTTATAAAAATTGGATATTTGAGATAAATAAGTATAAAAAAAACAAGACTTTGGTAACTTTTGATACATCATAAAAATAGTCAATAAAATGTAATATAAACAAAACAAGCACTTTTTTACTTTTTAAAATGGATGATCAATTTAACTGTAATACATTTAACACGTTCTAAATAATTTTTTTTTTAAACTTTATGATCTGGGAATGAACCAAAATAGGCCAAAAAATATGGTATAAATCCGAAATTACGTAATAGTGTTGAGAAAAAATAATTACATTATTATAAAATCATAACTTAGAATTTCTTTTTACTGCCACAATAATAACGTTTGCTGGAGGCCGTAATATTATATATACTTATTTTATTTTTAAGAAAATAACATCATTCTTAACCAATAATATACACTGTGCTGAATAGTTGAACAGTTAAATCGCTAATAAAAAAAATGGAAATATGATAAAATCGACAGTGGAATATGAATGTATATTGAACAAGGCGTGAGTTTTGTTACAAAGAGTTGATACGCTCAACGAATATTTAACGGATACTTACATCACGTCGTATTTGTAACGAGCGTCTTAACCCGAGGAAAAAAATCATTTATATATATATATATATGATTTCCTTCTTTATTCAAGTAGGTAGGTATGTAAATATGGTACTGATCATACAATTCGGTACTTACGGTTATCGCGATTACCAATACGGATTTCCGTTAAACTCAGTTATGTTAGTGTTACTGCCAAAAGATAACACTGCGTTATATTATATTAAGACAATTTTTTTAATCTCGTAGACATAATAATATAATAATTTATTGGACCTGCGCTCAACCAAACTTACCATTATAAATCGAAGCACGACAGCCGACAAAACATTTCTCGTAACGCACATTTTCACCTGAAGACTCTGGGATTTATGACAATAACATAATTTTAACTCAATAACTGCAGTCAACTTTGACACATATTAATATTTTATGTACTCTAACCATTATAACCGTTATCACAATAAATCATTTTTTTTTTTTTTTTCATTGAGCTTGAGCCCGGCAACTCAGGCCATTAGCTGTTGGTTGTTTTTTTGGTTTGTAGGCTGTTAGTAGAGGGTGGAAGGTCGGAAACGCGTTTTTGTATGCGCGGCGAGGATTCGTTGCTAAAAATCCCTGGTGGTCACCCATCCGGGAACTAGCAACGCTGGCCTTTACGTACACTCAGTGCGTTTCTGCAGTCGAGTGTACACATTGCGCCACACCAGGCCACACAATATACAACCGTATCCGAGTAATCTGGGTATTTTACACAACCTCGGGTGGGTCTGATTGTATAGTAAGTACCTACCTACTTATGTTTCGAAGCATAGAACGTGTAAGCACCTATAGCCTTAGGATAGCTGGTATCTCATAAGACGTATAGATTGGGTACAACGCAGTCAAAACGTCTAAATAATCCTCCCCGCCGCTATAATATAAGGGCAGTCGTTTCGCGGGTTCACATTGTTATTATATTGGGTATATCGTTGCGATTTACGGTGCGGAGAGATGGATAGCCCAATCAGCGACGTTATTGTATCATAGCCGATCCGCCGATCGTCGTAAGGTAATATAATTATACAGCGTCCCGAGGGCCGATGATCGAGACGTGTTTTGGGTGTCGGCTCGCTCACACATCGTGGGTATGAGAGTGGGTATGGTTATATGTTGAATATTCTCCTCTATGGTATCGAACACAAAAGAGAAATGTGCGAAGTCTGTGAGTGTGTGTGTGTATGCGCGCGCGCGTGTTGGCGTGGGAGCGAACCGTAATGAAATGGGTACAAAAAAAAAACGAGAAGAAGAGGAAAGGTGTATTTTACCGGGAGCCGGAAAAATCCGGGGTGTGTGTTCGGCCTGTTCGGCCAGCGTCGGCCGCGGTCGGCTAGTTTCGCGTTTCCCGCGGTAACGTCGCGCCGGGCGTCTTCCGTCCGGCTCGGCGGCGGTGGCCGGCGACGGATGACTCGCGTATCGGGCAGTACAGAAGCGTGTCGTCGCCGCCGGCCCAACAGCCACGCGCTTGTCTTCGTAGTTTCAGTCGTAATAATATTATTATAGTATTATAGATAGGTAACGGAAAATAGGCGAAAAGATAGTTATTTTTTTTTTTTTTCATTATTATCATTATAAAAAAACGAAACGCGAGTAACCGACATTTTCCGGCGTGACATTCACCCGAAAATGTTTCTCGACGGTATAATATTATTATAAAATATAATACGACCACCATACCTTACTCATTGACGGCTGTCGAAAAGGCAATGGACATCGTTGGATCTGCAATCGGACACCACCACGACCACCGACAGCTGCAACACCGCCACCACAGCCGCCGCCGAAACTCTTCCGCCTTGGAGCTGTTCTAATATGGACGACCGGTTCCTGCAAGACGTAAGAGTACAATAAAATATTAAAATTATTATCAATACCTTTTTAAAGTATATTATACATTACATTAGCGTAATTTTTTGTTCGTTGATTATTTTTTTTTTTTGTTGTAATATATTTGAAAGAAAAAAATACCTTTCCAAGCTTGTTAATTTTTTATCCATTATTTTTTTCCGTTGATTGACATGTTTAATCTCGAGCACAACTAAAGTTACGTACTGAAGAATGAAAAAAAAATTGGTTTGTATTACGACAATTTCAAAATAATATATATCGTATGGTAATGGTTTTGTAAATTGTGTACAGAACTAGGTACTGTGTTCGGGTTACATTGAATGCTTTTAGTTTTCAACCCTTTAATACAGTTTCATTTAACTAACCTGAAAACCGTAATTCTAGGAAGTGAATTGTCATTAAAGCACCCGGGTAATCAACAATATTACCAGTGATTAATGTGTCCTCTAAGTACCACTTCTAAAATATGTTGTAAAATTATTTTGATATTATAGTTATTATGTCGTTGTCGTATACAAATAACATTGCTAACAATAATTAAAATTGTAAAATGTTTTCGAATAACTGAAGCAAATAAGTTTCAATATAAAATAAAATGATCGTTAGTTTAATCAAACGAATAAAGAAGTATAAACTAAAAAAATAATTCTAAACTGTTGGATAATTGTTTTCAATTTAAATACCTGTGCTCTTATATTTTATTATTTTCCAGATTCTAGTCTATGTTTAATGCAAACCTCAATGCAAAACCATTTAATCTTAACGTATATCTTCACATAAGACTTTGATTTTATACTGAATATACATTTATTTATACATTTTAAATATAGCATACAGCTATGGAAATAATAATTACAATATGTTTATTACTCTTTATATAAATTTAAAAATCTAATAATGTATAAACCTATCAATGAATAGAGTATTTGTATAATTATTTTTGATAGTTATTGGAACCTAACCTGTTCCATTACAACATAAAATTGCGAATAATCAAATAAATAATATGATTACACAAAGATTGATGATATAACATACAGTATCAGTGTATCCGAATAATTAAGAGTAAATATCCCTAAAATTCATAATCAAACATTTTATTTTATATAAACTACTAAATTACTTGGTGCCAAAAACCATGTAAGTTACATTATGCATTAACTAAAAAAAATTATAAATTGAACACAGAACATTTATTAATAAATGAAATAAGTAGTTTTTCACGATCACACAATTTGAAAAAAAAATTGACAACGTATAATTTAACTGTATTTGACTATACTAGTTATCAAATTTATGGATACTTATTGTTTATTATATAACATCTGAAATCAAGTCGATTTATGAAAATTATTATGTCCATAACCAAAATAAAATTTAAGTACCATAAACGCATTAATTTTTTTTGTTAGTTTTTCAATATCTCTATCATAAAATAGGAAAAAAAAATTAAATTAATTAATAAAATTAAACAACTACTTTATTGAAATCATGGTACAGATTTTCAACAAGTTAAATAATATTTAGACAACTCATATGTTTTTTTTATTGTATATAATTTCTAAATTTGAAAAAAAAAAATTTTTACTTCCACTAATAAATAATACTTTATATAATAGTATATACAATATATAGTACGTGTATATTGTATACATACATATAGATAAAAAAAAATTAAAGTTTTTTTAACACCTTATTAAAAATGTTATGAACTGGTATTTTAAAATAATATTTATTAATGTTTTTTAAGCTGTCACATAAATGTTTTAAACGAAAATACATCATTTACAGTTTTCCATAGGTGTACTAAGTGCATAACTTTCAAACATACATAAAGATGTAGAGAAGTTAAAAAAGGATATAAATTCTTGTGGAACTTAAATTTGTTCACTTCGGTTTTACATTTACTTAACCCAACCTCATCAGACTTTCTTAAACTCGTTTAAATAGTATGCTCTTGAACATTAAAATATACATTTACATAACTTTGCAAGTTGATATAATATTTGAAGTAAGAATTAACATCGGATAATGTCTATAATATAAGCTATTAAATTCCTAAAAGAGTATACACATTTTTACAAAATATAACCTAAACAAATACAAATACAAACATAAATTATTTTTAATTCATTTTAATATTACTCACCGCAATTCGTTGATTGTATTGATCGAAAATTATATTTCTATATTTTCCCATAACTTCTGTGCAAGTAAAAATGTATAATGAATAAACTTATATGAATAAAATGCGATTGCTAATACGTAACGTACCCAAAACTTTGTTACATATTTTTTTTTTCAAATTATCCGAACAAGATGTACATCATTATGTATGTCATACATTTTGAAAATATTTTAATCATCCTATTCATGAATATTCATCGTTGGAACTTTTATTCGAGTAAACGAGAGTTAATATTGTAAAGTTTCTTTGATGTGTCAAGTATACATCATCGGTACGAGAAAATAGACTTTATGTTTTAACGACAAAAAGAAAGGGTCGTTGTATAAGAAAACTTTTTTCCTTAAGTTGTACTCAAGTGCATTAACGGGTTTAAACATATACAGTCTTTCATAATATATGTAGTCAATCAAACGTAGTGTACTGTGTAGGCCGATTTCTATAACATTATTTAGTTAATACATTTAGCCGCTAAATATTCAGCACTTTTTAGTATACGTGTACACTTTTAGAGTCATGACTGTTTAATTTTATAAAGATTAATAGCTTTTTAGAAGTTGCAATATTTATAAATTTGTATTATTATATGACTTAGTATGGTTTTGTTTTTATAGTTCCTTTTATACCTACAATAATAATATCATACTCAAGATATTATTTTATAGAAGTGAATATAAAATAGTTAGTTAATTCATAGTTATCAATATTGTTCATCCACATAATTGTAATAGACACATTTTTTTTTAAATAACAAATTCTAGATTTTGATTTTTATTTGAAAAAAAATAATAAATCATACATTATTCGTTGTAGTCAATGGGTTATGTTAGTTAGTGGACGTGTATACAAATAAAGGTTTCAGCAAAATGAATCTCTGCGATGACTTACCGTAAGTTAAAATTATTTGAACTTAATATAAGCTAGCACTGTAATCGAATTATTAAAATATACACTCAAAAAGGCATAGATTATAATAAAACAGAGGTCTTTTTCGTTTTCAATTAATTTAATTATTATTATTGTTGTGAAACGTGACGCACAGGAATAAAAAAGGAACGAATCGGCAAGAATCGTTTTTTTTTTTTTTAAATTTTTTTATGCAATATCTTAATACCTTATTAACTGCTGACGACTAATAATTGTCCAACGATATAATCTTGCGACGTGTTTCGTTTTATGATTTTCGTGTAATTGCACAATTTTTGTTAAATTTACCCAGTTGTTTTTAATTTTAACACATCTTTAAAAGTTTTGACAGGTTGCGAGAGCAATGATAGATTGCCGTGCCCGTCCGCGGCGGAGAGCGCATTTCGGAACTTTCCGCATGGATACAGATTTGTGGGGGGCGGGCATATAATGTTATTATATATTACTTGGAAATCGATTAAAACGCGTACATAATGCGTTATATACCTAGCAAAGTTTTACGTTGTGACGAAACATCACGCTATATATTATACATAGGCGCATATTACTGTCCATTTCTCCATGACAGTAATATTATTATTATTACATCAGCTACTGCAGCTGCAGAAGTTGGCCCCTGTTTACAGATTTAATGTTTTAGGTAAGTACGCCGTGTTGTAGACGAGCAGTGTATACTGTACGCAATAATAATAATAATTGTATAGTAGGCAATAACATTATCGAGTCAGGCCGTGTTAAGTCGTTTTGTGCAAACGGCACGCGGGCACCGAAACTAAATAATTGTGCGACACGTTCCTCCACGTTTTAACGGTGTATTAAATTTTTAAACCTACTTTAGTGAACCTTATAACACCAACATAATAATATTATTGTAACGACTACTGCAGCTGGAACTCGTCGCATCGTACACGCCAAACACCATTCGGTTTTCAGACGACAGCGGATATCGAAATCGCTCCGTAGTATATAGCCTCTGCAGTACAATACCTAAGTCATTCACACGTACATACGCCATATATATATATATATATATATACGTCACATACATATAAATACGTCATATACATATACATACGTTATATGCATAAAATACATACGTCATACATTTTATGACGTATGCAATAGCAAGGCGGACTTAGTAGGGTTTCCCTAAGGCAGCGGATACGCAGTTTTCCCGGAGGTCCAAAAGGTCAACATTGACTTTGTGCTGTGGATATAGAAAAATAGAGAGAGAGAAGGATACTATAGAGTAGTGCAGAAAGGAAAAGTGGTGGTGGTGGTGGTGGTGACGAAAACACGCGCGTACTCAAATTCATGTAGGTGTGTATCAGTGTGTGTATGTGTGTGTGTGTTTGTGTGCGTGCGCGTATGACCGTAGTTTTATTAGTGTGCCGCTATAAAACCTCGCGGCATTTCGTCGCCGCTGCTTTCGGAGTCCCACGTGTATTTTTACTTAAATAAAAGTGTCTCTTTTGTGATCGTTGTCTTTTGTTTCCGCCACAGTGTATATTATTATATGTAGGTACCTATTACTATTGCAACTGTACACGTCCATTAATCACCCCGACGTCCGGCTTGGCTCCTGAGCCCGGGGGGGCTACTCCGGTGCCGTTGCTCGTTCTTGCGACAATCCCCGATGCGGAAGAAGGTTATAACTATGCATATACCTACGTCGTTAAAGCCATTCGTACGTTAGTCAAACCGTTTCGGAGTAGTTTTCGATTTATGCCACTGCAATGGAGACGCAAATTTTAGTAGTATTCACTCCGCCCGACACGGGATAGAATAATATTGAGTACAAAATATTATAAATTGTAATACACGAGTGGACTTAAAGGGAATCGTTGATTTTTGTACGAGCAGACTATAGGTATCTACGAGTAAAATGTCTATCATTGGTCTTGGTCAGAGCCATATTATAAGACATTTAATTGAGTAGAGGGGAGATAAAAATAACAATCCGCCAATATCAAGTTTACCTATCAACCAAAAAGAAAGTATTTTCGGGAAGTTTTGAGTTAGAAGTAAAAGAAATAAAAATAACTCATGTTTAGATATTATAACAAAAATTATATAGAACTACTAATAAAAATGCTTTCATGTAGAGTAGGTAGAGTAGGATGTATCTATTTAATCTAATAAAAATCAATTTAAGATGCCCACCAAAGAATATTTATGAACATCTTAGTTTTGATATTTCAACATTTATGATAACAGTATATTGATAAATCTATTAAAACAAAAAACAAATGTTAAATAAAATGATCGTCCAAACTAGACGCCGTTGGGCGCCGATTAAATATACAGTGTGCCATGCAGTAGATTTAATTGTTTTGGTTTTATTCCATCATAGTTGTATTTACTATTTAATAATATAGGAAATCTATAAATTTGTAGAAAAGATTGTTCGAAATGATGTTTTTGGTAGACCATTTTGGCAATACGCAACTGCATAGACATCATTTATTTCTAATCCTGGAGCAAATTTTTCATTCACCCACTAACTTTTTCAGTAAACATAGATTTTCGAAAATAAACTGAAGAAAAACGAGAAGTAAACGTTTAACGTTTTACTTGTTAACATATAATTTAAATTATAAAATTTTTATGCAAAAATAATCTTTCAAAAAAAAAAAAAAACTATTAATGGTAATACAAAAAATATTTGCTAGTTTTTGTGCTACGAACTTCGTGTTAAATCATAAAGACAAAGCTTACTATATAAAAAAGTACCACTACCAAAAGAGTGCCACTCGGAGCGATAACCTCCTTCCTGACACCCCTAAATATGCGCTGCACTTAAATAAATTGCTTATTATTCTATTATTTTTACAAGTTAAACTATATTTATTATTAGAAAGCAGCATGTCATTCTGTTTTTATAAGAACAACCACCGCAAGATGAGAAATTAACAGTGAGTTATACGTACCATTGTATTTTATAATTTGCATAAAATTGTTATAATATGGAAGTAACATACAAAAGTCAAATTATAAGCTGATTTCGAATTTACGATTTAAATGATAATGTTTAACCTCGTTTAAAGCCTTAGGTTATTATTCTCTAATTAGCATACTATATTGAATTTAATACCTGTATAATTATCTGTTAAATATAAAATGTGAAATCACTGATGAATAAATAATTAAATAAATAATAGATTAGGGTACCATTTTTTTTGTTTTAAATGTATGTAGAAAATATTATATTATAATTATTCGACTAGAATCTGGTAATAAATAAAATAAATTTGTTTGGTTTATTGGTTTGAAAAATAGAATGCCAGCTTATAATAAAGTCGTGTGGCAAATATTTACAACAGATTATTATTAAAAATAAATGTTTACCTTTATCTTCAAAATCTGTACTTAAGTTGTGCTCTCTATAATATCTAGAAATACTATAAGTGTTTAATATTGATCTTAAATAGATATCAGAAATATAACGTCATGTCGACGGAGTCGCACAAATTTACATCTCTAAGACAAGCTAGGAAATCAGTCTCTATCGCAGAAAAAGAGGTAAGAGTGTTGTTTAATAAAAGTAGTACTTAACGTATTACGTACACTACTACCTAAGATAAGATAAAATTGGATTTAATTTATTCAATTATGGTAAATACTAATGCACTATATTTATTAAATGTATATAATCATACTTATAAACTTATAAGTACCTACCTTTTGTATTAAGAAGTACTTATATTTAATACTGATCAGTTTTTATATAAAGTATCATTTGTTTAATATAATTTTATGTTCATGAAAATGTGTGTTCTCAATTGTCTCGATAACCTTACATTGATAAACGTCAGTGGGACACAAAGATGGGGGGGGGGAGATATTTCTTATATTTTTAATTTTATACTGTATAATTTGTTGTGCATTTTACTTTTAAACATAACAAGCACTTTCCTGAAACTTTCGATGAATCTGTACGTAAAAAATATATAGTGTGGCTACATATCCTCCCCCACTCACATACATTACACACTCATTAGACCACCTAATTCAAATACTAATAATATTCTTGAATATTATATATGTTTAAATATAGATACAAGTTTAATTCGAAATGTACCTAGTCTACATATATGTAAAAAAATATGTCATTCATTAATTATTACTTTTATAAAATGGATTTACATAAATAACATACAAAACCACAAGATATCAAAAAAATTGTGTATGCCAAATTTGTAATTTAAAAGTAAATATAATTTTGACCACAAATTAGGTAGGCAAGCAAAAATAATCAATAAGCTATCCCGTATGAAATTCCAATAGATTATTTTTTAGTCAAGCGCTTAAACAAAGTTCTTACGTATTAAAGCATATCAATTAATACATTTTTAATATTAAAAAAGTGGATAAATGGATGTCACTCTGCTGTACAGTAAGTTACAAGTGAGTCACTGTAATAGATCGTGTTAAATTTGAATTAAATGATATAATATCTTTGTATAAGAAAAACGATTCTGAGAGAAGACGGTCTGTCAGCCTATGATATTACTAAATATATATTTGATGATATTATTGTGAATAAAGTAATTTCTATATAACCTATTTACGTGAACCTTGTTTTACATTTTCAGTCCTTAGCTATAAAAGTTGAACATTTTATAATTTTTTAACTACAAAATAATTATTAAATTATAAATTTGATATATTTTGTCAAAATTTGAACTTAAAATACTTATAAAAAAAATTGTGAATCTGGATTTTTTAATTTTTTTAGAAACAATATACTAGGAGCTTTCTATTAAATTTTCAAGCATTTTCAACCAACAAATACAATTTTATTGATATTTATAGAAAAAAAAAACAGAAACTGAAAATTCCGTAAACAGCTCAAAATAATTTTTGGAAAATGTTATGGGGTATAGAAAATTATAACATAAACATTTAGTCAAAATTACATGTACCTACGGTCATTTGTTTTAGATTTGCACCAAAAACCAAAATCAATTTTCTCGGAAACAGATTTTGCGTAAAAATGGCCGTTTTTCGTAAATTTTTTTTTTCTTTTTCCCGGCGTTGTAAACTATTGGACATTGTTTACTTTTGAAAACTACTAAGAAATTTTTACTTTTGACCCCCCAAAATACCAACTAGATTCACTTTTCTATCAGAAAAGATACTGTTGAAGAAAATCTAAGCAATTTTACTGTCCTAAAAAGTGATGACAGACATAAAAAAAAATAAAAAAGCACACATCATTGTAAAATAAATGCATTCATCGCTCCGCTCAGAATCTAAAATTAAAAATAATACAAATCGATTAGAATAACTATTTATATTGTTATTATACATTTAGCTTAGACTAACTAATATAATTGTAATTATTGTTCGTAACATTGTATAGTAAAATTAAGTTATAAAATGTTATTATAATCAAATTATTTCTTGTATGTACATTGTGAGTTATCAAGCATATTCACCTCACTTTTATCCTTTAATAACTAAATTACTTAAATTTGTATAAATTAACTTAATTAGTATACTTAAATACCAAATTTTCAGATTCCTAGGTTTTTAATTAAGTCAAACACAGTCGTGGTTTAGTAAATTTCTTTTAGATTCTTGCTCAATCGCTGGGATGAATGTTTTGTTTTTACAATGTGAGGTATCAAAAACAAAAAACTGTCCATGTATTATTCTTAATCATTTGGGATAACTAGAAAAAAATACATTTCTGATAAACTGAAATACTTACACAACATACATTTTTAACAAATCGGATTTTAGATTTTTGATTTTCATAAAATATTTAAATTATCATTTTGTACCCATATTTCAAAATAGTTTGGCTATATTTGTGCATTTTCCATTTGGTTTTTTTTTTCTAAAAGTTTTGATGGGAATTTATTCTAGGTAAAACTAGCGTGCCAAATATATAATATCAGGTTTATCGTAAATTGTTTCACTGATAAAGCATTTGAAGTTTTAATGTTGTCGGAATAGAATATTTAAACGAATCATACCGGTTTCTTCTCAGATCTTTGTTATTCGATGTATTTGAAAAAATATTAAATCTAAAAACATCAAACATTGTACAACTACTCAAATTATAATTTTTCATACACAATGACATTTTCAAAATATTTAGACTAATTTTATGGTATACAAAATATTTAATAGTACTTGCATTTTTTAATTTTTTTGTAGATTGATATTGGGCTAAGTAAAATAGATTTAAAATATGCATTATAATGTCGTCTTTATATTTTTTTAAATATGTTGAATATACAAAGCCACATTTTTTTTTTATATACAGGCTTACATACAGTTTTATAATTCAGAAATCGCTAGTTCAAGTTTTGATTTATATACATCAATATATTAATTAAAGAACATAATTTACAGTAAAAACGGTGTAGCTCTCAACTGAGAAAAGAAGATTGTATCACCACAGGAGACAAGACACTCTGTATATCATATAAGCAACGTATGTTTATTTTACTAAATATAGTCTTCGAGTATATTTAAGATTTTCAATAAAACGTAATTTGAATAAATTTATTATTAAAGAAAAATTTGGATGAACATGCTTGGAGAATCACTTTATATATTATATTTATAACAACTGCGTCATACCATTGAATATACAATACATAGGGCATAGCCCATAGGTACATAATATATTATTTTTTTTGAAGTATTGTGTATATAGTTTTATAGTATTTCTTTCAAAAGTTCAAATATTACAAATCAATGTTTGAGAGGTTTTTTCTATAAAATAATAATTTTTTCTTTTTGGTTTCTTTATTTAAGTTTAATGATAAAACTTGCAATTGATGTAGAATATATATATTTTAAGTGATATTTTTTACAACCAAATAAAATTAAATGTAACGAAAGTAATTATTATTAATGTGTCGAATAAAAAAAAAACAAATTAATGTTATTCTAAAATGTTTCTGTTAAGTAGTCAAAAAGAAGACAGGGTAGAATTTTTTCTATAACAAATAATGTATATAAATAAATAAATACTATAAGCTGTATAAACATATTGCGTTCGTTGGAGAGAAAACAATTTATTGCTGAAACGACAACTATTACAGCATAACAGAAGTGTGTTCACTTTACCAACTAGAAACTTAATTAATTACAGTGTTTCAAAGACAGTTGAAAATTACCTGATCAAAATTTAATTATAAAGCTTTATTGGTGGTAAAATGTGAGTCCGTGGTTAAGAATAGTGTAGTATTCGCTTTGTTTCCATTTTCTTTCAACAATATGGAAATTATAATTAACTAGAAATATTTTTCTCTTTGTTTGTCACGGACCACGGTGCATGTGAAAGCTTAGTTGTCTGAAATAATTGTTATGTATACAATATGCATATTTATTAAAAAATGGGTTTTTATTAATCAATTGCGTTACGTGTACACTGAAACATTTGAATTTCCACGAAATATCAAAAAGGTACACATGTTTGTTTGCGAAATAAATTAAGAATTATAAATTTACTATTATGAATAAAAAAAAATTATTATTATAATGAAGTTTTATAATATCCTGTAATATAATAATATAATATAAATAAATTATAAAAAATATCCCATAATAATAAATATAGTATTAATATGGTTGAACAATGTCCGAGAATGCTTGGGGCGTCGTAAATGTCCACAATTTACATATTTTCTATGCATTTTTTTATAGTCTACGATAAAACAGTTAGGAAAAATACATGTTAAGATAGAAGAATAACTAAAATAAAATAACGGTGTTCTATTCCATGCTTTAAATCTATATTTTATGGTGAAAAAAGTTAATCAAACAACAATTATTGCCTAACTTATATAATAAAATAGTTAATTTATTGTTGGTTCAACAAAAATAAATATGAATCAAATTCAACATGCCATAATTAATGTTTCTTTGAAACAATCAATGGGTAACTTAATATATTTTAAAACCACACTTTTATATGTTTGTCCATCTATTCAAATTTATTTTCCTTTATTTTAATATAGTTTATCCAAAAATAATTATTAAGTATTGAAATACTCGTAGATTGGATTTAAAATTATTAGAACATGTTATCTATTCATAATATTATTAAAATATAATAAATACTTATTATGAAACTGTCTTTAACTATGCATACATTTTTGTTTCGATCCTATTTTGAGTTAAGTGTAAAATTGGATACCTACTCATAATAAATTATTGTAACATGAAGGTATACATATTATGTACTCACATCATATGTATTATGATTTATGGCCTCGAAGTTTATATACCTACCTTACAACTGTAAATATTACTTTTATATGTAAGATATACAAATTATATAAGACACCATAATAATACCTACTGTAGCATGTCAAAATAATTACTATCGTACGCTTACCTATGAAATTTGTATCAGAACTATCGAATTTGTAGCTACTGTATCGTAATAATGGCGCAGTCAGCACGAATGTATAAATGAACGGATCAGCGTAGCAAGTCACGAATTTCGACATAATGTGAAAACAAATTAATCGCGTTAAAATAATAATAACTATAGAAGGTATAAAATATTTGCAATTGATCGGAATCTATCACCTCCAAAATGTTAGGTAAAATTAGGGCAATTTATGTTTTCAACATAAATAATATAATATATTTATCGCATATTTGTACATCCTACGTAGCTATCATACATAAAACATATTATTGTTTAATTTTAAATTGACTTAACGACGAATCATGGCAGATCAGAGTCCCTGTTAACGTCCATGAAGGTTCTATCTGCAATCTGTATAGTTATACGTATTTTAAATTGATATATTTCCCAGCATTTCAGTCAATGGTTATTAGCCGTATACTAGTCGTATCGAATTTGGACAGATTATAATATAATATTTATTTACGTATGCAATTTTATAATTATGCTTCTCTACGGATAATATACTTTGGTGAAGGAATTCAATGTAAATGTGTGTCAAATGGATGATTTTGTTAATTATAATATACATTACGCTCAAATAAAACTGTTAGTTTTGCGAACCGGTAAATAGCAATGCAATTAATATTTATTATACATATTGTATACATCGAATATAAAATACATAAATAGTTTATTAAATTTATTAATTTGATTAATTGTTATTAATTGTATTAATTTCACCTCACCATAATAATATATTATCACACATACTAAGTATAATTGAAATATGCGATAAATAAGTATAATATTGTATTTTAATTTTTTTTTAATTTTTATACCTTAAGCCCGGAAACTATGGCCCTTAGCTGTTTGTCATATGGTTGGATTGAAACACGTGTGTGGCAAGGGATTGTCACTAAAATCCCGGATGGTCATCCACCCGGTAACTAGTGACATAGACTGGCGCTTGCACTCAGAACACGTTTTGAGAGTGAATGCAAGCACCGTGCCACACCAAGCCACAAAATATTTACATATTATTATAACGGAAAAACCGAAAACCTTAAAAAAAATTAAAGGTATTTATTTTGTGATTGTTGTTTTAAATGTTTTTATGTTTATGGGCCAAAACGCGTTTCCCGAATCCCTAGAGTGCGCTGCCATTGCAGAAGGGTTTGACCTTGCAAACGTTTTATTTATTTGCACAATATTTAATTTGACTGAGCAATTCCTGGGAAGCTTCAGTCTTCCGGGAGTGCTTTATTTCTCATGCACTCATTTCGGTAGTTATGGCATAAAATAATATTATTATGATGAAGTTTTAAACTGCGAGAACCGTACGTACTGTTACGCGCCGATGCATTATGGTCACGGCAATGTTGATGGGGGTAAAACGCGCTTTTAGAAAATTTGTTAAAATATTCAAATGCCACTGATCGTCATCGGTATATATACTAATGTTGTAATATAGAGGCTCAAACGAACCCATTCTAAGACTCTGGTAGCTGGTTTAAAGCCAAACAATACGTACATAATAATCGTTGAAGATTAAAATTCTCTCTTTGTTTTAGGGGAAAAACAACACTTTCTACCGACGTTTAATTTAGACACGTCACAATTACCTACATAGTTGTACAACATTTCGTTTTGCATCTGTAGAAAAAAATCCATAGTACTATTATAATAATTACAATAATATAAATAATAATAGTTTATTAAAACCTCGACGACGAAGTCGTTGTCGCGCATTTGTAAGGCCACCGATAAGGGCGCGAGACGTGATGTCGTGCTCACTTATTCTTTTCATGTCCTCGGGCACCTGAAGAATAGGACAATCGAATTTTCGCTTTTCAAACGCGTATAATATCGAGCGCGAATTTCGAATATCAAACCACCAACGTTGACTGAAATAATAAAGACAACATAGTATTGCCATTATAGACGTTTCGAAACGATTGTTCAGGTCCGAGACCCTGCCTTTGGGGGTCATTTTCGGCGGGTAACTAACTCTCCCGGTTGTCACCACCCCTAACCAAATGGACAACCCCCGGCAAAAACCTCTTCCGCAACCACCTCCGACAAATATCCTAACTTTCTGCGGCAGTGGGAATGCGGTGCGTACGATAAACCACCGTCCACGAGCAGGATAACGAACGGTCGCCGCCAGCAGAGTTTACGGTGATTTGCGTCGGTGGTTAATCTAATAATTTCGGCGAGTTACGCTGCCGCAGCCACCATGGCATGGTGGCAGGAACTACCCCTGCACGCCCGTAATTGTCAGCGGATTACGGTTTTGGCGGCCGAGACTAAGCCCCCCCCTCCCCCGCTGCAGCGGACGACGACGACGTCGATGACTAAAACTACGAATACGACTACGACTACGACTACTACTACACGACTACCACGACGGTTTTAACAATAAACCCACGCCGTTCCGATCGTAATTTGTCGATAGGGGATGCCGGTGTGTGAAGGGTAGTGTGTGGGAAGAGGGTAGCCCGGGACTACTGGATATTACAACGCCACTGCAAACATGTATAATATATATGCATGTAAAGCATATTATACGTACCATTATAATGTACAGGATGTGATGGTTGTATTACGCTATCGCCGTCGAACAGCAGTCGTCTGGTAAGATGGTTCCCATTAAAAAAAATATTTTATTTCTTCTCAATATACTCACTTGTAATATTTTTTACTACTAAAGAATCGCTCAACAACATTTTTAGTCTTTGTGGATTTTTTTTTTAACGAAAATCGGTCAGGTGTCTACACTATCGGATAACTGACTATATAGAACCGACACCTTATATATTATTAAGTGCGTTATGTATAATATAATAAACCGGTAGTTCGGTTATACGACGGACGAAAAAATTGTCCACTCACTCACTCACTCGCTGTATAATCTCATAGGTATATAATACAACATTACTACCCGACAGATACGTATAATTTAATACGCACATGACATCACGCACGTGTATTATGCAATAACATATCATAATATAATACATGCACGTCGTGTATTATATCATACGGTGCCAATCGGCTTGCGGTCCTGTTTACGGTTCGGCAATATGTCTCGTTCGAAAATGTCTCATACAATATTACGGACCAATACGACACTCACCGACGGAGATTATAATCCGTCGTTTATTTATTGCTCTCGTTATTGCTATTTTTGAAATCATAACGTACACGTCAGTACCTCCAACCCCGTGTCAATACACCCGCACGAAATGGAATGATCTGCGCTGGCAGAAAAGTAGTTCCGGAGACGGCAGAAAAAATTTAAACTTTTAATCGAACATTTTCCTCGTCGTACTATTACCACGACGAGCGATAATAATATTATAGCATACAATGAACGAAAATTAGAGTACAACTGGCCTTTGCACGATCACTACCTATACCGTCGTGGGTTTTGCGGGACCGGTAGACTTATTCACAACACGAACAATATATTTTCGTTTTATAAAAACAGAAATAAAAAGATTTCCCGCGTACTCGGTGCATCTCCCTCTGGGTTTTACGCCTTAACTAGACCGAAGCACAATCTACGGTATTGACTCAAATCAAAGTTGGGATTACGATATATTTAGGTGGGTACGTGCGAATCGCTTTGTACAAATTGCAACGTTGACTTGTCTCGAGAACTATTTATACATTTACACTTAGGTATATATTATTATCATAACTATCTACAGTATGTTTTACGATTGAACTATTTCGAGAGACACAACGTATTTTTTTTTACCGAATAAACCTTCTCGCGCGTTTCCATAACCCTAAACGATTTTTTAAAATTTGTTTAGCTGGTGAAACAGACTTTAAACCACGAATACCAGTTATAATATATTATTATGTGTTAACATTATAGAATGTACGGCTATTCAAATTTAGTTCAATTTAATTTTAGCTTCGGATTGAGTGCTCTAATAAATTTTGCTAATGTACAATATCGTATACTATAGTTATGCATAAGATAATTACTCTTTAAAGTTTTTTTTTTTTTTTTTAAATAATACTTTTACACTTATAAATAAAAATAATTAAATTCTTTTAAAGTTTTAATATGAAAAGTTTCGACGTCAGCAAGTTGAATTGTTATATTATGTTAGGCAATTGAATCTAAATAATTTCTTTACCTTTATTAAATATTGGTTTATAAATATTAAACTTATTTTTATAAGCCTGCGGGATTATAAATTCTTCATTTCTGGTTAGTAAAAATATTTTTATTATACGTTTATATTTCTTAATATATCGTATTATTATTGAATATTTACGAATTTTTCAACACCATGTGATTGGCAAAATATTTTTTATTTTTCATTCAAATATTACCAAGCGCTGAAATCCAAAGCGAAGAAAACCAAAGAAAATCAGACATCTGGAATACACAATAAGTATGTTCTATAATATTATAAAATATAATATTCATCTACGTGTAAGAAGAATTTCGAAGAATACATTTCATTTTTCAATATCCCAACACTTTGACAGTGTGTTTATGCCATTATACGCAACTAAAATATAAAATATATCTATGTTTTAAAAATAAAACTAAAACGCGATGCTATTATAATGTCACACGATGAAAAATGCATTTCAACAACGTATTGACACGACACGTTGAGGCGTAAGGGTAGTTGTTATAACTTACACGTATTCACGATTCTACAGGACCTATCACTTTATTGTTTTATTATACTCTATAATATTAAAAAGTTCAATATGAACGGTCCGCGAATGCGTTTGGTCGAACAGGATTCACTTATGCCGGACTACGACAGTACTTTGTATGCAAAGTGTGTTAGTGTCGTGAGTTGTGGCCTGTGGAGAATTACTGACCAGTTATCGGACTGGCGGGCGGTCCTACACATGTCATCACTGCAGGTCGTTCCAACGTACTCGCCGGTATGTGGTGATATCATAAATTACGTCACTATCCGTATCGAAAAATTATCTCTGATAACCTCTTTCTACAGTATGCACTGGAGGAATTCCATTACAGTTTCCAGGGGGGCTTACATTTCCATTCACATCGTGATCAGGGGAGCTTGGATCTTCACCTAACTAAAAATCTATTTTTTTTTTTTTTTTGGGGGGGGGGGGGGTAGCTAGTTGGTTATGGTGGGGCTTAGGCCTCCCTCCACCCCATTCCCACCAATGATGTCACTATTTAAATCGAAATTATTATAAAACACAAAGGTATTATAATATGGGTAGTGCGGGTTTCATATTATTTTCTTTCTATCGCTATCACCGTTATCGAACTTTATAAAAATTATGTGAACTATAATGGATAGTGGATGCAATACGTTTTAGGTACCAGTTATAGATATAATAGATTTCGATAGCTCCTGTGGAACGTCGAAAATGTTTATGAAGAATTGAGATTGTTGTCTTCGTAGCATTTAAGTGGTACTCAAAATGATTAAAACTCGACATCTAGAGTAATTATATATAAATTATTATCGTTTAATTAATGTTTAAACGGCGGCGCGGCGCCTGCAAACAACTTTATTATTATTTCCTTCCTGTACGGGACACACCTACTAACTGAGCATTATAATATTAAAATAATACTATATTCTCGCTGCGTAATATTATAATAATAATATTAATATTACGACTAGTCAGTAATACTGCTCAATGTACCGTACGTAATAATATGGGCGTTTTGTACATCACATACGTTCGTATTGTTATTATCGTTATGATTATTATAATTATTATTACTATCACCATCACCATCATCCTGCAGGCTTTTGTTGACTTATATCATAATATGCAAACACACCCGCCGCATTCGTAACTTTCAAACTTTCCGTTCGACCTACACCGTACGCGCTAATAACGTTTCGGCCCGCATTACGAATGTTTGTCGGATAATATTATTATTATATTATTCTCGTTTCTCGCGTTTAACAAACACTGCAGCAGACGTGTCGCACAATAAAACACGAGACGCCAAAGTGTTGTTCGACTGCAAGGCGCGTTATTTAGTTTTTGTTTATTTCTTCGAGAGTTTCACGCATAGTTGTCGTCGATTCGGTGGAAACCATAGACCGTGCACACCCAATAAATATATGCATATTAAATGCCACCCGAGAAAGTTTACGGATACGGGAAAAATACTTTCGACGCCCCCCCCCCAGCCACGCGTGATGGAAATACGGCGACGCGTTTAGTTTACGACACATTTTGAGCACGTGAGTTTCACTTTTGAATAAATTCCCCTTCGAACAGTAAACGGGACAGTGCAGTGTTTGGATACGGTTTCAAATGACAGACTGCAACGGTTGTATACGACGATTAATAATTATAATTTCATTTTACATTTTATTCAGACAAACCTTTTCTAGCACACATAAAAGAAATTTATTTTCTAAATAAATTACTATACTTTGATAGTGCGTTCAATGAGGTTTTTATTTATTTTATTTTGCTTTTTTATTTTTTCTAACTTTCTTCGAGAAACTTCAGTTGTAATGGTCCTTGAAAACTTCCAGAATTTTTAAAGTGGCCCTTCAAAAATAATATTAATTGGTAATCTTTGTTATCTATAGCTTATAGTAATGCAGGCATTACCGGAGGTAAATAATCAATATATTTTTTTAGTGCGATGAGAGTTATAGGTATTGCTTATTGGATAATGTTTACTTGCATATAACAATTATTACCTCATAGTATAATACAATCATTTTGACTATTACTATGTCTGAAGTTCAGTGTATAATATTTAATACGATTTAAAAAACAGATAAAATTGTATTGCAATAGAAACGAAAATATAACATTTTTATTTTTATTTTTGAATTCGACTGAAACGATCAAATAAGGCCCACCCTAGGGACTTGCAAGTTTCAGTGATTGAACTGAGCTTCGCAGTAGTTTTCCCGGAATAATCACCATTTGGTTGATGGCCCGAGAGTGTAAAAATTCAACATAAATATAGCATATAGGCGTAGCCATTGGGCTACTGCGTTGTGCCGTTTTTCCGTGTTATCTAACCTTCTTGGGAAACTGGGAAAAATAAGGTCCACCCGGTAAATATAATTAAGTATGCTCGTCCCAGGTAATGAAACATAGTTCAACCGTCACGCTGGTCTCCGTGGTGAAACCCCTTCATCGATATAATAATAATCATAATCGTAGTAATAATAATAATAATAATACAATATATATTCCTATTATTATTATTACGGTGGCGTTGAAGACGAATGTCGTCGTTATACACTCTGACAGGCGAAACGGATCCTTTGTGTGCGGACGAACGTAGTAGGTACCTACATAATAATAATAATAGTATGTATATATAATATATACGTATACTCGAATTCGACGGGATTGGAGAGACTCAACGATGACGGCCGCGCTATTGTGGGTGTACGTATGCGGTGTGCGTGTATTTGTTCACGTGATGAAAACGTGATGTATATATTATAATATATAATATAATGGTAAGATGATAGAATGCAGAAACCTGAATGGGAACACATTGTAAACGTAAAAAGAGGGTTGTGAATTATTTATCGAGTGTGTTTGTCAATACCCCGGGAGGGGAGGGCTACCCGAAAACGAGAACTTCCGCTCTTATTACACCCAATATTCAGTGAGCACGAACCAACCGACCTCCATTTGCAGATTACTGTGTGTTTGTAATGGATAGTAACGACGACAACAATGTGACGTGCATAAGCTGAGTTTCACCACAACCGACTATCCAAGACTATCTATTGACCCCCGAGTGGTGAAGGTATAAACGGCTTATTGGCACACCTATGGTTGAAGAGCTTGAATCCCCTAGCGGGAATTGTAACCCACCTAAAAGTTAATTTAATTTATATTATAAAAAATGAGAAGACCTATAATAGCCAACCTCAACATTATATTTGATTACCCTACGCTTATGTAGAAGCCCAATTCATGATGACGGCCACAACCTCAATACTTAAAAACATACACGGTGAATATTATATCACTCATATTGTTGTCATTTTATCGGTAAATGTATTATAATGTGTTTTTAGAACTATTTTCTTTTTTAATATTTTAAGTCGTCGCAAGACAAACTTTTTTGTATCACTGTATTACGTTTCTTTATTTATTTTATCTATGGTACGATACATTTTAATTTAATATCCCAAAGCAGTATATATTTTTGAAGATTTCGATACGAAAAATCTCATTTATCACGATAGATGGTAGAAGATAACTTATAAGTATTTAAGGTCTAAAATCTAGATGAAAAAAGTAGTGATGAACGACATTTTTTTGGGTATCCATGTGACGTACCACAACATTGTTTCAACAATTTTTGTTGACGTTATTAAATATATTTTCTGAAGACAAATAAATCTACCATGATAGTATTATTGTATAACGGTAAGAAAATCACATATTATACAACATAATAATAGTATGACATAACCAACTTGAAAGGGTTCAACGAAAGTTTTTAAATTTTGATTCTTGCTTATTAAAAAATGAACATATACCAAATAATTATGAATCAGTATCAAAATATAGGCTATGTTTGCAGTACTTAGCTGATAGGCTAATTATCTATAGTAAGGTCTTTCTAAACAAGCATAATGATGGGTAGATTGATTGTCCTGAGTTACTTTCCAAGATTAACTTTAACATTTCTTGTATCCAGACATTCCTATACTTTCTCTTTGCCATTATGTACAACTAACTATTCCTGTAACCATCCACTCTATATAACGATACGTATAGCCGTCGAAGATCCGTCTCATAGTTTGTAAGTTATCCTAATGTATTATTTTATAACTCTTTTTAATTTGTTTTTTTCTATATGTACCTACAACTTGTTTTACCTACTATAATTACATTTTGTATGCATATCTAATTATGTGAAATTGACAACTGTACTTTGAACCAATTAAATAAATAAATAATATCTCGTGTTGTTTGAGAATTATTGTTGTACAATATGTACGATATTTTGGTTTTGTCTGACGAACGATAAAAAATTTTCGGTTAGTCGCAAATCAATACTACCCATTGATCACTTTTGTACATTTTTCACCATCACGGTCCACAATTTAAATTTTACTGCTTCCCTCTATACTTCTATAGTCTATACCATTTGTTTTTTATAAGTAAATAATAAAAATCAGAATTAATACAGTTTATACTGTGGAAAAATATTTTAACTTTTTAATGACTAATTTAGTAAAAAAAAAAGGTGATAAAAATTCAAATTTTAGTGTTTAATATAAATACATCGTATATAAATCGTTATCGATCGCGCTGTATATTAGGCTGCCACTCTTCAACCATCAACGATTAAAGTATAGTGGAAAAATTATGTACACTAAACCGAATACTGTGAAATACAATTTCACTCATTTTTTTATTCTTCAATTTTTAAATAGAATAAATGATAGTCATGACAACCATTTTTTTGGTATCACTGACCACTTGAGATGAGTTCACTCCACCGGTGGTCCATAGACCAGCAGTTGGGAATCACTGAAATAAAACATAATATGATGTCGGTAATGCGTAATACAATGTACAATAATAATTAGTAACATGATTTTATTATGTATGCACATTAATATTTTACATAAACAATTAAACATATGCTGCTGCGGATATTTAGCCTTTTAAACGCCATAAAGTTTGACGCTTTCGCCTATGCCAGTGAATAAAATATATTATCTAATACGTTTGGATACATAACGTTAGTTCGTTAGTTTGAACAATGGATAGCAATTGTTACAGCTGTCAGCGTACAGGACTCAGTCACTCAGGACATAATATATAATTTAAATACACCATTTAAAATGGCAAATGTATCTACCTGTTTCAGTAAGACGAGTTAACACAATTATTCTTACAATACATTTTATTTCAGATTGTGTCAAGTGTTTTCTTTCTTTAGAGTCTTTTAAAATTAATTTTACTGTCGTTTATTAAAAGTAAACATAAAAAAGCTTCGTACAGCTTATTAATGGACAGTTTTATGAAAATCACAAACGTATCCAATATAATATATAGGTTTACCGAAGTTGAATTTTTTTTATTATTTATGTCTAATATTGTATTATAATAGTTCCAACGATATTTGTCTGACAAACCACACTGGGGAAACAAAAATTCGATTGTAATATTATATCGATTTTTTAAAAATTAAATTTGATTATTTTTCAACCCAAATATAAAAATAATTTATTATGGCTTACACACTGCTCTCTGATTAAAATCAAGAATAATCGAGTTTAATCTTATTTTTGGGTTGTAGAGCAGTATATCTACATTTCAATGCAGGGCATTACAACTGCGATAAATGGGCGATAAATAAAATGAACAACGATGACAAATTATTCAAACAAAATGTTGGACGAATAATGTCACAAAAGCGTCCGGTGCCATAAGGTATCTGATAATAATATCAAAGGACGTATTATGTAACATCAATCGTTAAGAAAACATGAAATTCAACTACTGGTATCTATTTTATGTATTACATAATTAACGTTTGCCATAGCAACTGTTAAATTTATAGTTATATTTATATTTAATTGCAATAGAAGTCATTAATTTATCAATATTCTTGTTATATAAAATATATGTAAAATTGTAAAATATAAAATTCGGATGATTTACAGTCACTAGTCATTATAGACTTGTTTCTATTTCTACAGTAATGGTGGAATTCTACAGCGTAATATTATGATAATGGTGAATTACAATATTTTATAAGTTTTAAATCAATGAAGGTTTATCATGTACAAAAAATGGCTTCCAGTTATAGACTTGAGTTTATTACATATAGTTTTCACACTAATTTTATGTTTCATGATGTGCTCATCAAAATTATAAATTGATAATTAATGATTTTAAATATATCAAATTTGAACATTAATACTGTATTCAAACTATTAATCTCAATTTCAATGACTAAAAATGTTGTATTTTAAATAATATACAATAATTGTATTTATTAATGTAAAAATATGTATAACGGGGCAATGCATAGGCAATTTAGCACCACTGTTGTCAAACATTAAATAAGTTGCCTATACCTAGTATTGGAAATTTCTCAATTAGTATACATATACATTATAAATACACACACTTTGTTAGAAAGTATTAAAAAAAAAAAACACACTTTTATAGTTTTATGTAATTAATGTATACACAGGCGTATAGTAAAAATGTTATTTTGCTATGTATATTTACATAATTTTCATGGATTTAGCATTTAATAATAAAGATTTTTGTACGTCATATAATTTTATTACATTTTACGCATATAGAAAAACTGAATATAAAACCAAACCAACTTTTATTTTTTGAAATAATAAACTAATGTAAAGTAGCAAATAATGATAGTATTGAATGTAAATATAAATAATCGCGTTATGTATTCTTGATCATTGTTTATTTGTTCAGTTATTATTACAATGCTTTATAATGTTGTAACTACATTTTTATTGTCATATTGTTTGTAAAAATATTTGTCCATTCTATATTTCTATGGCTGTCATTCAAAATTATTTATTGTCACCGGGTTTGGTATTAAACGTACTTGGTCTTGAGATTTTCTAGTGTGAACTGACACGTTATAAGTGGATTTCCACTATTTCTTGTTATACAAGATAGGGTTTGTTTATAATAGTTCCCGGAATAGTGTGATAATTTTGCAATTTCAAAATGCTTGAAGGTATAAAGTACCTATCACGATGGTATAATTCACAAGCTTATATATAATAGTTAACCATTAAATATATATATATATTTTTTATAATAACAATTCATGTCACAATCGTATTACCTATCTACGCAATGTTATAATAAAAAAAATGTTCCTATTTTATACATAGGTACACATTATTATTGGTATACATTTATAACAGAAGCAGTATGTACCTAACAGTAATAATTAAATTTTTAATGATATAATGAAAAATTCAATTGTAAATGTATTAAAAAAAATGTTCTTCATGCCATAAATTATGTTGTATGTCACACTGATAGTGATACATTTCAAGATTTTGATGTTTAAAAATAATTGTGCTCCGGATTAGTGTTTAAAGTTTAATGTGTAATAAATTTAAAACAGATAAGTGCATAATGATTATTGTGGTTGGATCTAAATCGAATTTAATGATTTTTTTTTTAGTTTAATTTCCGGGACATCCATTATCATGCCGAACTCGTCGTACGATACGACTTCCCTGACAAATGATAGTGTCATTATGCGTTACATGCGAACTCGACGCATCAGAGGTTGTACCTTTGTTATTTTTTTTTCCAATGGAATTCGCTATTCGGATATCCTGTCTAGATGAAAAACGTTTGAACCTCTGCCAGAATACTACAATATTTTATTTCGGACCAAATTTCATCCCTTTAAGGTGGCACTTGTACGTGATTGCTATTTAAGAGGTCTATACCACGAAATCAGACAATACCGTTTGGGTTTTTCAATGTGCACAGCGTTTTAAATAGATCCAACGTCAAGGATTTTAATTACGCGATACAAAAAATAAAATATATAAATAAAAACAATAAAGTGTATACGAAAACGCTCAGCGTTTTGCTTTTCGAGGGGTGGAATAACTTCCTGAAATTTATTCCTTGATCTCTTTTCGGTACACAAAGGAATGATAAATGTACTGTATATACTGTATAATTTAGGAGACCAGTGTGATCTATTCGAATTTCGTTACACTTATATGATATACTACGTGGTATATTTTATAAATAATTTTAAATTGAAAAATTGCTCTTTCCGAATAAGTGATTGAATTTATCTTAATGTAGATAATATCATAGAATGTACAAACAATACATCTACGATTTATTTTAATCTACTGCGTAATGAAGTGTGTAAAAACTATATTTTTTATATTTTATGCACAGTTATTTGACCGGTTGTTATTAAGACAGCTTTTAAGTGTGTGAGAGTGCTGCGTAAAAGTTTGTCCTTTTTATGTCTCCCCGGCGAAGAGCTACTGGCTTAAATTGTACGAGCCCTAAATGTATTCTCCGCAATAAACATATGTGGCCGTAATATACGGAAACATTTTGATTCCATGGGGAACACACATTCGCCGTATTTATATAATAAAACGTGGCATCATTCTCTACTTACCCATTCCAAATATAATATACTCTTTGTTCTTTTGTAGATAACGAATATCAGTTCCTGTATTTCACTCGCCACGCTTAAGATACGCGAATAGAACATCGAAGCACTTCATACACATTTAAAAATTATTTTGATTTGAATCTCCTTATATAAAAGCATAATCGAATGTCGATCCATCCAGAATTTCACAGTAAACGTGATTAAATTAAAAATACCAGACAGTGCAATTTTATTGCTTTATAACGCATTAGTAAATATTAATAATAAAGTTATAAGTTCATATTTAAATTATATTTTTTAGAACCAATCTTCGAAGCATATTAAAATGGATGTGTTAGCGCTCTTTTGACTTTTAATATTTAATTTTAACTTTCAAAATATCTTTGCATATATTCTCATAACGTAATATTACTTTTGATAAAACTTTCGTGGTTGCGTTCATTCAATTTTCGTACGACAATAATTATTCACCGTACTTATTATATTATTCGTATGCAATTATGTAAGTATTTATATATGACGTATGTATGTATGTATGTATGTATGATTATATAATGTATTATTAATAGGAAATGTAATTTGCTTATAAATCTTGCTGATTTTGAGGATATATTTTTTAGGACCTCCATTCAATATTCAAGTAATAATAATATTATGACATACATTTATACCATATTATATAGTTATTATTAATCATTAATTATAATTTTTAGTTTTTCAAAACTTATTAAACCAAACAAACATAGTGTATAGAATATGTATTAAAAATGAATTGGTTTGGAGTTTTCAATAATGTATTTAAGCTTCATATTATCTTTTAGCAATCCACTATTACAAGTTTGGTCAGAAGTGTCAAATATATTTAAAATGTAATAAATAGGCCTATCTAAGTTTGTTGGATGGATAGGACATAATATTAGATTATCGGCTATGTTGGAAAAATGGAAAATTATCAATTGTATTTTAATATCACTATGCAACAATAAAAATGGAACCATAATATATAAGTATAGAAAATAATTAGTACATTTTTTACGATGTATTATATTACAAGCTAAAATATATTCTAAACAACTTATACAATCACTGTATATCATCCGAATATTCCTATGCAACCGGAAATTTATATCAGAACGATTACACGGTAGATTTTATTCATTTTTATGAAAGGGTATTGTTCATAAATTATAATTCACCCAAAGTTATTACGTCAAGTCCGTTAACGAGTTCCGGTCCACGCTACATGATATAATATTTTCGTTACAATCGATATTTATGACTGGTATGATTGGTACGTTTAAAACAGTATTACAGTGTTATTAAAACCTAGACAAATTTGATTTTCTCAATTCCGTCATCTGATGCTGTAAAATAACTTGTTATTCGTCCATAGTTATACATTTTTCATAGATAAACAGTCGATGCATTTCGAATACTCACAATAACATTCAGGGACGATATAATATTATGCTTATGCCATATGTGTGTTGTTTTATATCTGACTCTAATCCAATGACATATGGTGAGTCACAGATGCGTTTTAAACAAATTTGATTTTTTAGAAATTTTAGAACACCCCTGAATATATATTTTCCTATTATTCAACGCCGTATTGATAATGTGATTTTGTCGGTGTCCGTTTAAAGAAGTGTCTTAGATTATATACATAACTGTTTTTGGTCATTGTTAACTATAATATAAATCTCATTCGCTTGTCTTGTTTTTAGGGGAATTTTTAGTCAACATTAACGGTTTCTTTCCATGGACAGAGTTATTTATATGCAAAATTTTTCTTCAAATAATAAAATACCGAAAACTTTATTGTCATGTTGATTTGGCAGTATGAAGAAGTTTAACCCAAAAGTTTATAAAATAATTTTGCATTTAAATGAATAAAATGTTAATTATTAAAATAAATATAGACATTGTTTTCGGTGATTCAGTCGAATTTGTTTTTGAATAAAGAAAAAGTAGTTAAATCTCATTAAAAATATTTATTATAATTCTTTGTTGGAAAACGTAAAATTGAATATTTGTATTTGAAATAGGTAGCTGATATAAATATAATTTTAAAAAAGGCTTTTCGAATTTCTTAATTTAAATTGTAAGTACAATTATCAATAAAATGAGTAGTAGATATCCATCTATAAATGTTTTTTTAATTATTATTTTTCAAAGTTATTATTCCGATTTATCTTGATATTTTAGTATTCGTTGTTTCAACCCAACAAGGACTATAGATAATCAAGGAAAAATTAAATAACATTCATTTTTATTGTCTCTGATTGTTGATAAAATCGTGTTTAAGAGTATAATAGACCAGTTGTATATATAGATACGCAAATATAAATTGTTTAGTGGAAGACAAAAAAACATATGCCAGCTTTAGTGTGACGTCATGCACCGAAACAATTACGATTTCGTCACGTAGTAACTACCGACCGGGATATTTTATTGCTTCTACAGCGGTGACTCGTGACTTTGGAAAATATCGCAAGCTCCGTGAAATCTCGGACGAACGTTATTATACGCCATCTATATATATATAAATATGTATATAATAACAACTCAATATCACCGGACATTATTTATTTTGTACACGTTAGCTGCAGAACGACGTCCTGCTGCAGGAGATAAGACGAGTAGAGAACGATGCGAGAACCGCGTGAAAACTCTGTTAAACGGCAATCGCAGTGTCCTATCCTATAATACTAAAGACGGTGGCGAAGGGGTGCGGCGGGGCACGTCCGGTAGTCTCTAAGGCAATTGTCCTGCAAGCGGCGGACGCGAAGCCTCGGCAAAATGGCTGAGAGGCGCTGACCGGAAGCGGTGAACTGCTTCTTATATATATTATATTATATATGTATATGTGATACTTTGGGGGAGCTATAGACGCACGTGTCCGGGGGCTAAAGTAACCCAGAGCGCTGTAGGATAGGGGTTGGTAGTGGTAGCGTATGCAAGTATATTATAATATCTTCTTTAAATGTAATTTATGCATTTCCCGGAGACGGTGACGATTGAATTTCCCGGGCCATGGTGCAATTAACCGTTTTAATGTATTATTATTATTATATCTGTATATTATTGTTACCTAACCGGAAACAAACGACTAAGGGGACAATCGCTGTATAAATAACTCTCCTCCCGTGTTTCACCACACGCAGCCAGCGACCTAAGTTGCCAACTACACTGACATCGTCCCCGTGGCTGTAGGTTACTCTAATATATTTTATGTGTGTGTGTGGTGTGTGTGTGTGTATGTATACAATGGATAGCGACCTATAAAATCTCTATTGATCCTCGGTGAACGCAGGTCGAAAATAATTCACTTAGAGGAGTTTTTTTCGAAGTTTGCGTGATTAAATTTTGTATCGTATCAAAGTCATTCAGAATTTATCATTTTATGGCTCAGGCCTAGTCATCATTGAATTTCGAGTATAGAAAACGGTCTCATGCTTCATTAGTTTTGGTGAATTAAGATTCTGATGAGAACGAGGAATGTATATTATGTTTAACAAATAACAATGATGAGGGTTTTTTTTTAGTCTGTACACACACTTTAGAGTAAAACATTTGCTTCAATAATCAAGCTTCTTCTTTTGAAGATCATTGCTGGTAGAAAATGTTATCTAATTTATACTTTAAAGGGTCGAAAATAGGAAAATCACGGTAGGTAATTTTAATAAAAAATCGGGAAAAACTAATATAAACAGTGAGGCAAAGGGAATATTGACGCAACATCAGATGAAATCAATGTGGTTTATTTCTTTGATGAAATTCAGAAAGAAAACCTATTGAATTTTTAAGAAATATTTAAATTAGCATTGCTGGACATGATATTATATAGTTGCAACTTAATATTATGCTAGTTTATTCTGTTTGAGCTATTTATAATAGTTGTTTTAAATGTCCAATTATTTAGCTTTTTTTTTTTTTTTTTAATTTATGTGACTTGGAAATATAACAAGATCCTACATAAGTGTTTACCGTTTTGTATCACAATTAAAAACTTCAAAAAAATGTGATCACAATATTAACTATTTTTATAAATCCACTATGAAAAATTGGCATGATTGAGAAAAATATATTTTTCCTTAGGTATGCATAATTTATAATGTTATTATTTTCGATTCACAATGCAATGTTTAAAAATTTTTTTTATATTTTCAATTAGTTCTAAGATATTTATACTATGACCATCATAGTCACACTATTGTATAGTATGTTGGCATTGTCATAGAATTTATATGAAATGTTGTAGAAAAACTAGATCAATCTATCAAATAAAAAAAAATACTTATAATAATGATATACGATATAATATCATATCACATTATATATTGATTTAAGATAGATTATCCTTAGAAAATAGAAATAAATGCTTATTCGTCCATCTCCATCCCTCGGAATTATTTTTGAGATACAATAATTTATCACTGAATTCGAATTCCATTTCAGTGGTGAGGTACCTAAATTTGAAACCAATTATACTGCGATTTGATTTCCTTGGATTTTTCATTTTCTTTTACTTTTCTTTTTCATTTAAATCTAATTGAATTAATTGTATTGTTGTATTTCATTGAATGTTTTTACGGTCTTACGATAATATAAAAAAAATGATACAAGCACACAAATTTATTATTTTTCCAACCACAATTCATCAAAATAATTAGAAAGTTTATAAACATAATTTTTAAATATTTTGCACGCTTTTGTATTGCACTATACATGTTTTGTACAACCATTATACATAATATTGAATAATAAAACGTATAACGTTTATTGGGTTTGAAAATGTTATTTCAGCGATTAGTGGTTGAAAATTGTTGTAGTTACAGCGTCTAAATATGGCATAATGTAATATTAGCACGCGAGAATATTATGAATGGAAAAATAAAATACTCTGTCGATTAAAAGGAAAATGCTGATATTTTTTTTTTCAATTTATTAAATGACTTACACGCCACGTTTATTATTTTATAACCTTTAAATAAGCTTTCCATTTTTATGAGTGAGTAAACACGGAAAAGTTTATAAAAAAATTTAGATAGTAAATTATAATATTCATGAGAGTGAACATGTCAAATAAAAATTAAAACGTTGTAAAGAAATACTTGTATTTGTGTTAAAAAAAATAAAAAAAGTCGATTCATGTAAACAAGAAATAAAATTCAAATAATAATTGTATAATTATTGTGATATTATAGAAAATTATTATTATTTTTATTATTTTTAAGCATTGTATAATATGAATTTGTATAACTGATTGGCGATGCAGTAAACTAAAACTTATGGATTATTTCTGTCACAAAGTAAAACAACGTCATATGTATTTTTTACCTCGTTATTCGTCGTTTATGCCAAATTCACAGTTCTTTTAAAATGTAATAATGCCCCAAGACTTATGGCTTAACTGAAACGTGATTGTAGTGTAATAGTAGTGGTATAGTAAATAAGTAGTCTGTTTCAGACAGCATACTATTCTGTGGGTTTATTTTCATCAACATTCTTTCTCAAAATGCAGACCCTAATATAATGTTCAATAAAAGGTTATCCACAACTTCTAAAGCATCCCTTTCAAAACAATAGAACTGTTTATAATGAACTGTGGCTCGAGAGCTTGATTGTTACCATTAAATACCTTTTATTAAATGTTTTTGAAATGGAAACACTTGTTTTAATAGATGAATTCTAGGAGTTACTTCATTTTATTACAACGTGTTATTTTAAAAGTGGCTGCGTAGATCTCGCCATGGAAAATGTTTGAACTGAGCTTGAATTTTATCCATAGAATTCTAAAGAATAAATCACGTGTCATGAATATCTATGATTATTAATTTTTTAAAGTGCGTTTACACTACTTTAAGCCTACATATTTTCTTATTTTTTTTTTGTCTGAAGATACTTTTTTTTTTTAAATCAAGCTATGCTCATTAACTTTAATAGAAGATTTCTGATATAAAATTTGATCTATTGGTACTTTTAGGAAATCAAATTGAAATGCACAGTGTTTTTTAAAACAATCAACAAAAACTTCAAAAATGCGTTAAAATTGTAATGTTATTATTAAAATAATTGTTTGGTAACATTGGTCTTGCGCAAAAATGCAATATTTTCACATGTTCTGTTGTACAGCTGAGCGATTACCTAATATCCCCCTTTATACATTTTGATATAGTGTTCTAGATGAAATTAATTTGTATGGTAAAATTAAAGTATTATTTTTTTCTATAACTTTCAACACAAAACATGATATATTATTTTTAACTGGTCGAACCGTTATTGTTGTTGGAGTATATTAGCATATTAAATGTCAGTAACACGTTATTAATTAATGTGAACTTTTTTATTTCCTTTTTAACTAAATAGATGATGCCTTAAATAACTAAAAGCTAACCACGATTATCGTGCGTTACGATAAACAGCATCTTTGTAAAAGAACTTGGTGTGAAATGTTTGTTCAAAAAAATTTAACCACTCCAACTGTAATGTGGGTGAAATTTTCAGTTAATTCATTATATTGTTATAATATTAATATTATAAAAATGTAATCTACATGCAACATGCGACTTGAGATTTAGGTATTAAAAATTAATTCAACCGAGCTTGCATTTTTCATTCAACTAAATAGGCACATAATTGTGACGTTTGTTCTAAAATAACGTCATTTTTTGAAAGGGGTTATAATAATTATTATTAACTAACCGAATAGTTAATGGATTTCAAAGGAATTACATTCTAGCAAACTTAAGACCGTTAATATGCACTACCTACTAAAGATAAAGCGATTAGTTATGGTTTATTTGAGTACAGTTTCTAATTTTAAATCATCCAAAGGTTTCCAGAATTTACCTACATTTTACCTGGTAACTTTGAAACTATGCTAAAAGCATCATTTCATTTTACACATTCACAACTTTATTTAAAAATGATTTACGTCGAAATATGATTTAATCTTAGAATGTATTACATTTATCTTAAAATAACTTATATCTTTATTTTATTTTATAAAATTAATTTAATCTTAAAGGAAAAAGAATTTTAATTACGATATTAACTTGACGAACAAGTCATTAGCCAATTCCAATCCTATTCTCCCTAGGTGAATGTTGTTTGATTAGTTAATAACTGACCAACATATTGTTCAGTATAATTTCCTCAGCATAATTTGTTCTAAATAATATACATAAATAATATATCCAATTACGTTTTAAATTTAGGAGGTATATTGTATCATATTTTGTTTTATATTGTATTGACTACTGATGTATACAACTGTATATACATTTATGTGTGTATATGGTGTCTATAATAGTACAATTATAAACAAATTATTGGTTAGTCATAACTTGTACTGTAAAGATATCGTGACTCGGAGCCTGGGGTTAGTTACAGATGTCGATTTAAGTATAATAAATAATATTTTTTTCATACAGAAATTGTCAAGTCAGATTAAAATGATTTATATGATTTGTATTCTAAATCCTGCCTTTTTTTGTCATTTAACAATGCGCAGTCACCTAAATTGTATTTTGTCCACGGTCCACGTTTGCCTCTATAATTATAATTTTTATATAAAATCAGACTACGAAACTGCTATCAAAAACTGCTATTACTTAAAACTATAATATATCTTAGTGTAGTTAAAAAATGTTTAATTTGTGCAATGTATAAAATATGAATAATTTTTAATATTCATTATAATAATGTGTATTCTGTATACAAAATGTAATGTTTCATTATTAAAACTACTTAACTCAATCACAAATTAATTTCTAAATTTAATTATTTTAACTACTCAATTAAGTGTGTATATTTTTCATATATGTGTTTTTGATGGCAAAGTGACCTTACGTTACGTATTTAAATTATTTTATAGTAAAACTACTACGATGAAACGACAATGACCGGTGAACTATCGATAAATATTTATCCTGAAAAACCTTCAATATACTCTTGTGTGTACTCTGTGTGTGTGGTGCTGTTAACGTTAACTGCCAAGTACTTCAATAGTGTAAAGTGTTGCAATAGGTACTATTCCTTTTACAAAGTATCTAGCTATTTGAATTAAAAATCTAAAATGTCCAAATATTTGGTTTAAAAATATGTTTCTAAATATTTCTCCAAGGCCGCAATAAGAGTTGATCTATGTCCTTCTGTAGCAATGAATTTAATTATAAATAAAAAAAAAATATTTATAGCCCCGGGGTAGAAAATTATAATTAATATAATTAGACGTTAAAAAAGCAGAGTTTAATTACTAAAAAAAATCTGTCCGCAGGAAATCCGGAGCTTAAAGATGGAGTCCAGAAAATTTATGTGATAGTAAAAAGATTTTTTATGTATTTAGAATAAAATTAAATTTAAACCAGAAGTTGGAATATTTATTTTACAAATAATTAAACCGAGATTTCGGAGATGTAGAAAATAATAATTATTTCAGATATGTATAATTTAATTGATTAATTATATCACGTTTAAAGACACAGATGTATACACTTAAACATTTAACTTCTTGTTGTTTAAATATATTATTGAACGTAAATATTTTATTCAACCATAAAGAATTTGATATAATATAATATAAATATGCAACAGAGTTTAGAACAAAATAGAGGTAATTGATTTTTGGGGGTATATTATTTTAATAAAACAACTAGGCAAGGGATCTACAAGGTATTTTCTATTTGATTTCAACAATCTTTACAAATGTAATAAGCGTTAGAGATAATATTATGTAATAATTATTGTGAAATTGTATATGAAGGAGCTACCAAGGACACACTAAACCGAGATTCATATGGCTTAAGGGAAATTTTATTAAAAACGTATACCTTCCTATATTATTTTTTTACTAACTAAAAAAATTAGATTTACAAAACAATATCTATATTCTATATTCTGTATTATAAAACTTACAATAAAAAAAAATAGCTGTATTATCGTCAAATGACATCATGATGATCTTTTTTTTTTTTTTTCGTATTACCGAGGACCGGGGAGAGAACCGCAATTTGCATTACAACTCCCCGGTATCATGATGATCTATAATTTTTTTATTGAAACATTGTTCAAAAATAATTACATTTCTGATATTTTTATAACGAGTTCTATTTTGAAGAAATATAAAAAAAAAAACGTAACTAAGAAACGTAGCACGCTACTCGATATTTTCCACTTTGAAGGAATTGTACGAATCATAAATAATAAATATGTATTAATAAGGTACCATTAATTGTATATTTTATACGTAGTTATTATTAGGTAGTTTTTTAATTGTATTCGTTTCTATGGTGATCAATTGATAAACAAAGAGCAACGCAAAATTTGTTAGAAAATAAAAATATTGGTACCTAGCCCAAAAAAATAGTTATATTTAAAAAATCTATAGTGTCATCTAAATATAATTATCAAGTTTAAAGATATTATGCAAAAAATATTTTGAATATTTAGTAACTCAATAATGTTTTATATTAAATAATATAGCTACTCATTCAAATTATGTATCCAAAATATTATCATGATTGATATAAAATGTATTACAATAATTTACTGTATAACATTATATTATTTGATTAACTAAACTAAGAACTTGATGAACTACATATTTTTTTTAAATTTAAAAATACTTATAGCTAGAAGTTTTTGTATACCATTTTTTTTTTCAACTTCAGATTAGAGACCAGAAAGATAACTTCAGATCACTCTCTGGTCTCCCATAATTAGTTTATATTGGCCGTGAACAACAAAAATAAGGTTGTTATTAGTGTTATTTTTTAATGATATTAATATTAAAGTACGATAATATATAATATTGAAAATACTTTAGATTCAAAGCAGAACGTGAAAGTTATTATAATATTATACAATATGATTTTATTTTTATGTAACGATTTATATTTTAGTTGGAATACTCCTATAGTCCTATTTGTTATTGTATTGCATTTAATGAAGAAAAATTGACCCAAACTTATAATATATGTGTTAATTTTATATCAAATATTTATATTACTTTGTGTTAGGATCGCTAAAATTGTCTTGAAAACATTTATGTATAAATTAAAAATTTTTATTATTTTAAAATATTTAAAAATGTCAGTTATTTAAAATTAATTAATTTTATGTATAAAATATATCATAGTATTTTGTTAATTAACTACATTTATAATACTTGTTAAAAAATATATATACTTAAAATAATATAAACGATCAGACTTTATGAATGTGGTCATTTATACAATGTACTTTTTTTATAAACAATATTTTAATATTTTCAGTTTCTTTTTTATTAATAATATAACGGATTTATTTCCATCCTGAGTATTCACTAAAATTATTAATCATTAATTTAATGATAAAAGTAATTTATGCAAAATTATAAAATGTGAAAAATGCACTTTCGATTAATTAAAAATGGTAATTTTGATTATGCAGGCCATTACGAAAATGAAAAATCAGCGATTAAAAATGTTACTGAAATGAGTGGGATATTTCTTATACTTGGCGTTGGTTTTTTTTTAATTGTCCATCCTCCTTAACCACTTGCTCGATCGTAATGTCTACAATTTACAATCTAAGACAAGAAGTGTAGGTTTTCTTAGTATTTTAAAACAACAAAGAGCGTTTTGCATTTAACATGGCCGCTTTCGTTCTTAGTGGGGCAAGTATTATACATGGTAATGCACTAACATATATATTTCTTGACAGCGAACATCTTAGTCTATCGCATATCAAATTATTATTCATATACGTCAAAATGATATTACATGGGTAAATTGCATGCGAAAAATAACGTCTTACAAAAGAGATTGATGATACTATATATAGGTATACACTTGATTATATTCATAATAGGAATTTCTATTTTGCTCTCACTTGATTTTACTCCCTGGCGTGGCATATATAACCGACACGAACTGGATACGGTCCAAATTGAAAATTAACGTTTCAAAATTAATTAAAACATAATTACTTATTAATGTTTTGGGGAGCTCCAAATGTAAGTTTAAATAAATTTACTACTCAATTTATATGAAGTTGTGTTTACTACGTTTACAGAGAAAATAATATGATAACACTAATAATAAACTATACGTAACGGAATTTATTGTCTTAACTAATAGTAAATAGTGTTATAAAATTATAATGTGTAATGAACAAAAATATGTTGAAATTTATTATTCGAAAATTGTAAATAAAGAATCGTGTATTTTTTTGAATATTGATTGGTTGACGCTAGGTGATTCAATTATGGTATATTATCTGTATAATAGTTACTATTCATAAAACGTGAACATATTGCTAATATCGCCGCCCAAACGGCACAAATTGTATTGTTTTAACCTCCACCAGCGAACCTCGTTATACCAGACAACTATATATTTAAAATAAAACGTTTATAATAATACTATGTAAATATAATTAGTTACATAATATAAAGTGTGGAGTATAATACTAGAATTACACCAGCCGTCTGACTCGAATAAAGTAATTTTTTACAGGAAAAAAATAATAATATAGTTATCGTGAAAATTTGCATTGCCTCAACGAGCAGAGATTAATGATGTTGTACTCTTCGAAACGCATAATCTTCATATCTATGTGATTTTTCAATTTTATTTATAGTTTTCAGCCATTGAACACCACGAACCACCCAGCTATATGCTCTGGTTATACACCCACTCATCGCGAACATCGAACGCTATCGTCTTTCTCATAACACGCTCGATTTGATAAAAATAAAATACAAAAAATACAACGATTCAATTGATATGGGGTTTTTTTTATCGGTTAGGGGACGCGAAAGGGTTCGTTGCACACGCGCTTGTGCACTCGGCGGCAAAATAACAAATTATTTATATACCGTGAAAAAGGCAATGATTTACACCACGAAATGTTAAACGAGGCGAGTGTCGGAAGAAAGTAAAGGGGACGGTTAGTACACGCGCAATTCCTCCACCCCAAAAACGAGCGCGGAGCCGCCGACGACGCCCTAAAACAATAGTTGACGCGGCGGTGGAACATCACCGGAGTGCACGGTCCATATGCATATTATTATATATATATTTATATTATATCATATAATGAGCGCTCTTCAGTGCTCTTATTGTACTCGTGCGTACATATTATTATGCATAATACAGGGCAATTAGTTTATCGTTCCCCGTCGAAATCACTGCACGTCTACAAGTGCGATAATTGCTTAGTCAGGTCAACGTTAGCAACAGAGATTCTGCAGAAAAAAACTCGTCGAGAAGCCGCTACCACTTGAATTTCAGATATTTCCGACCAAAGTGAATATACAATTTGCCTTTTATTTAACTTTTCGTTAAGCTCTGGGGAAAACGTGGGAATAGTAAGGCCACAGATGTATCAAGGCATCCTAGATGGTCTTTGAGGAAAGTTAAAATATTCGTTTGATCAATCGGAATACGCGAGTTGGAATCAGAAGATTGGGATCTAAGATCCCGTGTGTTTGGCGTACGATGCACAGAAATAGAAAATCGGCGCTTTCGATCGACGCTTCACTATCATCAATCATATGATACTAATATGTTTTTACACACCGTTGTACACATAGATCATATAATTAATGTACAACCTAATTGAGTTACGGTTATAGGTTCTTAAAGTACTATGCAAATGCCTTGTATCTCATCGAGTTTTCTTGGGATATTTCATGGTTCCTATAATATAATCGCTCTGCATCGGGCTGTATACATATTAATATGATATAATAAACTCTATAGTCTATGTAATATACAATACTATACACATTTTACTACTGTGACGTGTTTGTAGGAAATCTGCGAAACGTTGCAGCAATAAACCACCGACGGTGGTGGTGAATAACGACCGACAGGCTCGCGGATGTGTGATTATCGAGGGAAGTGCAATGGATTTATATGGTCGAAAACTCGAAGATAAAGTTTTTCAAAAACCCTTTATTATCGAGGGGCACCGGTGTAAAATCACATTCAAACTTGTATTAGCTACCCCTACCGAAACACGAGACGATACACCGAATCGAAATATAAACGCACACACTCACACACGTGCGAACACACACACACAAGCACACCTATTGTCGAAACATCACTGGGACGGAGGATCGAAGCAGCAACGCGATAATGTATAATATTATATATTAATGTCACTGCAATCATAATATTATTATGTAGGTATATTCGAATTTTTTCAGTTCTCGGGAAATATTTATATTACCTATTTTGTTATCACTATAACGATAACGTGTTGTATAATATTATATTTATATATTTTAACGTTTCGTGAGATATTACAGCCAACATTTTATCTTTTGCGCATATACCCACGTCACAGATATTATTTTATTTTAATGTTATACCGTCGACTACAACTGGATAATAAAGAAAAATATATATGCTATCGATATTTGACGATCATTAACTGTAATGGTACTGCAATTTACATAGTCAACGCGTTAACGTTTTCAAAAAATTCTGAACAATAGATTGGTTCGTAAAATAGTAATATTACTTATTAAAATAAAAACCATAAAAAATAACTCCTGTATTGTATATACATTTAGTAGCCACCTACAACGAATGGCTGTTCATCGAAAAAAACATTATTACGTCTTCATGATTTACATTTAAAGAAAGGTGGGTAAGTGGATGTCACTTTGCTGTACAGTAGGTTACAACTTACAAGTGGGTCACTAAAAGGATGGTGTTAAATTTGAATCCAATGATATAATACCCTGGCAGATATACAAAAAACGATTCTGAGTGAAGACGGTCAATCAGCTTATTATATTTTTGATGATAATATTATTGTGGATATAATAATTAATGTGGAACCTTGTTTTAAACTGTCAATCCTTAGCTACAAAAGTTTAACATCTTATAAATTTTTAACTACAAAATAATTTTTAAATTTTAAATTTGATCTATATTTTTAAAATTCAAACTTTAAATGCTTATAAAAAATATTCATATTTTGAAAATGTTATTATACATAGGAATTGACAAAATAAATACATGGTGTACATTTTAAGTATCTATAATTATTCGTTTTTGGTTACAACAAAATATAAAAATCGCTGTATAAGAAATCGAGTGAATATCCAATATTGTAGAAATTTGAACTTCAAACACTCATCAAAATTTAATTTGACTTTCTGGTAGACATTTCTTTTAAGTAAAAGTAGACAAACTTATGCGAAATCTTGTATTGAATGTTAAAACCTTAGATTTAAAAATAAAAATTTTTATGAATTTCTAACTCAAAATAATTAGCACATTAACGTGATTTTTTTCGTATTTTGTCAAAAATCGAAATTTAAATGCTTATAAAAAAAATTTTTACTATGTGTTTTTAATATTTTAAACTGCCATTATAATAGTATATTAGGAGTCTTGTATTAAATTATCAAGCTTTTTGACATAAAGAATAACATTTTATTGACATCTATAGTAAAAACATAGAAAAAAAAAATTTCAAACTGAAAATGTCTTTAAACAGCTCAAGACAAGTTCAAATATTTTTATAATTTTATAGTATATATCAAATGTTAATATAAATATTAAATGAAAATTGCATGCATCTACCGTCATTTTTTTTTAGAATTACACCAAAAACCAAAATCGATTTTGTCAAAAACCAATTTTGCATTGAAATTCCCATTTTTCCTTAATTTTTCTTTTCTTTTCTCTGCGCTTTCGAAAACTATTAGTAATTTTGATTTCCCCAATTCACCAACTATATTCACTTTCCCATCGCACAAAATACTGAAGTGGAAAATTGAAGCATTATTTCTACTACTCTTTGGGTACACCGACACAAATAAAAAAGTTCACACATCATTGTAAGATCAATACAGTCATCGCTCCGCTCAGAATCTAAAATATAATTTTTAAGAATTCATGAATTATCGCGGAATCATGAAATAATAATGTCACTTATCAGTGCTATAAAAAAAGAAGTTGCATTCGCTAGTATTTTGAATTATTTATATAATTAATATTGAGTGGGAGTTCATGTACTTTGTACATGGTATGGCGTCAAGAACCTATTTCCTATATTATATTGTATACTATTCCAGCTATTACCAAGTTCAAGTAAATATTAGAAGTACTGATTTTAGAATACACTTTTTGTTACGCTCGATTTACTGGTAAGCTGATGTTTCGATAAATAATTCATTTTTTTAAACATTATGAACATTTATATGTTCAAAACAAAATTAATGAAAACATGGTATTTTAAATATAAAAACACGTAATTAAATTTGTAAAATACACAATGCACCTATAATATGGGTTTGATATAACATAACAACATGAAATATAACAAAAATATATCTTTAACAATATATTTACAAATTGAATTCAAAATTAAAATCGTTTACTTAACTTTTTTTTTAAATTTCTTTTGTGATCAATAATTCTATAATCCAGAAAACCAAGTGTATACCTTTTTCTTTTATTAAATTATGCAGAGTAAACTTAAAACATATTAATACTAAAAATTATATAATCTCATGATGTTTGATGGATATTCTAATTTTATAATATTAATATGCAATATGTTATATATGTTTAAATTTAGAACAATATGTAGGTTGACAGGTTGTTCAATATATGACATGTTAGTTGTATTTGAATACGTAAAATAGAATTTTTTTTCAAATTCGTTTTTTATAATTTTAATTTATATTATTCAGAGAATGTTGTCCTCCACACGATTATAAACAAATCCACAAAGTTTTAAATTCATCCAGCCTTGCTGATCGTCGGCGCTTCTGCGAATATAGCATTTATTTCTAAGCTTTTATCAAATTCAATCGAGTGCCCTACACTCCTTTCACAAATAATTTTTTAAGCAACTCCTTGTAATGCTAGATTTATTTGTTTCTTTGTTATTTCATTTTCCATTTATAATAATTATAATATACTAAAATCCCCTTTTAACCATCCATAAACTATTCACCAATTGGGTATTTTATTAATACTATTATTACTGTAACTATTATTATTCAAATTAAAATATTTGTACAATTTTTTTTATAAAATATCATATATTATATATTACATATAATTTGTAATATCTATCACTATATGTTTATGGGTCTCATCCTGTATTTTTATAAAAATAAAATAAAATAATAAATAATAACTTCACCGTGGATTTATTGTTATTTATATTTGCTATGTATATTATGGAAATTGTTGCTATATGCTCGAGTTATGATAATGTTGACTCCACCATGCAGTTGTGTAAATCGTGGTTCACTATCTTATAAAAGTTTTCATTTTTAGTACTTGTATGTAAAACAACATAAGCGTGCGTCTTAATTAAGAAGTTCATAACCAAACTGGATCATGTAGAACATCCTCAACTCGAGAAAACTAACTTAACGTATTACTAAAATATGTTTAAATATGAGTAGGTAAAAGAAATAAAAGCAAACTTTTTTCGACATTATAAAAAAATTTAATATTTTATAATAATACAATAAATTATAGTTTATGTTCATCGATACCCGGGAAATGCATATTGATATTTTAGATTTTAGGCTGAATAGTGATTGCACTGGTAGAGTTTGGTGTTATTATTTCGGCGAACATAATAATTACTGTAGGTACCCACATAATACAATTATTTCAAAATTTTACGATATTTCCATTAAAAAAAATATTGTCAAAACAATAACATGTAAATACGACACTGCAACCACTTCGCGTTTTATATCGAATTTTTAATAAATTTCAATCTGATGACCTGCTTAGAGTTTAATACATTTCTTACTCAATACATGCTGTAAAAATTGGTTTAACCTACAATTAATTGAGTATAATTCTAATTGAAAATGTATGCACATTGTTTCGTTTGGTTTGAATTAAATGAAAAATAAAAAAATGTTTCCAAAAACAGATAAAATACACTTGAAGATTAAACAGACTATAGGAAAACATATTTAAAAACTGTGGATAAACATATTTTTAATCTTTCTTTCTTTCTTATTTTTATAATTATATTGAACGTTGTTGCACATTTTGTTGATTGAAATTTTGTGAATTAAATATAACTTTACATTTTTAGAACCGTAAACTGTACACTTTAACGGTTCACGGATTTCTTAAAGTTCAATACACAATGTAATTAAATTGTCATTGTTGACTTATTATGTATTAAAAAATCTAAATGTTTTTTTTATAAAAGTAATAAATTATGTTACTATAATATTTATTAAATTTTTTTTTATTATTTATTTTTTACACAAGTTAATTTTCAAAACATGGTAATAATATTGTAATAGTTGTATGAATTTGTATAATTATACATACACATGTCAAAAAAAATTCGTGTTTAGGTTTTGTGGTTTAAATTATTAATCATGCACATCCAAACTAAATATTAAAATATACGGGTACCTTTCAGTTATATATTATTTGACCTAATTATATATACGGGGTGATTAACCAAGCATGCTACCTACCTTATTTATTCAAATTATGATTTTTGGAATTTTTAAATATACTCAAAGACCATGTTTTCAAATTCATGCATTGTTTTGTATTACTCAAGGAGTATCCACGATACAAACTTCTGTTTTTTTCAAATGAGAACCCTCCTTTTTTTTTTCGAATGAGTAGTTTCTTAGTTATTAAAGTGTATACGTTCAGGATAATAGTCCTTAAAAATGGTTTTACAATAAATATAAAATAGATAAAAAATTAGATCTAATGTTTATTAAACAAATTATTAATATTGATAGACTAATATTAATGACTAAAATGTTCAAATCATTAAAGCTCCCATATCTTATAAGCCCATTACCATGAACCTTTTATCATTAGAACACAAAGCTAAGTAAATCAAAAACTTTACTCGTACAAATTTGATTCTAATACGTCAACAGTTTTAGAAAAAATATCTTCTGAATAATTTTTAGTTGAATAGAGATTTTTTCACAGAAGTTTATATCTCCACAGAATACTTTTTAAAAAGTACGAAAAACTCAAGAATTTAAAAATATGGTGTTAAAGTATATTAAAAAATTCAAAAAATCAGATTTTGATTAACTGCATTATTGAAAAAAAAGAGGATGAGTATGCTTGGTGAATAATCCTGTATGGTTGTATATATATGTGAGACCAAAAATGTTGACATTTAAGAGATGATGACAATTTCTAGGAAATGTTGACAATTCCTAATAGCGGAAGGAAATTATATTATTGCCTAGTATATATTATCATTTCCTAACTATATCAGGCAAAGAGGCCATATATTTTTTTTAGATATTTTAATTTACTCTGTCTAATTTAATTATTACTTTTATCAAACACAATTATTAATTACCCTGCTATTACCCTAATGAATGAGTATTTTCCTAGGAATTTTCGTCATTTCCTAAATTGACAACATTTTCGATAACATATGCATAATTAAACATGTCTGTAATACCACAAATAAAATTAATTTTTATGTCTATAAAGACTTATTATGATTTAATTTAGGGTCAAGTATATAATGTTTCGTAGCCTACTCGAGTGTACTTAGTTGATTAACATATTTTGTTTGGATAAAACCGTGGTCTGAATTAGTGTATTTTTAGTTTTTAATGTAAATATATAAAGGATATCATGTGCGTGCCTATATAATACGAGTAGGTACTTATTGAGCTTAATTAGGATATACCAAGTATGGTAAAAATTGCTAAATTGACCATTTAAATGATTTATTACTAAACGGTATTAGGGCAGGAATAATACGTTTTAATTTTACGTTTTGTTTTCAGGAATTGGTCGTAATCACGCCAAATGAGAGAAACTGGCGCGGTATTCTTATCGCACTTCTGGTCATTGTAGCCGTTTTGGGCTTGATAGTATTCTTTATCGTCCTGCTGTCACCACCATACAAAGGTCCTAGGAATCTTGGAAGTAAATTTACAGTCGATCAAATTGCTGGGGACACATTCAAAGCGCCTTCGTTTAATGGCTCATGGATATCAAGTGAGTTAATATTATATTATATTTACTAGGTACCTATATAATTCATCGTTATTCATTTGATTGAAATGCTGTTGGATAAGTAAGATTAAAAAAATAATTAAGTTGCTATACAGTTTCATTTGTTACTTAGAGATGAAATTAATGAAGTTACTAAACTTACTCATTGTTCAAAATTTTAATAAAATTACTTACATTATTAATCATAAAATGAATTGTGTTACATTTACGTTACGAAAAAAAAAACAGATAACATGTATTCCTCTAATGGCTTATAACAATAGTCATTCGACATGCAATACAAATATAAACATTATATTATTGAGGTACAATTTTAAAAATACGTCGAAAAAAATATTTAAATAGTTACTTAACAATAATTATAAACATAGTAAAATATCCAAAAATTATAAATTAATTTTAATTTTTAAAGTATATTAAAACTGTGTTAATACGTAAAAATAATAATATAATATTACACCAGTCCACGTGATCTATTCATAGGAAACGTTCTGTATATTCGGTGAAAAGTTAATTAAAAACATATTTTATTTAATTAACTTGTCTTGTAATTTATGGTGTAGATTGACATGTGGTTCGAAACATTGAAAACTGAACTTTGACCAGTTCAAATTAAATAACTAACTAACACAATAATATATATTTTATTTGTTTACCCAATACCCGCGTTATATACATATTTTTAAATATTTTATACGTATTATTATATATTTTTTATTTTTAATTCGTAACATTCGAAACCATTTAAAACGGTAACACATTTTACTATAGGAATTAACTTTCAAACGTCATCACTATTACATTTTTTTTACATGAAAACAATTTTAACGATATTACATGTTACTTTAGTTACGTTACTATCCAAGACTAATGAATTGTGATATGTTCATATAGATATTTTTAACATATAGTATGATTGAATATAATAACCCAAAGGTTGTAACGTATGATGGCTATAATTTATAGTGTAACGTCTCCTCTTCACCTGGTGATCTGTTCACTCTTTTCAGGTGTCGTTCTGTTTATATTAACGAGGTCTCGGAGACTCGACCTCGGTGTGTGATTTTCTTACTAAGGATCGGGGTTACCTGATATGAAGAAAAGTATATATTTATATATGTATTTATTATTAAACATGAATTTATTATTATATTATTATGTTATACTTATAAACTATAACTCAGGGTTACCAATCGGGCCATGGTGTGTCGTGAGTGCCGATGTCCAAATGTGGGTTGAGCTGGTCGTCCGCAGGTCCTCTTCGGGTCGTTTTCACCCCTCGACTTCCATTATAGACCATCCTCTAGAACTCTTCATTCTCGACCATCCAACTATTGACTGCCGACTATAGACTCTCTCGACTACCTAACTGTAGACCAATCATAACTATCTGCCGCCAAGAGTCCCGGTCGGTTTTTTTACACGATGTGAGCTAAACATCGCGTCATTGTAATATTGGGGTTTTTTAACGATTATGGCTCAATGACATGGGATTTCGTTAAAACAAAAAAAAACGCAGGTGTACCAATAGCAAAACCAACTTTATTTTATCAAATGGCAACTACTATATTTTTTAATGGACTACGGTAGAGCTTTTTTTTCTCAAAATTTTGATAGTCAAACCATCAATTTTGATTTGCTAGTTTATTAACTATGCTCCTCTAAAGTTTAGTAAAATCTGCATTAATACTTCAAATTGAAATAATTGGTATAGGTTTAGTTTACAAGAGCTAAATCATTTTTTCTTATAACTAACTTTTATAACAAGATCAAACAAAAACCAATGACGAAACGCACTAACACCTCATGATAAGTGTGGATCTGTTTTAAATTTATTCTTACATAAATACCTATGTCCTATATAATATATTACTTGTACACTTAAATCACATAAGCTTATGTATTTCCCTAAAGTATTTATACTAAAACAAATGTAATTTAACAATCAAAATCAAAGTTCTTAGATATTTCATTTTTTTTTAGTTTTTTTTCATTGGATTGAGACCATTAATGACATGAATTAAAATTTGTAGAACTATTAAGTTATTTTTAAACTTTTTCTTCAATTGACTTATTTACTATAGGTATACTAGATTCGGCATCGCTTGAGATTTCATAACCATCCAAAAAAATTAGAGTATTTTTTTTTATTTTTATTTAAATATATATTACATGATACAGGTAAAGAAATATATCTACTCCTTTGAGCCAGGGCTTGTGACGGAGTAGAGAGTTGACAATTGTATACTATAAATGCTTAATTTGAAAATAAAATAAATAGGTATTAGGATACACCTTTTTCCTTAAAATTAAGAAAAGACACAGCAAGCTCTCTAAAATTTAAATATAAAAAAAACATAAATAAGAATCAAGTATGTCAAATGAACAAATTTCAAGGCATAATATTTTGAAGAAATGTTTATTATATTTGCTTATAGCATTAAAATATTGATAACACTTTTAAATTTGAATTTGAAAAAAAAAAAAACTGAAAAATGGACCCAAATCAGAAAATAGCCACTTATAGACTACTATTGGATGTGTCATTTATTCAATCGCATTTTTAATTGTTTTTTATTAATAAATTAGCAAAATTTGATATTAAATCAGTCAATGTACACTTATATTATAGTAAACTAAATATATACTTTGAGCGTTATACCATACCATTAACTATTTATTATTATAAACCACACAATTATTCTACCAGAATATCTTAGTTTATTAAGTACGAGTATAATAATAATACATTATAGTATATTATTATTTCTAAGATGCTATTAATTTAGCCCTCTAAATCCTAATATAATATCCTATAAGTATACGTTTATATTCAACTAAGGGGACAAACATTATAGTGGTTATATTAATTCAATACATGCTATTGTCAGCATGATTATATTATATTATAATGTTTGATTGGTTTGCATTTATTCTTTAGTATAATGGTAATCTCAGAAATGATTCTATTGTGTTTGAAGTTCGCATTGAAAACCAGGAGAATGATTTTCATCAATATTTACGATTCCAAAAAACCGTAAAGTGTGATAGAATTTTTAGTACAACGCCATTATGAAAATGCAATGTATTTACAGATGCAAACATTTTTAAAATATTAACGATACGCAATACAATTTCGTGTCAAATACTGTCGTCCAAATAATTATGATTTAAAATCAGATTTCTTGTGATCCCCAACGAAAAATAAAAAACACGCTGACATCGGATAAATTATGGTAAAATTTCACAGTCTGGATTGTCATTATTTAATTATAATGCATTATGGTTATTGTAATTTAATTTAATATTTTTGAAAAACACCTAAATTAATTTATAACTGACGTCGAATTTGAAGATGAGAATACAAAATATATTATATTAAATAATGTGATTCACAAATATCTACCTGTTTATACATAATATTCAAAATTCAAGGCTATTGGCTAATGGCTATTGCATTGTATTTATATAATTGACTCAACTGATTTTCGAGATAAAACATTATACACAATATTAATATAATATGTAACTCACATACGCATTTTTAAAAATATTGTAACTTAACTAATATTACTGATATGTGATTTTGATAAACATTAACTTATGAATGTTTTCCAATGTTTGGTAAATAATTATATTGAGCTAATGAGCTTGATTTAAAAAAATCAACTAAATTTACTTAACAGAAATAAATATATTTTTTGAATGTCCAAAAGTATGTATTGTACTTGGCTATTTTGTCTTCTATATTTGAGTTCTGTATAGCTTTAAAAAAAAAAACTGAAGTTAATTTGAAAATATTACAATCTTACTTATTTAACATAACGCTGCCTTTATGAGAATATTCTGTCAGTAAAAAATTTATCATACTGACGACATGCAATTTTCGCAATGCCTTAATAATGTTCTATAATATTATTATTCATATTTACTCATTTTTATATATTGCTATGAATTTATATAATATATATTATTTTTTCAGTACTAAGTTAAGTTAAAAATATTATTATATTCCTGAATTGAGTATTTTTTTTTTACAAAACCTTACAGAGGAAAATTTACAAAAAAATGTCTACCGCTGATTTGGTTTAATCCTTACAATGAGACAATTTTCCTGAATCGTTCCATTGTGGGTATCGGTTTTGCCCAATAGGGGATGATTAATAATAGTTTACACATAATCAGTGGCGGCTCGTGGGTGCTGGTGGTTGGGGTGAGACTTAAAATATAATATTGGTAGCCATACGTATAACAAATTATTTAAATATACGAACGTATACATCTTACTATGACAAAATAGATCTATTTAGTCATGCATCTTACTTTTTATATAGTCGCAGGTCGCAGTAGAAAATGGAAATTAAAATAATAATAATGATATCGATTAATAATTACGCTGTTAATTTAAAAAAAAAAATTTAAAAACAGTAAATTTTACTATTTAAAAATTTGCAATATTTTTTAGAAATGTAAAACTAAGAATATTCTACAATTAATTTTCTTCATTTAATTAATTTTAGTAGGGGGTGCGATCGTCCCGTCGTCCAAACCACGAGCCGTCACTGTACATAATAATAATATTATGATATATATTGTCACCACCTATCGATGGCAGAAAAACACAATCGTGTTATTGTATAATACGATACGTATATAAGTCGTATTTAAATGAAATGAAAAATGCCTCCGGGCAATTGTTTTACGCTTGGTCCTTTTCATTATAACTCATTGGAATTTAATTATTATCGCTAAACGTAATCGGTCGAAAACAATCGGCAATTCCATTCGTTCCGTTTTGAAATAAATACGTCGAACGGGTCACTAAAATACGGCCGTTATCAAAAATACATCCATTCATCAGCAGTTTAAAGCGTTGGGGGCGCAACTTTCCCTTATTATTAATTACGAGTTTCAGAACAAAAACAGTGAGACAGGTGACGTTCTATAGTAATATCCACGCCCGTCGATGTGGCCCCGGGGTAATTATATTGTAGTCGTTTTCGTTTTAGAGATGATCCCGTGATAATATATCGTTAGCCTTTCGCCAATTCGCCGTGGACGACATCCATTTCGCATAAAATTATTTTAAACACCTGTAATGACCTGTGAATAACATGCACGTGGTGCATAATAGTCGATAGAGCTCTGTGGCTTTTATACGAATATTATAACACGACGTTGTTTTAACCATCGCCGAATGATATAATAATAATAAAAATGAAGTATTATGTAAAATTATTGTCATACTTTTTTTTGTGTTGTATTATTATTATTATTATTATTTTTACAATAATGATTATTTTAGGTCAAACGGGAAAATAAATTCAAGGTTGTTTTTTGATAAATATATTTTTTTTGTACAAAGTTGTTATTGTGCGGTTTTTTACCTCAAAATGTCATTTCGTTATGAAACCCATTTCAAAATAACTTCAAACAGAATGACGGTATTTTTTTGGTACCCTTAATTGGTTGAATCACAGTCGGTTTAGTGTTGAATGAAATTTAAAACTGTACAAGTATACTTTTTCTAGTTTATAAATTTTCTCCACCTACCCCACTGGGAAAAAATATGCGATTCGTTAATTAAGTGTTGCAAACTTGAATATCATTAGTCAAAACAACGAAAACAGTTGATTTTGAGTACGATAAAAAATTAAAATTAAACTTTTCTCGGTTGAGAATATTTTAACTAGTATAATAATATTTTAGATATTACTTTTAAGAACAATAATTGTATTGTTAGTGGACACTAAACATTTCTAGTTTTAGTTAGATGAATAATGCCATAACTACACATCACTTATTTTCTTTATATAATTCTACTACACTTTAAATATACTTATAATATGTACTTGTACCTAAAATGTTCCTTTATACTGCATAATTGTATAAAGGTTAAAGTTAATTGAATCTATTTAAATTTATTCCAATATTTAAACATTGGAACATTATTTCCTACAACTACTCTATTTTTCCTAACCACAAACATTGATTGTTAATCGATTGAACCAATTGAATCATGTAAATTCAGAGTTAATATTTTAAAAGACTATAGTTAAAATTCAATACATTCAACGTTCATCATATTTTATTGATATTTTATGAGTAATTTTATTAAATACTTATATCTACCCAAAGTTAAATGAATCAAGAAAAAATAATTGGTCCAAAATATTGTCAATTATTTAAAATACCAATGTATCAAATAATTATATAGTTCTTGATAGTATTTATATTAAACATAACATCCGGTGGTATGTGTATGTTTAATTTTTAATTGTTCAATAACAAAAAATGCATCGTTTAATATCGAAGGTACTTAAAAATGTGCATTGATATATTGTTATAGCAACATTGTTTTTCCATGATACTGGAAAAGAAAATAAATAGCCATTTCCCATCCACTAAAATATTCATGTCACGGATATTATAAACGTTTTTTTGTTACATATTCACGTATTTAATGTCTACGAGACCTTAAATTAACTCAGAGTTAATGAATTTTACCATGGAATGTTACATTACTAATGAATTGCTGACAGGGCTTCTGGGTACCCCCAACATCGTAACGGATGCGTGCAATAACCGTGCAAAAGTCAACACACTGTTAAAACACTAACCTTTTTCTTTTTTTTTTTTTTTAAATTACGCAAAATGAAGCATTAATTATCATCTATAAAAAATCTTCATGACATAATCTATATCATAATATCATCAGCTAATGTTTTCCGAGAAAAAATTCACCATAAAAACTTAATTACCGCGAAAATATGAAATATTTCATATCATTTTTTTTTAAAATCTAAATTTAAAAAATATAATTTAGGTAAGTATATGGTATAATGGATGTTCCACATTTGAGATAAACTTCAAAAATAAAAATAAAATAACAATAATTTATTTTAATAATCTTAATGGTTCTATAATCTATAGATATAAACATGATAATATATATTTTATTTGAAAATAAATTTATATATTATGTGTATTTACATAATATCCAAATATCTTATATCAATCATTGCATTATTAAATATGTACCTAAATACATTCATAAATATGATATAATTACTGTTAAAACTAAGTCTATTGAAATAACATGAAAACAAACATTTCAATTATAATGTAATACATTTTTTTTTACTTTATATGTATAAGGTGTATTGTTTATTGTATATAATGATGATTGGACAAATTTAAGTATATATTTAATACATTGATACATTTAATTCGGTTAAATGTAATTAAGTATTTAGTATAAATATTTACAAAATAAAATAAATTAAATTAGAAAACGTAGAATTCAGATGAAAACTTAAATCGATAAATAAATATTAAATAAGATGTTTTTGTTGATCTTATAGCTTCGTCTTGTAGTATGTCTTGATTGTCGTTTGTGTTTAAAAACTATTGGCTTAAAATGAAACATTTTAACAGAAAATAATTATCAAGTTTTAAAGAATAAAAAATTTATAACTTTTAGAAAAACTAATAAGAAGTAACGATAGTTGATTTTCATTTGGTCTAGCCACCACCTTAAGACCTTATAATTAATCGAATGAAACTACACCCTAATTGAATACAGGCAAGTCTTAAAATTGAACAGGTCTTCATAAAAAATTCATCTTTTATGGTAAACTGAATATTAATATTTATAAATTAAATTACATTATACTCTTTTATAATGGAAAACGTTCACTAAATATTATAGTAAACTACTACCTAGTATGATTGATTTAAATAATTATATCATAAATTAAGGCATTGTGCTTTTGTAGGTATGTGTTGTACAATATTAGAATAATAAATATTATAATTATATTTCAAGACGAATCGAATTGGTTAAACCTTCTGTGTATATTTATCGCTTACATTGACATAAATGTGTTTAGTATTACATTTATTTGAAGTATTGTGTTTGTTTTTTACAATTCTTAAGAGAAAATCGTGAAATAACTGAAGGTAATATTTCATAAGCAATCAACCTTTGACTTGACCTTTATCCTTCTTAAAAAAACTATAATATGTACAAGAAATTAAAGAGCCATTATTCAAAATTACTTCACCGTTTAACCTATACAATAAACTACCATTTAAAGAAAAAAATAACAGGTAATAAAATATTTGTTTTTTAAGATAATATTACATAAAAAATTTTACAAAAACAGGTATTGTTTTTGAGTATTTGAATTACATTTTATAGATAACTTTTTTTATTTCATACTTATACAATATTATATTCAATTAAAACAATTAAACTAATAATGATTAAATAATATCATAGGAGGTACTAAATACCAAATTCTAAATGATGCCTTTACCCTTCATATTTTTTGAAAATCTGAAAATATTTTATGTATTTTTTATGTATTTCCAATTTGATACATGCATTTACATACGTTTACAAAAAAAAAGGTATAGGCGATAATATAATTTACGTTTAATAATACGATTAATGGGATAATGACGAATTGACTATGGGAATAATGAGCTTAATTAATTAAACAATTTTGGAGATTAGTAAAATAATAAAAATATTTTATTGCACTATATTTTTTATAATGAAAAATATATCTAATTAATATTTTCAGAAAATATTACACTACCTAATTAAAATATTATAACCATTAACACAAGTAATAAAATTTAAATTAATTTGTAAATATATTTGATAATTAATTTAAATTATAATAAACTTAAAAACCATAAATTATTAGTTTGTTTTTACTATCCATCATCATTATTCTTAGATTTTAATTGAATTGAAAAATTGACAAAAAAAAAAGTTATTTTTATATTATAATTCAACGAATAGTTAAGTATTGTATAATATATAAATATATGTTTAAAAGCGTGAATAATTTAAAAATAAGATTTTATGCTAATAAAAATTAGAAAGCTTCTTGTGTTATATTAGTCACGTAATGCTTACATTTATATTAAAAATAAAAAAAAATGTTAAAATTGTATAAATGAAAAACAGTAAAATACCAAAGCTACTATTTTTTCAATCATATTCAAGACGAAGAATAGTATGGTTTGTTTAATTTATTTTATAAAACTACATTAAAATCTTCGTTTTTATATTTTTTGTAATTTTATTTTAAAACTCGTAACTGATCTAGTTATTGGTGAACATTAATAAAATAAAATATTTTCTCAACCCAGATATGACGTCGACCCTTATTCAATTCATCAAAGCGATAAAATTATTCTAACGAATCTAATATATTATTAACTGAATACATAATATGTCATAATCACATACAATTCAATAAAAGATTACAAGTTATGGTTACTAACTTTTTGAGAGTGCCAAATTACCGGTTTCTAAACGTTTTTTAATACAACGCAATTATTTTTAATTTCATATTATACAAATGATGCACAGTAACTACGACAATAAATAAATACATTAATATCAACAATTGTAACTAAATGACGTACTGGTAACTAACGGACACAATGGGAATATAAAGTCTACTAAACATATGTTTTTAAACCTAAAATTACACTATGCATATTTTATTTTAATATAACATCAAATGAAATGTATTTGTCAGGAATTTCAATAACCATAGCACTTGAATTGTTTGAATAAATAATAATAATAAAAATAGTTTTGGAACAAAAAAAAAACCAAAAACATTGAATTCCTTGAAAATAATTTATGATTATAAGTTTATAACTATGATTATAATATTTAAATGCATTTTAGATATGTTGGACAATTATTTTAACATAAATTAGTTTATTTATTTCAAATTATTATAACGTTTACAAGTTATTTGATAAGTTTTAATAACCTCAATTAAACGTAGTGAATTACAAATAAAAATATGATATATCCACATTCAGAATAAATCATTATTATTATTCGAATAGAATACGATAATTTTTTTTCAGTCGATCATAATATATTTCATGTAAATATAAAACTTAAGTTGAGCCGCGTTCCATGATTATATTATAATAATTAAAAAAATACACAGACGACAGATACTGCAGAAGCAAAGGAGTATTAGTTACTAATTGAAACCAAACATTTTATAAATTTATATTATTTTTATTGGTACAAAATAAATATTACTATTACTAATTGAATAGACGATTATTTAATGGCTAAATATTAAATATACATTTCATTTACGTTGATAGAATATAAATTGCATTGAGTAATAATTACATAATAAAAATTGTATACAACGAATTCCATTAAAAAGTACATTCAATTTTTTATACAATGATTGAAAAATAGAATTACCACATAAAAATGTTGATTTTGAGATTTGAATGCCTACTTTATTTTAATTTTTCTTTTTTGGTATAATTACAAGTTATTACAACCGCCAAACACCAAAAGCTATCAAAGAAACCAATTCTTCTTTTCGTTGAAAAAAAAATCAAAATTCTTAATCTTATAAATTTGGTGTGATAGCAACTTATGTTACTTGTAGATACCAATCGGATACCAATCCGTTAAGATCACTTTGAAGTAGTCTTCGTTGCAACGTTGATTAAATTTTAATGCAGGCATCTTCATAAAAATCAATCAAGTGTTCATCGTGGGATTATTTTTTTAGTAAATAGTTTTCTGCCAACATAACATAATTTCTTGACTATTATATATTTCTAAAATCAATAAGAAAATTGTGATCTATATATTTGAGCAAGATATAATATAAGAATAACGTAAATACATTTATATGTAATTAATCATCAAATCTATCGACTGTTCCGATTGTTTGAACACAAATACGTTTAAAATTTCAGTGAAGCCAAAATAGAGATTAGCGGGCTGATGGCGTGTTTTTTAACTCAAAAAATAGTATAGTAAAATTGTGATGAGTCATTCAACGGTGGTAATGCCCAGTGGATGTACCACGGTCTTAAAACCGTAAAAAGTACGACGAACGTCGACTGCGGCCAATCATACGTCATAATAGTTGCAGTCCAGGGCACGTGTGTCCTCGATGAGATATTATATTGCTACCATTTCGATTCTTTGTGACGATAGAATATTATATTATGTGAGTGGATTCCATGTCATAATTATTATCTATTTATTACACAGCGCTGGCAGAGATTCTGAGAAACGTACCGATTATTTGGGGGGGGGGAGGGGCTTGTTCTCTACGAAAAGCAATAATATTATTATTACGATATTTCGCACGACGACTTGTTGCACAGTGGAAAATAATTATTTAAGAAAAATGTGAAAAAATATAATATCCATGACGGCGTCGATTTTGCACTCGACGAAGTGTCGGAAACACGTGCGCACTCCCGCTCGTGGGTGGGCGTGTGTGAGTGAGTGGAGCATTTAAGACGTGATCGATCGGCCAAAGGTCTGCCGGCTGTTGCAGCGGTGTTTTCCGAGCTCATTGGAATGGGATAAACACGAAGCGACTGGTCAGAAATATTACGATTTATGTGCGTCTGTGCGTGTGTGCGAGTGTTTTGTTTCGGCTTTGCAATATGGCACATACGACGGTGGCGTCACGTTTTACGTACATAACCGGAGCTTACATGCACTCCGAATAGGTAATTTGTTATTATTTCATTATATGTGCCTCCACCGAACTCGGTATTATACAGTCCCTCACATACCCTACCCACACACCAATACACACACGCTGTCCGCTGCCTTCGACTTGTCCACGTGTGTGTGTGTGTGTGTGTGTGTGTGTGTGTGTGTGTGTGTGTATGTGTATGCGCCGTGTGGCTCGTACACACGCGAAATCGGCAGCCGCGTCACATGGAATCACACTGTATATGTAGTGTAGCACGCGACGTAGTCGATTTGATGGTCACCGACGGGCAAATCGATCGTATAACAATATTAATAGAATGTACCTACGCGTTTAACGACGTTGTTTTATACGGCGTAGTCAGTGTTTGGAAAAAATATATTTCGGTTTATAATGCCCGTACAGAATGTTACGTCTATAATATTTAAAACCTATACATTTCTTTAAATAAACATTCATTGAATTCATCGATATCGTCAACCTTTAGTGACAAGTGAAGGATCGGGCCACAAGATAGTTGTGGTCAGGAGATAATATTTTGTTTCCGTTTGAATAAAAAATATTATAAAAACTGTATTGATTACTAAATATTTATTATCACTGATAAAATTCAATATTTGCGTTCGTGTGTGTGTATAGGCGATTCAAAGCCAAGTTATCGCACTCATGGTTTTGAAAGTTGGCACATATGTCATCCTAAATACCCGCGGACAAACACCTCGATGTCAATTTTATAAATTTTTCACGAGGGGCTCACACAGGAATTTGTTAGATAGAGAAAGATAATTTATAGGGTATTTTAATAAGACTATAGTAAAACGTAGCGTGAGTCTCGAAAAAAGGATTACAATTATGTATCTACAATTTGACATTAAAACAATTTAAATTTGACTTTGAAAAAAAAATAGATGACGAAAAATATCGTTAAATAAATAATATTCTATGATTACTAGTTTAAACGTTGATCGTGATTAATTTGGTTTGTATATATTTTTATGAAATATGAAATGTATTTATAATTATTATTCGATTATATTGACGACTCTTTTAGAGTTAAAGATTTCGAGAATGTATATTTAATGATATTTATGAATATTTTGGACAACTATTATAGATAGTACTATGATTATTGATTCTAATAATCATTAGACTTAGGTATCAGATTAATCGTATAATTGTGTTGCCATATGTACATTGACAACCATGGCTAGGTAGTCGTGGACGATGCTATCGGGATCCATTGGGATGAAAAAACATAAAAATGATATTATGTGTATCGTTATTTTACAACCAATTTATTTGACAACGCTATTGCATATAATACTGTTATAATTGTAGAATTTGGTTGCCATGCAATATTGGCAACCACGGCTAGGCAGTTGTGGACGATGGTGTATCCATACAGATGCATAAAATTAATATATCGTCATTTTATAACTAATTTATTTGATGGCGGTATTACATAGAATATTGTTGTGGAGGTACCCATTAAACGAATATTAAAATAGGTATAACAAATTTTAGATAGGTATACTTGGTCGGAATTTTTAAGGTAGTCTTAATATTTCTCATTCTTTTTTTTATATAAAACGTTCACGAAAAATTAAATACTAGCTATGTGTATGGTACATGGCCTTCAATAAACCTATCACTGAGCGCGTTTGATTTGCTTCACTTTATAGTATTAAATGCACTCTGTTTTTAGTCTCAAACAAATTATTTTATAAACAAATTACAATTTTTCCATTTCTATCAATCTTTATATATTATTATATAAATTAAAAGATTGTATCATTTATACGACTTTTCAAGTAAAGTTAATTATTTCTGTACCTTGTAAAAAAAAATATTTAAATTAATTCAAACATTTACAAAAAGTAGAAATATATCATACAGCTTTATGGTTTTAATGGATCAATGGGCATGAGGTTCATTAAATTTAATTTGGAGACGAATATTTTGGAATTCAAAAAAAGTCTTTATCATTTCTTTTGAAGCTTTTTCGATACAAGAGAATTAGGTGAAAATTAGCATATAAATGTAAATGTATAATTTTTTATTGGGTTTTTTATTTTTTAAATTTATTTTATAGGAACCATAATCACAAATTAAACGATCAATAGTTTTATCGATTGGTTTAATATAATAATTATTATCAAATTATATCATTATTATTTTTATTTCACTTCAGGTATTTTTTCTATTCGTTTTAGACTTATGTTTACGTATATTCTATATTTTTATTTTATAGAACCCGGAAGATAAAACTACTATACATTATATTTTTGGGCGATCGATTCACCAATTTTTGCACAGTAAAATCTATACCAATGATATACAACGCTATTCTTTTTTTTTTAAGATATTATAATATTGTCTTATAATATTCAACAATAGTTTCAGATGAGCTTCTCTATTATGATACATTGTCTTCTCTAATTTGATATTTAATTGACGTTAAATTAATTAAGTCTGCTATAATATGTCATGTACATATTTCAGTTAATAAACATGGTTCATTATTTTAATATGATTATTAGTATAAACTGTTAAGTAATGGTGTCAGCTTAAACGTTTTGATTAATTAAGATTATAACATTAATTTTCTATTATTATTAAGTTCAAGTGATAAATACGATGTAAGCAAAAAGTTTTTTTATTAATAAATATTATTGATAAATACTCTTTTATACATTTCACACTGAAGCTCTTTCCATTCACTATAATTTGTAATATTTCAAATAATATTTTCAACTTTCAAAATAATGTTTTATTATTGATTGAATACCACATCAACGAAAGCATTGAGGTACGTACTGATATATTTTCAATCAAAAACACATCAAACAGTCACAAACAATTATATATAATTGAATTTAACGTGACGTTTATATTACCTACTATGTAATGTCAAAATGTATGTTCAGATTATTATTAAAAATCATATTAGAAGGTACACAATGATAATATTATAATATTAAATCTAAACCTTTAATAACCCTCAAAACATTATTCCTAATTATTTATTTTAAAATCATAATTTTCATAATAATATAATCAATTGTTATGAAAAATAAATAACGGATAGTTCATAAACTATTCGTAAGTTGTATATTTCTAATCAAATACTCTTTTATGTCAATGGAATATAATTGTATTGTTATTTTTTATAATAATTAATAATTCAAGTATATTCAAAAAATCATTTTTTTAAGAAAAAAAAAGATAACGACGATAATATTATTATAATATAGTTTGCATGGGATAAGATTTTTAACACGGCGTCTTGTATAGGCAAAAATATTACATTTCTGTTTCGGTGGAAATAAAATTACATAACCATTTTCACATAAAAATATTATTAAGTTTCCCAAATTACAATCATTGAATAATATCATAATAATAATATTTTTGAGGAATTTATTTTCCTCGTTTGAATATTACATTGTGATATTTTTTTCTGCAACATATAAACTTGAAAATTAAATAATGTTTTGTACTTAAACTCTGTATTGAATCACTATAGTTCTAAACTTATTTCTTGTTCTTAAATTGTAATCAATTCGTGCATTTCCGTCATATGCTATTCATTTACCTGTAATAAACTAACTATTTCAAATTCGTTTTTGTAAAGTGGAGAAAATTTATTTCGGTTTGATAAAAAATTTTTCTATTTTGTTTTCTACAATTGTATCAAATTTATTTGTATATTTTTGTTCGAAAAAGAAAATGAAAATTCGTTTTATTATGTTATGTCAATGAATTTAACATTAATAAAATTATGTTTTTTATTTTTGTCCTTCATTAAAATTATAAATTTTTGATAGTTATTTTATTTAGAATAAAGGTTAAAATGGAATAATGTTTTGTAAGCTTATATCAATAATTTGTGTTTTCCGTAATTTGCTCATGTGTACGTAATTTATATTTTTGTCTTTAAATGAAAAGATCTCTTCTAGTAATTTTTTGTAAATTCATAAAGTTTATGTAAAAACTGCTAATCGTTTTTTTTTTTTTTTTTGAAATTGTTTCAACTTACTCTGAAGTCCGAATAAATTCACACCATACAGAAAATAATCGTGTTTGATTTATTCATTTTCATAATCCATTTGAAAAAAAAACTATATTTAATTAAACAAAAATGTGAAGGATAATATATGTATGAATAGGTTCAATTGTTGGTATACAATGTACATCATCACGTTTTAACATAATTTTAAATTATTTTTTCCATTTTATCAGTTTTATTCCGTACGTTTTTAAGGAAATTAATTAAGTTAAGTACAAATGGTAAAATGTATACACTATAAATAATATTCAGGGAAATATTTAATATTTTAATTCTTGAAACAAATTGAAATTTGCACATCATACTTTTACATTGTACATTGACACTGTGCTAATTTCTAATGTTTAAATTGAAATGTTATTTTTTCTTTAATATGATAAAAAATTAAATTTGTAATTAATATACCTAAATAATATCATAATTTATTAATGCTATTATTATCAATACTCTCACACCATATAAAAGCTACAATATTATGTTTATTTCATGCTTTTCTGTTGAGCAATTAATCATAACTGGTTGACAGAAATCGTTATTTATTGACTTGCTTTTATTATTTTTTTCTTTGAAATATATATTTATAATACATCTTAGTTTTTTAGTTTTTTATTTGATCTCCGTAAAAAGATTTATAAAGTTAAACAGTTGGAACTAAACCATTTTATAACATAAGTTATACCATGTTTTGAGAGGATATACAAATTTAAAATTATTAAAAATTAAATCAGTTTTACAATGGTTTGTTTTTATTTTTCAAAGAATTATTTCGAACAACTGTACAGCTGTACCAATTTAAATAAGTTATATAAAGTTTATCATTCAACAATAAAACAATAATATTATGATTTTGACCGAAGAAAGAGCTATATATAATAAACACATTTTTTAATATAATGTGATAGTTATTATGTGAAAAAGACGGGAGTGAGCTATTTCAGTCGTAGATTGAAATTGCCTTCTCGCACGAGCCACACATACAATTTTTTTTTGTCACTCCTCTGCATTCATCGATCACGGCAAAGATAATGCAGAGATCCAAGGAATAACTAGACCATAATTCTGTGACAACAATATTTCATGAAAGAAACGATTTGGTTTTATTCATTTTAAGCGTCACGCATGGAGGTTATAATATGAATATAAGATGAAACCAAAAGTTCATAGACCGTGGTATAAATTTCAGTGTCTGTTTGTGTAGAGGATACGTGCGTGATATGTGCGCCCAGCACTTTTGGGAATCTCCACTTTACCACCCAGCACTTTTAGAGATTCCCACTTTACCACCCGCTGGGCGGAAAAGGGACGCTTTCCAACGCTCCAACCACTATCAAAAACCAAACTTTCGGTGCAGGCATGACAAAAAAATATTATTTCTCATTTATTTTATTAGAATTATGACGTGTAGACAATATTTTTTTCTTCTAACATGTAAATTAGTACATGATATATTTCTCATGAATAGGAATTAAATGTTTTAAATCTGTTTCACCAAACATTATTTTATTACTCAATTACTACTATGTACTAATATATATCAATATCTCATATTAAAATGTTTACAAAATATAAAATAAACTCAAAAATATTTACGCTATATAAGTTTATGATTTATGATTAATTTAAAAAAATATTGAATTTATTATAAGAAATATATAGTAATTTATTTATAATTCCATTGTACGGTTTCAAATCATCATTGCTATAATAATATACTCTTTGAACTTATCAGATCGATATTTGAACAGGTTAATATTATTAACACAATTTCTACTAGCTTTACCTACCTATTTTAATTTGAAAATATATTCTTATTTTTTGCATATTATAATTCATAAATAAAAAATACAATTTATCTATAACGCAATATAAATAAACCATTTGTGTTGAATAGTTATATTATTAATAAATCATCATAATGGAAGAACAATTTACAATACAATAATATACCAGACTCAATATAGTGTTAACGTGTTTTAGACGCTTCTTAGAAAAGACACTTATTCACTCTGGAAAAGAATAGTGATGTATTGTTATTTTGAACTACAAAACAATGATAAATTATTGCACTAAAAATACAGCTATTATTAACGGTGCTCAGTTATGATTGCACTTTTCGAGTTTTCGTCAATATTGTTGATCGTTAACAATTTTATCTCAACGTTTAGGGAAAAGTCTGTAAAAATCGAAAAACATTACCTTTATAAAACCATCTTGAAGTTGTCTTAAATACATAGATTGTAATGAGTCGACAAATATACTTGCAGAACTTAGTTACTGTTTTTCAATATAAAAGTGAATAAATAGTTGTATATTTGGTTCAATGACATACCTGGCTGAAACAATATTGCGATGTATGTCATTGGTGATTTATTCTAATTTAATTAATATCAACTATTAATGTAATAATTATTTGTATAATATTCAACTTCACATTTTTTTTCGACAAATGTACTAGGCAAGAAATGAAACTGAAAATATTTTTTCCTATTTCTATTTCGGTTTTAGTTATCCGTATTTATTTTTTGATTATTCGACTAAAAATGTTTACTCCTATGTTTAACATGGTTCAGCTAATTTATAGATAAAGTAGACAAAGACTTTCATTATTATAATTAAATTGAATATTGAGTACAATTTTTAATTATTCAGTACTTACAAAGAGTTTTGAAAATGAATCTATTCTAAATGCAACAAAGTATATATTATTAAATTTTTTCTACAGAAATAATTATATATCATGTATGCATGAAAGCACGTTCATTTATTCGAAATCACTCACTGGAAATAAAGTTAAAATATTTTAAAATACTGTATTTTAGAAATCAGGTTTTTATATTTATATTTCGCTAGGTAGTTATTATGAACGTCACGTTAAAATTTAAAACAATATTAGGATACAAAGCTATTCTGTGTAGAGGTGACCGGATCCAAACTAGATACAAAATACAATACAATCGCTGTATACGGTGCCTATTATTTTTTTTCAATGACCAAAATTTTAAATTTTATTAGAATATAACTAAATAATTGTAAATAACATAAAAATTACCAGAAAAAAAGTAATAAACGATAATTTATGTTTCAAAAAATATAGTGCAGATATGTTCGAAAATAATTGAATTGACCTCGCAATGACTTAAAATTAAAAAAAAAATACCGTATGATTTTATAATAATATAATAATGATCATAAACAAGGTGTTAGGTATATTAATAATTTGTTGCATACAAGTTATTAGAATAAACAGAAATCATTAAAATAACCTTCACAAACATAATTTAATAATAATTTAGTACAAAATAATATGAAATGTGTAGTAATTATTTTATTAAAGCTCTTTATTTTCTCTTAATATTGTTTATATATTTTAAAATATGCTCCTTATAATATTGTAATAAATGTTGAATTTATTATAAAGTTGTGGATTTTCGAAATTCAAATTATGTTTCGTTAGCAAATAGATTGTATCATGAGTCACGACAGTCAACAAAAGGTTCAAGCTCGGAATTTTTTTCGTTCGTTACGTGAGTTTTCTTTATTCTATTGATTATATTTAATTATGCTCATGTCAATACGTTTTAGCGATATAAAAAATATAGTATTTTATCGGATTTATAAATTCATAATTTATTTTATTATTTTTATCAGTAGCAGACACTTACCACTTAGAACGAAAAATAATGTATAATAATTTATTACACTATAAGTTTAATTATTTTAGTATGTAATATTGTTATTTTAATATTTTTAATAAAACTTTAGGCTAATTATCAAAGTGTAATTTTTTTTTTTTTTCATACATTTTAGTAAAAATGTCCTTAGAAACTTCCATAGTTATAACGATTATGTATAGGTGTTTTGATTTTTATCTATTATAAACGCTTCTCCGTTTCCTTAATTATACTTAAAAATAAATATTCTATCTTCCAGCATTGACACATAATTTATTCACTAAAACTAGAAACCAAACTATTTTTGTCTATGGTTTAAAGAAGTTATCTTGGAACCGGATCTGAAAGTCTATTAATATTTTACTACTTTGCTTTAACCATTATTTTAGGTAGGGTGTAGATACCATACTGCCCAGAACACAATGAGATGGTTTAGGCGTCAAGCTATAATATTATGATAATGACGTGATCATAAAAATCTGTTTTTGTAACATCAACGCCTCGTTAAGTAAAAATTATTCACGTCAAACGTCAGCGGTGTCGATGAAACGGAAAATTAATTTTGCGCTCCATCGAACGATGATTGGCTATTAAATGGTATGATGTAGAAAAAAAATTTTCGTTATTATCTACACTAGGTACATAGTTATGTTAAGCCCATAATAAAAACGTTATAACTCCATTATATAATAATAATAATATGCTCACAACACTAATGCCTGATACTAATATATTATAAATGTCATGTTTACATTGTTATATCGGTATTATTCGTTGTTGGCGACGGTTTTTGATATTATTTTAATCATATATTTTTTACTATCAATGAAACGACGTCATTAGGTATAGACACCTACTAAATATTATAATTTTAAATTCCTTATTTTTAAATATATATATTTTAGTTATCAACAGTCAATGTTTAATTTATGTCAAAACGTCTTCATTAAGCCGACCAAAATATTAATTCCAAAAACAAATGACGTGCCCACTCTCCTCTACCAACAGAGTCGCGTCATAAATATTTTATGACATAATCGATACAGTTTGACATATTTTTAGTAGTGGTATAATATTTACAATGGGTGCTAAAATGCATGGTTATCTTTGGAACACACATCGGAAGTAACAACCTTTATCACTAAATTATTAAATTTCTTCTTTGAAAAACTGCATAATAATTTTATGTTTATGTTTATAAACATATTATTCTAACGATTTAGTAAAACAGTTTTTCGACGTTTTTTTCAATAATTATATTACGTGTAGTTACTCCAATACAACGCATTAAGTTTTAGGTAGACTGCAAAATCGTTTAGAAAACTTAAACCATCATATTTTACACATCTCAATTTAAATAAAGATGCCATGCATTGAATTATAGTATATGTGTACAATAATTTCCGTTGCGAAACAGTGCATTGCAAGAACTGTGAAAGTCGCCTTATTATAATATATTCAGCAACACATGTCGCATTTCTCGGACCACACAATATTATTATTTAACATAATAAGTAATAACATAATATTGTGAACTTAGCGTTCAGCCGAATTTATAGTATTGAAACCACGATGATAATAATAATATTATGTTCAACAACGGTCATTGCACGTGGAGTGAGTTGAGTTTTTTCGTTACTAGGTTTAAATATTATGAATTATATAGGAGCTAATGTAAAATATGTTCAATACAACAAACGTTCAAGGTTTAATTTTTTATTCTATACACATATTTGAAACATGTCTACATAGAGAATGTAATCGCATATTATATTTTGCAAATAACTTGATTTATGCAATTTTTTTTTTATTATTTTTTTTCTTATTGAAGAATCGTATAATTTGTAAATAACTGATTCGCAAAAAGCACAAGTGAAGTTTAAAGGTAAATATAAAATAAGATAGAAACAAAACGAAACAAATGAAATGAGATGGTTTTATAAAGACAGGAAACTTGGTCGTTGGAGTCATCCATTGACGAAATTTTATGATGACAATATTATGAGATTTTATGGTTACAATAGCATGTTAAGATGATGAGATGAAAATATGTTATAATATGTTTATTTTACAGTTTTGGTTTTTATGAAGCTTGAGAGATTAGTGATGACGAGTGCTACAAGTGGATTTAAAATGGATTTAATTCATCTAGAGATTTGGAAATTGAAATGTCAATGTTGTTTATTATAATAGGATTTGTTTTGAATGATTAGTGACCCACAATTACATTTATACATGAATGTGGAATTTTCAATTTCAGTAGCTTGTTGCTGAGATAGTGGTTTTCAAAATTGGGGGGGGGGGGGGTGGAGTTGGATGGCAATAGTTTTTGATATTTTTAGTTTGAAATGTTGTTATATTTGAAAATGTTGTTGTTTGTATAATATTATACATAGTTTGTAATGAGCAGGATGGGCTTCTTCACAGGTGTTATATTTTGCTAAGAGATCTAGACATTTTGTGTGGGAGGTGTCCCATAAATAATATTGAGGTGAATTATCCTTAAATTTTTCACATACGAAAAGATATACAATGTAGGTCCTGGTATGGCCACAAGTTCAGAAATTTCGATACCGTGTTAATTGTCATCTTATTTAGGGTTCCCTTACTTTGGAATCGATATCAACAAAGAAGAGAGAAGTGAGGTTTTTTTTAATGGTGCTTGATATTGGTAACATTTCTTACAGTATGACATATTTCTTCGTATGCTGATGCAATCTTCCTCTAGAGTGGATTAATGGAGGTTTCTCTTTAGAACTCTTATGGGGTTTACCAGATTATAGTTAATTTACTGGTATGGTATTGTGCTTCAATGTCTTTTAAAATCAGAATAATTTGTTATATATTTCTCAATATTATCTATTTGAATTTTTAAATGAGTGGAAGGTGATCTAAAAAACAAACTGTATGGGCCTATGATTCTTTAATTTTTTTTCATAGCCACATGTAAAGATGCGTTAAATAAATTGAATACAGGAATACATTGAAAACTATTTTTTTGATTTAGTATTTTGTAGTGTTAGGTTGCCGCTGATTTAGTTTCTGTTGAGCCGTTGATATAGTATTATGTTTTTAGTAATCATGTATTGCCAACTCCAACTTGGTTGAAATTCTATTTGATTTTCTTTATGCTGTATTTGGACATAATAACGCATTGTGTTTGCATCCCAGATAAATTTATATTTTCCAAAACACAAGGTTACTTAATATCATGTTTTTCGAAACATTAAAATTATAATATTCAAATATTTTGTTTAACTCTCAAAGAGTATTGATTTTTGTCAGTTTACTTGCATATTTATTATATTATCAATATACAAAAAAATAATAAAATAATTTTTGTTTTTAGTGTGTTGTGCTATAATGCCAAATTTCCAACGGTATTTAATCTCGTATTTTACACTCTAAAATCTAATACAATATTAAAATAAACTATTTTTTTTTTTTAGAAACATTCAAATTATTGTTAGTTATTAACAACGCCAAAAAAAACAATGACATAAATAAAATCAATAGATTTTATCAAAACAAAAATCGTTGTCGAATAACCACCCAAAGGCACAGACATTCCAAAATGTCTAAATTTCCATTATTGTGGTTATTTTTATTTGTATATCTCACGCTTTGTGTTACGTGTTACAAATCACATTTTTGTAATGCCAAAAAAGGTAGATAGGCTGATAAATCTGCTAATATAATGTTTGCATATACATTTTTAAAGTAAACATTATCCGATCAAAAAATCATAAAAATCAAGAATTATTTTTAATAGATATTTATTTTAATTTACATTAAAATTGGGTTTAAAGCGTTTAAATAATATTTTAAATACGATTGCAAATTTTATTTCCAAATTATTTTAAATCAACAGAAATATTATTATATTATTTAATGTCTTTGACATAATGCGTAGTAGGTATATAACAAAAATAACGTAGTTTGAAGATAATACTAATTATTGTAAAATTTAAAAAAGAAATGGAGATATATATAAAACTGCAGGAGAGCAATTATAGGGACCAATTAATTTTGTGAAAATAATTGACTGAAAATACAGGAATCGTAAAAACGACATAAATCAGTAAAATAAATGTACAGACTATCAGTTAGGAACAGTGTTGATTAGGATAGTAATATTACTCTAGACTGCTGAAACCGAAACCAATATTAAACATGAATATTATTTTACAGTATGGGTATGATCAAGACAATATAACAGGATTGAGTTTTAGAGTAAAATAAGGTTTTTATTTATTATAAGTTTTGAAAAATACGGTCATGTATAATATTGTCCCAATCAATACCATTTTCATAAATAAATATTCCAATTTAATATCTGTCCTGATTTTTTCAGTTCCAATTAAATTATCCTAATTTATATAGCCCTTTTCTAAACTAAAGTTAACTATTAAATAAATTCACGTACAGACAATTTAAATATTTGTAATGAGTGTATTTTGGAAAAGTGACACATCATATAATTCAATTCATATATTTTGTTCACTAAAAATGTTATTTGTAATAATAACAATTAATTATTAATTGTTGACGATGGCTGAATTCCCATTTATTTTCAATTAGAAAATAATTTAAAAGTATCTTCGTCATTAAAAGGTAAATAAATAAAATAACGTTTTTTGCTTTGGTTAAAAATGATGAAAGTTTTAAAAGATTTTGAATCAATCTGCATTAATCTTCTGTTGGATTTTATACTCGATACGGTTTTGAAATACTACAACCAGCCTTATAAACATCTAGACGAGACGACAATAGAATTTCTTTAATTGGTTTGGTTAAATATCGTTTTTACTCTTAACTATATATATATATTATATTGTACTTTTATCAAAAATGTGTATGGGAAAAACGTAAAAAAAATAACGAATTTCACTTAAGATTAATGTACACACACGTCTCAAAAGAACGTGTACGTCTATATTTTATTTATTTTCCTATACTTTGGGTCTCAAGATGTATTTTTTTTTCTTCAAATCAGAAATAAAATTATTTTCTTTTCCAAACATTGTACATCAGCGGAGAATAATATTGTCATGTTTTTGTGTTTGTTTTCAGGCGTGGAGTTGGTGGTTCGAGACGCACAAGGTGGCGTCAGCGTATACAATGTCGAAACAAATAAACACAGGGTACTACTCACGAGTTCGTCTTTTGTAAGTGCCAATTTACTGGTATCAACTGAGCATACGGTTTTCGCTGATTGAAGGCAGATTTGCAAAGCAATAAGGATTTTTTTTTTATTATTATTTTTCCCACTCGGAATTGCGTTTCCACGTTCTGGCATGGATTGTTTTTAAAGGGGAAAAAATAACAGCAAATAGCAGTCGACGGATCGATGGGTTGTGCCAGCCGTCTGTCTACCGAAAGACCAATTGATTCGAACGGCTTTTGAGTAATCCCGAAACGATTAACTGGGATTTAATCTCTATAATATGAAACAAAAACCAGACACGAGGCGTGCGCATCTTTCATACTTAAATCATTTCTGTTTTTTTGTATACAGTTTACGAAGACAGTAAGCGAACAAACTATATAATTTAAATTCAAAATGGACTGTTTCATATTTTATATGAAACGATATTATTGGGCTTACTTACCATCAAATGACGAAGTTTTTTGTGTTAAAGTGAAAATAATTTTGTACTTAAACATTGACGAAGGTTTTTAAAATGTAGTGAGAAAATGAAACTCAGTGGTTTCGGCTTTTCAACAAAGTTGGATAACGGTTTTTTTTTTCATTACATTGTTATTATCATTTTTTTTTTCAAAAGGAACACCCTTTTTATTATTATTAAAATGAAAAACTCTTAAAAACCACGCTTCTGTTATACTTGCAATATTTAGAAAACTGGCAGTTTTTTTCAATCTCGTTAGAATGATATGGCTCCATTGAAGATTTTTATCTCTCAACAGTTTTACTTAAACTCTATTATACAGCGATAATTTAAAAAATGTTCCATCATGCATGATTCTGACAAAACTATTTTTAGGCACATTGCAATAACCGTTTTTTCGTATAACAGACTACATTAATTAAAACGAAACGACTTTTTAAGAACGACTTAAATAATAATGAATAATATATTTTATAACAATGAATGGGATCAATAAATGACAAAAATATCAATAACATTACTACTTTATGAATTTATTAGTTTTTTTTATACTTAAGTGTCCGATCATAAATATCTAAATATAAATATCACTCCATACATCTAAATAATCTAAGTCCAACTGCTTAATAATAGTAAGTAAAAAATATACATCTAATCATATAATAAAAAAAACGTTAAATTGATTAATCGTATAATATAGGGTGATACTTTTACCAAATATTTCTCATTACTTAAAAAAACAATTAAGAAAGTATTTGAAAAAAAAATTAAGTACATATTTTTGGGTCATTATTAAACAGCATTTAAAAAAAAAATGTATGTTTCAATATGTTATATCGTTATCAGTTTTATGTTTTTACTGTTGTATTATATAAGAACATACCTACATTTATAATTTTGATACATAAAATCTAAACGATTGACGATAATTTGTTATAAGTATTTAAATGATAGATGAGTGGAGTAGGAAATTAATATTTTTCTGGTACTCATGGATGATGGCCTAAACTCTAAACGTTAAAATATAATTATAACTCATACATTTATCGTACAAAATTCTCAAAATATAACCTATAATCGATGTACTCTTAAAAATATTTCACTTTTAAATAGAAATTAAAAATGTATGTTGTCGATAGAAGGAAAAAAAACTTAAGACATTTTAACGGTAAAAATGGTCAAAATCTACATAGTATTAATATACCATATTTTAGTTATCATTGTTTTTTTTTTTGTTTTATTTATGCTTGCACCTAGAAACGAGTGAATGCTAATGAATTTCAAACGTCTAGTGATCAAAACTACGTGCTCCTGGCGTCGGACGAGAAAAAAGTAAGTAAAACGCACCCCGTTTTAACGCATTTTGGCAGACAAACGCCGCACGTGCGACAATGATAGTAATATTAACATTTAATATAATTTAGGTTGTGACGTGTATGGTGTATATAACAATAATATACGATAATGTATTATGATACGCATGTGAGGTTTGAATGTAATTTTGCTTTCACGTACTTCACGGTTAAATCGCTGTGAAATCCGTAAAAACGAAAAATGATTACGGCTGTACGAATATGGGTGTTGGCCGAGTATGATTTATGAATATGGCCACGATAACGCTGGCCGAGTATTCTTGTAGATAGATAGATTTTTCGCCATCATCGTGGTTGTTCTCTAGCGTATTTTAGGCTATTTGTCGCAGTAACTGAACCGAGATATTGCCACTTACCTTTTTCTTTTTTTATTTATGCCTCGAAAAATCACCTAGACCACTCACTCTCTCTCTCTCTTTTTCTCTTTCCACATGTATCTCCGTCATTTCTCACGCCCCCCTCCACCCTTACACCCAAACACACTCAACTCCGAACTCTGAATATACCAAATGAACTGTAAAGACAAAAGTTTTTGTCTGCCGCACACCGTACCGGTATCATTAGTTATCGTTTTCTGAACGATTTAACCCGCACTCGTCGGCTGATGGGTCCCATTCGTAATCGTACGAACTTCGTTAGCAGGGTACACACATACACATACACACATAAGCACATAAGCACGCGTATTTATACGTACTGTATATTATTATATAATTTATAGGATATTGTATATATTGTATAACAGATCTATAAAGGAAGCTTTGTATCGTCGAAGGGTGCGATACGCATAAAGCCGAAAACTATTTTTTTTTTTCATTTCCTGTACAGAAATATTTGTTCATCCCTTGACCACAGTTCGACGAGTTTTCGGGTCCCGATTTCCTGCATACATCGCACATTTCGTGGAATGAGTATTTTCCGTGATTCGCGTGCAAGTGTACGATTTTTTTAAGCTTTGAGTTAAAAATAAATAGTAGGTAGGTAAAAGTATTCCAGAAAAATAAAATATGTGATGTATATTTTAAATTCTACAAACCGTTGATGTAGTATACACAATATGCATTCCCATCGGGATAATTTTATAATGTTTTCATTATAAGAACTGTCAGTGTTCATGCAAATTAACGCAAAAGTCTGTCACTGATTTGATTTTCGTCCTTCCATTTTTACCGAAACTAGGTAAACACTGTTATTAATTTTTTTTGTTAAGAGCTTCGTTAATATTTAACATTAACAACAACTACGAGGAAATCTAACTTTTAATCCCCTATCATACCTAAATGTTGTATGTTTAATGTTTATATACGATGTAAAAGTTAGGTTTTAATCATGGAGGTATAAAACTTTTGAACAATCAAACACAGTACTCTATATTATTATTATAATGTAGGTATATAATATATGAAAGTCTATCCACTTAAACAATTTCATAGAAATGTACTTCAAAATTAATATTAAAACAGCACTTTATAACTAAATGATAAATAAGGACTGAAATTTAATTCCATAATTAATGTCATAGTATTGATGTTAAATCCTCCAATTCACAAGCACTCTGTGATTATATTATAATAGGTATTAATTATTGTTTTCTAAGAATCATAGCAATATAATTCATACCTATTCAACTATGAAAAGCGCATAACAGCTATACATAATATATTTCATTCAAATCTTAATATTGGTAGATGAAATATATGGATATTAAATTAAATTAGAAAATATTTGAGAAATAAATTGTTTTTCTGCCGTACAACTACAATAAATATTAACAATATATAAAACTGTATGTTAATTAATTCATTGTTGATAACAATTTAATTTGGTAACACAAGTAATATATAATTTGATTGGTTTAGAGTCTATATAACCGCTTGTTAACGATGTTAAAAGTATTATGTGTAAGTTGTACTCACTACTTACTTTCATTTTCAATATATTAATTATTAATAACTTAAGTTATTATTAATAACACAATTATATTTTACATTTGAAATTGATTTTAGTTAAAATTGTGTCAATATTGAATCATTTTTCACCAATATTAAAATCAAATAAATAATAAATACTACAGTTGATGGAATCTGACGAATGATGCATTTAAAAAATAAAACAAAATGGAGTGTAATAAGATTAATCGGTTTCAAATTAATATGATTAGAGGGAGTTTGACCCAATGGAGATAAAAAGAAACAATAATAAATTACTAAAAGCACTTTGAATCTGTTACAAAAATACATTTAAAAATCGTTGAGCAAATAACTGTCAAACTTAATATTATCTAATGAATTATACCAATTTGTCATGCTATATTTCCGGGGGGTTTTTTTTTTTATCGGAAAATTCAATATTTTTCTATAATTGGATTTTTTTTCTCTTATAGTATTGCATTAAGAAATGTTTTGTGTGTATAGTGATTGTATTATATTGTCTTGCTCGGGTAATAACCAATAAAAAGTCTTATAGCTTAAACTATATTATAGATTTTACGGAAGTATTTTGTATTTTGGTAGGTACATAAAACGAATGTATAGACACGGTATATATAAACCGAATAATATTGTTATTATATTTACAAATGAAAATCCGTGTGGATTCCATGCTACCGTGCAAAAGTACAATATTTCACCGTCGACTTTATTGAAAATAATACGATCGGTCGGGTTGGAAAATTCAAAAAAAATTCGACGAATAAAAGTAAAACAAAAATTTCTAATACTAAAACCACTTTTGCAGCGAACTCTCGAGAAATGGACGTAAAATGTTTTGGACCAAAAAACGATAAAGTAAAATGGATGTTTGATTTGCATAAGCCAGAAAAAAAGTTTTCCGTCAACGTCACGTCCACGCGCGTATTGCCGTTTTTCTTTGGCCCGTCGACGTTTGACGTAAACGACGAAAAGAAAAAATGTTTTAATATGTAAATACTACACACGCCCGTATATAATGGTAATGTATACGTGCATATTCTATGGCCGTACCCAAGTCAACCAAATGCCCCGGAAAATGAAGAAATAACGAATACTCGATAATATATTCGGACAAAAAAAAAGAAACGAAAAGGAATGGCGACGGAATGGTCTTTATAGTTATTGCGGGTGATGTATTGACGACCGAACGTGTATTATACACTTCACCAGTGGAATTGCAAATTTGAAATTGCTCAGAGCAACGTTTGGACAAGCCCCGTGAACAACTAAAACAATACTGTCCGTAAACCGAAATCCGATTAATGTTCGCAAAATAAATAATATCCGTACCACCACCGTGGTAGATAGGTAAATGGTATTAGTTGCAGAGCTCTATACATTATTATAATATGTACTCACGTAGATCTTTTTTTTTTTTGGTTTTTTTCCTTCTTCTCTTGTCTCGACGCGTCAGTCAAACTTTGACAGTCAAATATCATGTATATTGTATAGTATTTTAGATGACCACTGCATAACAAGATCATCCTGATTATTTCGTTTTTTATTTTAAATATAATATCGACATAACGATCTTAATATTTTGACTTCGAGAACTTAATCAGAAAAATATAATAATCATATTAGAATATTATTGATCTATAGTGTTTTTCACTTGACATTTGGCTCTTTGAAATACCTGAAATTATATGAGTGTAATCATATCTCAAAAATAATATATTCGGGGAAAAAAAACGAAACGAAATTAATTTAATGGTCTTTGGTCATTTGCGGCGATGTATTGAGAACCGAACGTTCATTATACACTTCACCTGTGGAATTACAAATTTGAAATCACTCGGCTCTGCGCACCGTTTGGACAGGTCCCGTGAACAACTACAACAACTGACCGAAATCCGATCGATGTTCACAAAATAAATAATACATGTACGGCCGCCGTGGTAGATAATATTAGTACCTACAATATCGCAGAGCTCTGTATATTATTATATATGTATATATTATAATATAATATATTATCTACTTTCGTAGATCGTTTTCTTATTACCGTTACACTTCTCCTCTCGTCTCGACTTGTCAGGACTAGATGCGATTCGTCCGTCGCCCTTCTTATACGCCCAATATACGGCGACCTCGTAATTTTTTTCAAAATAATATGTCATCGATATTATCTAAATACACATCTACATAGGTACTATATACGATCATTATTATACGCGAGTACGCCGGGTTTATTATATTATTGGATTACAATTTTTTGTCGGAATTCAATTCCCATTCCGATCGTTTATTTTATGCACATGTAACACACGCATATGATAGACTCGGTTAGACTATATACGCTCTTTTTTATTAATATGATACCAATAGTAGTCTTTAACGTTTTATTATACGTTTCATATTTGCATTCGACTGTTATATTATTCAATTGAAAAGTATAAAATATCATCAATTCTTTTCTTCTTTTTTTTTATTTTTGTAGTTTATGCAGTGACTGATTGTTTTCATAAAAATAAGCGGATACGTAGCCACGTTAAATTGAAAATACTTTAGCTAGGTAATTTGAAGAAAATAATGACTTCGCAGATGTATCGGTATGTTGCCAAAGTATTTTTTAAAAAAAAAAATGGGTTATAAATGTATTTTTCATTTTAAATGTCAGCCTTACAAGGAAACTGTTGGTTAAACAATAGTAGTAGATATTTGTTGTTTTAAAATTCTATTGAATGAAAATTGAATTTAAACTTGATGTTGCGTATGCCAAACTTTGAAAATTTCCAATGAAACTCACAAAAATAAACTAGGATTATAAGTTAAAATTATACATTTGTTACATTTTCATTAAAAATTTCAAACTTTATAAAAATAATTTAAAAATTACAATTAGGAAGAATAAATGAAGTGTCATATATAATAAATATAATACTTTAATAATATAGTACCTCACCTTGACTCATTTCTAAAACAAACAGCCAACACGAGCGTAATATATAAGGTAATTCTTTAGTCATTGAACACTCATTTCAAAAAGTATAAATGTTTTTAGTTTTAAGTCATTACAACAAAACAACGTCTTTATTAAAAAATTATATTTTTAAATATTTCTATAATCCTATACATTTTTTTAAGATTTTTACTTTTTTGAATGGCAACATAGAATTTTAATTTTATATTTCTAAAAACATATTTTTTTAAGTATTCTGGTACATAACAATTGAATTTAGGGTGAGTATTTTATGAGTTGTGATAGTATTTAAGGTATTGATGAGTGGAGTAGAGTGGTACGGGCTTACTCCGTAAAATGTCTGTCCACTACTGTGCCCATCTAAATGCTAAATACTTATAACTCACATATTACTAGCCTTAAATTCGATATGAATGGAAATAGTTAGAAAAATATTTCATTTTTAAATAAAAACATAGTTGTTTTTTTTTTATTGATCTAATCCCGGTGACTATGGCTATTAGCTGATTGTGGGGTTTTTTTTATGATTGTAGGTAGTAGGGATTGTAACGGTCGCAGCCGACGCCTTAGTCCGCTTGGCCACTTCGTCCCCCAACATAGTTTTGTTACGACATGAAACTATAAAAAAAAATATTTTCAAAAACATTAAAAAGTAACTTTACACTTTTTGAAATAATTAGTGTTCAATGATAAAATAATCACCTTATATACCTATTTGGTGTTCGATAATATGCAATATAACTATGCAATTAAACCAAAATTATCAGTAAAGTTTTTTCCCTCTTTTACTATCACTGCCTAAGTTTATTTAGAACCTTGTCAGTTGTTAAAATTGTCAGCATCAAATGGATATATTTATTGTAAATAAAAATTAACAATTTTAAAAGAAAATACACAGAACTTTTTTTTTTTAGAATATTAAACTAAATTCGGTTTATGTATATCAAACTGTATATGTTATTCACATAGGTACTGTTGATATAGTATATTACATATAAGAATAAGTATAAAAAAAAAAACATAGTAAGAATAAAATTGTAGTTAAAATATATAAAACGACCATCGTTAATATAGTATATTATTACTGTTGTTTGCAATAATTAAATTTGTTCTCGTGATTCTTATGTTCAATACAATTATTGCATGTCACATAATTTCTTATTTAACTTTCAAAAACAGCCAACTACTGTAGTCGAGTACTTGCCATTATGAATAATTACATTACTTTATTTTTCCGGTTGTAGGCAACCTTGTTCCCTTACAATTCGATAGATTGTAGGTAGGTATTGTAAAAATAATAGTATGTTATTCAACTCCCTAACCATGTTCAAATAACAATAAAATTAAAATATTATGGCTATTTAAGTTTTTTTTCTCGAAAAAACTTGTATATAATTATATAATAATAGTACAATAATTTTGCGTGTAGATTTATTAAAATGAATGAATGTGTACGTAAACATAATATTATACAAAATATTATATAGCGGGGCCGGTACCTACGTAATAAATATAATATAGGATGAATTATTTAACTTGATAAAAAAAAAAAATATATATATATATATTATAAATCTGGCCTATCCGGATTAACTGCTCGGTGTTTGAATATTAAACCAAATTATTCAACCAAAAAACTGGCTGCCGGTCTGTTTTATATACCGCACAATTTTTGTACACTTTAGGAAAAAAAAAATAACCTCTTATTCGGTAGTTTTTTTTTTTGTTTTTTTTACCTGCAGTTTCCACGCAGCGTATTTTTTATCCAGACCTCTCTTTAAAAAAAGAAAAAAAATTTGTAGAACATAAACTTTTACTGTGATCCTCGGAGAATTCATTACTGCACCTTGCCGGCATCACTGTGCAGTGTACATAACGGGCAAAATGTACATTTCATCACGAACGTTTATAATGGAGACCCGTTAGCGTTATGAGCAATGCTATACGTATATAGTGGACTAGCCTAATATATATTTTAAGAACGAATTTACATTTTTATGACGCATTTGGATACATGTCTGCCACGCGATTAAGCTTCGTGACAACCGTTACCAAGGACACCGGATACAAAATCACGACTTAGTACATAATAAAAAATCATTTATCCAACATTTTTATTAATTTTCATTTTGGATTTTTTCATTTCAATTAAATTCAACCGAATTTAAAATGGTATGTTTATCGGCGCGCGTAGTTTTTGTTTTATTAGTAAAAACTTAAAAATTCGATTAAAAAAATTATAGTCATTAATGATCTCGTTAAATTACTAAAAAATATTTCCAGGGTTATTCATTATGGTTGGTACCTGTTATAATTTATAAATATAAACAGATAGCCAAGCTTGAAGAGTCCTTTGTATTGTATTTTTTAGAAAACTACATAACAAGATCGTCTTGACTATTACGTTTATTTTTGATATTTCAACTTATGTAAATATTATTTTTTCAAGACTTTAGTCAGAAAAATATAACAATGAATAATGACATTATATTTATCATTTATAGTATATTTCACATACAGTTAGATTCTCTGAACTACTTTGCAATTTTACATCCGTTTTCATTAAATATTTTTCTATATTATTATTAGTATTATTGGTTTTCACGATTTTATAATGTGTTCATTGTAACAATTTGACTAGAAATGCACTTTCATAATAATATAATAGAAAATCATAATGGTTTTTAGTGTTTGCTTTATTCTATTATATAGGTGTGCTTTATTGCTTAAACATATGAAAAACAAAGTCAAGCCGAAATTCTACGTATAGTTTCAGATACTACGTAGTTTATTACGCTTTTTTGAAATTTAATAATAAAAACTTAATTAAGTCACATATGTTTATGTCTACTATTATACGATCCACTACCCACAATATTTCAACATGCTAGTACGAATAATATAATAATACGGTTTATTTACGCTACCTATAAAGTGAAGTATTATTATTGCACCGAATATTCAACACTTCAAATTCAGTTATATCCCGAAACAATACTGATGGCGCAATGATGAAATTATCTATCACGATTTAATTCCAAGTAAATTTTCTACTATTGTGCAGTATTGAAATTTTCGAAAAGTAATCCAGAAATAATCGGCTTAGAACTGATTGAAAGGGGGATAAAATATGATTTCCGACCATGTTGGTCATATAGGTACATAGAAATATTATATTATATTATAATGTGGGTGAGAAAAAAAATAAATCTCTCTTTTCATCTTTTGAAATAATAGTAATAATACTATAGAGATTGCAGTGTTAATACCGAAATTTTAAACTGTAGTTTTACCCGAAGTTGTAATATTGTAATATTAATATCATAAGACTATATATCGTCACACTTGACGTAAATACCTGCCTGCACGTTAATATTAAAAAAAAAAAAAACGCTCAGCTCTCGGCATTTTACTCACTCGACATTTTTCGTTTTTTTTTTAGATTTACACGAACACGCGGGAGGCCAAGTATCACGTTTTTGAAGTGTCGACCCAGTAAGTCGGATGGCGAGCACCTCCATGTCTCCATGATCCTCCACGAACGTCTTAATAACGGCGTATTTTTTTTTCTTACCTTTTTCCACAGAAACGGCGTACCGCTCATGACCGCCTCCAAAACGGTGGACGATGGCGAGCAGATTTACATACAGAAAGCGCAATGGTCGCCGACGGGCAGTGGACTGGTGTTCGTGCACAAGAACGATTTGTACTACAAGATCCACGGTAACCGGCACAGCAGAGTGGTCAGGATCACGGACACGGGTACGCCGACCGTGTTCAACGGCATACCGGATTGGCTGTACCAGGGTAAGTGCGGTAGATTAGTGATAGTACGTCATCACTGTATTGTTATCGTTATCGCTGTTTGACACGGGAGTGTGAGACATAATAGTATAATATTATGAGTTCGACAGCTAAAGCGCGAAAAAAGACAATAATAATATTATTGTACGTTGCAAAGGAAAATATTATATTTTCAAAGATTTTGCAGGAGTACTGGTGTAAATTTATCAATTACGAAATTTATCAATTTTCAAAAATATCACAAACTTTTTGCAGTGTTTAAATGATTTATTAATCAAACGAATAATTAGAAAACAAAAAGTTATCAACGGGGATTACACGACTGGCAATGTATTATAGGCAGTACCCACCTAAAAAAGTTTAATAGTAAAAGAAAAATCGTCGGTCACACAGTCAAATCAAATCATATATGTTTATAAACATTATTACGTTTACCACAATACATTTTCACGTCACAATAATTTTTTATATTTCAGAAGAAATTTTCAAATCCGATAAAGCGTTTTGGTTTTCGCCATCTGGTCGGTATTTAGCGTACGTCACGTTTGACGATTCATTGGTCGGCGAATACAAGTATCCAGTATACAACACTAGATTCCAGTATCCGTATTATCAGTCGTTACGATATCCGAAGGTAGGTTGGGCACCTAAATGTATTATTATTTAAACAAAATTTTCTGTTTACGTGTTCATAATATAATTGTTGTCTTATTTACACGGATTACTTAAAATATATATATTAAATAATATTAAATTAATATTGTGATTAATATATTTAGTACCTTGTATAAATAATTATAGTTAGGAAATAATTAAATTTTTACTTATATAAGTTATTTTTATGAAATAAAAAAAGATTAGATATACCTACTTATTATTCTATTTTATATGTATTATTGTTTTTTTTTTTCATAAACAAAATTATTTTAGTATAATTTATGAAATTTAAAAACGAAAAATAAAATACTGTAATTACATAGTTAAATTAAAAATAATTAAAAACAACAATGAACATCGTATAATGAAAAATTTTTAATACCACTAAGGTTATATTGAACTATAATATGATACACTGAAACTATGCGTAAATATAATATACTAAATTGGACCATTTTTAATATATTATGAACACCTAATTAATTTCTAATACATTTAAGCTCACAAGTTATTGCTTATTCCAGGCGGGAACGCCAAATCCAACAGTGACTGTGTGGTTGAGAGACTTGAAAAATGATAGTTTATCAAACGGCACACTATTGCAAAAACCACAAGCCTTACACATGGAAAGGTGAGATAAATTTGTTCGAAGGTGGGCACTAGGCACGTTAGGAAAAAAATAACAATTTCAGTTAATTTCACTCTAGTTGAGTTAAGGTGACGTTATAAGAACCATTAGCTATCAATTAACAATAATAAATGTTTAAAGTTAATATGGAGAAAAATACTTATTGAACTCAGTAAAAAAAATCTTAAAAAATATAAAAATTTATATTAAATATCTTTAATATTTTGTTTAACTACCACCTGAGTTATTCGTTATTATTTAATTATCATGGAATTTACATTTAAAAAAATGTATGATAACTACATAATATTAGGTACTTACCTAAATTGTTAAAAATGTATACTATAATAGTATTTTTTCTTATTGTACACTTGCGTTTATACTAGGCTTAGGCAATTACACATTTAGTATCAACTAAATTATTAAATCAACTAATATTTAGTTGTTGATTTTTATATTTAAATTCATTTTAATCACTCATACAATAAAAAAAATAATAATATTAGTTAATACATTTAAAATATAGCTCAAATTATAATATTTTGTATAATGTATATTGTATAATTACATATATAACTGGTCGTATTATTGTTCAAATGAATTAGGAAAAGCTAATTCGTTACCATTGCGTCTTTAACTAGATCTATTTAATATAGAATTTATAAGAAAAAAGTTAAAAAATAAATACATTTTTTACCAGGCGGGCCTTGCAATCTGGTACCTAGAAAAATAATTTTTATTATTTGTATAAAATAAATTATATTTTATCATATTATTATAGGTATTCTTTTTTTTTTTGACTCATATTTTACTACTCAATTTTTTTTCAATAGTGAACCCTATTTGATGCATGTTAAGTGGGCAAACGAAAAACGTATTGGAGTAGTTTGGATGAATAGAAAACAGACGACAATGGTCATATCTGTATGCTCGGAGCCAAACTGGGAGTGTCAAGACGTGAGTATGAAACGATTAAGTGAATTTGTGACAGTCGTATGATAAATTGATCACTGTCTAATCCCAATGTTATACTCACTACCACGTGATTGACATATTATAATATAGTATGATATAATATGGAGACGATGATCTAAAAATGAATACATTATTATTTATTATATAACGCGTGATTGATTTAAAGAATAGACTGCTTGTAGATGGATAAGTGATTATATTATATTTTTGATATTTTATTCTGCATAATGCACCATAATCATATTATTTGATACATTGGCTGGTAAAATTTATCGAGAAAAATTATGTTGTCAAACAATTAAGCCTTCACTTGTCCGTGTGCTCGAGTAGATAAATATTGCAGTTTGGATATTTCAAAAATCATTCGTTACGATTTAAAACAGTACATTTATTGAAAACAAAATATATTTTTTTATCTCCGTGTAGGTACCTAAAACTAAACTAACTTATACTGTGACACAATAATATGTCGTTTCAGTCTTACGTGGAGAAAATCGCCGATGGAAAGGGGTGGCTAGAAAACACACAAGTCGAGTTCAACGACGAGGGCACTAGCTACTTGGCGATATTACCGGTGCTTGATGGTCCACGTGGCACGTACCCACACATCTGCCTGGTGGACATATCCACAAAAATCGTACTCCCGCTGACGAGCGGAAGTTTTTGCGTCGTCCGAATCGTCCAGTGGGATCAGACGAACCAGATAATGTAAATAATAATAGCTAGTGCATGTAAAACAGGGTGATGAGAATTTTGTGCAACAGTATTTTGTCATGATAAGATTTAAGAGTAGTAGCAAAATAAAGAAAAAATTATATAACGAATACGTTATAATATAGAACACGACGATAATCCAAAATGATTTGTAAGATTTAAACAATTATTCTTAGACACTAAAGTTTTTTTGTAAATCAAACGAAAATCACTATTTTGTATGAAACCGTTATTATGGCTGAGGTCAGTAAATAAATTATTTAAATAATAATATAGGTAACACGTTATGAAACAATTTTTCAAACGTTTGAAAAAGCCAAACAAAATTTGCAATAGTATAATATCAGTGTCTTCAACGCTATCGTGGGGATTAAGTTTATGACCATCAGCCGCGATCTTAAACGAATCGGTATCGAAAAATATTTATTGATGGTATTAATATTTTCGTGGTACAATCGAATTATTATTATTATCGTCACCCACACCGTTTCGAGGAGCAACGTTTTCCAACGTTTTAATGACAAACAGACGTGGTGTGATTGATCGTGTAATGAGCACCTAGGTAAAACTCATTATAGGATTTATAATGACGTTTCCGAATGACCTGATGGCGATGTGATAGGGCGTGTAACAAGCGTAAAGCCACAATCGACTATTTTATATAATAAATCCGTAAAAGTATAAAATTTAATATCGAAAAACAAAAAAATTGCTCATTCAAATATATAACGATATATTACGTTTGTCGGGGCCACACATGATGAGCGTGAGCGTCTGTTTTCAATTTAATGAAAACTTACTTTACCGTAGTATAACAGAGTAATTGTGTCTGTTCGAAACGTTCAATTATTATTCACTTTATTGCGGTATAATTGTCGATGAATAATTTTACACTTCAGAAACGCTAAATTCAATTTACAGATACTTCGAAGCGATACCGGAGGGGAAACCGTCGCAAAGGCATTTATACAAAGTACCCGATAACGTAAATAGCACGGCGGGCTGGGAATGTATGACGTGCCCTCCGAGCGGACCGCAAAAGAATACTTCCAAAATGGACATTTCCATGAGTTCGGATATCAGGTAAGTCTGAAACTCTGTGCGCGTATAATTAATATCAATATAATAATCATCTGACGGTTATTGTGTTGTTGTGCATCGCGTGAAAAAAAAAATTTAAGTCCCGAAGCTTAAAAATTGCATCGGTTTTTTTTTTTTATTAATCCTACAACAGTAGCTGTAAGTTGTCGTCCTTCCTCTTGAGTGCGCTACCGTCTACCGTCGTAATGTATGAATTATTCAACAGATGGAGTTATATAATTTATTTTTTCACAGCGACTCGTTCCGGTTGAGTCTTAAGGGATTGGAGACGTCGAAACTTCCACAAGACTCGTGGCCGGTGAGGACAAACTCATGCCTATATGTCCGATCTCATTTTTGTCGGTACCCGAATTCCAAATACTATGTTTTAGAATGTTTAGGTAAGCGTTAGTTAAATTTCAGTAAATATTAAATATAATTAATTAATGTGTCGAGTGCCTAGCTATTGTTATTTCAAAAAACGATAAAAAAAAAAAAATCGTTGGACCGCGAGACGTTGTCACTTACATTATAAATGAAAATGTTTTCATTTAAATCGAAAGAGCATATTTACGCGACCGATTTTGAGTTGAAAACAAATCAATTTAAGTTATCATACATCTATAATTAATCTATTTTAAAATATTGTATGAAGATAATCATTGAGTTACTCGATACAAGCAAATAATGATTTTATGAAAATATACTCGATATTATTTATCAATTGAATACAATATTTAGGAATTCTCTGCGTCATAATCTGTCTCAAAAAAACTATGATACCTACCTGCCGTATGTGGGTATATTATTTATACGAGTCAATGGCGTGTTCATCAAAGTCTCTATTGTTATTATATTCCATTACTTTATTTTTACCAAGTGTTTTAATTTACTGTACAATGTACATATTATATTGTATGAATATAATAATATTTTGTATTTATCTTAAAGTATAGTTATGACATGCACGTTTATATTTTTATTTTATAGTCTTATAAAAAACATAAATTTCCCGAACATCTTTAAAAATTAAAATGTTTAGCAACTGTATAATGAAAACGAAATATAATCTAAATAACTATCTAGTACATTTCACGGTATTAAAAAAGTGAAAGTTATAAAATTGTATAATTTAGTAATTTGGTTAAATTATTCAGGTTAAATTATTGGTTAAATTATTCAGATTAAATTATTTGTTCAATTTTAAACTTCATTCATTAATACTTTCATTCTGAATGAAAGTTTTTGATGACTGAAATATTATCTCATAATTAAACACGATTTTAGGTCTCGAAATTTGTTTTTGTTCTAAGTAAAAATTAATCTAAACAATTTCAGATAAGTTCCAAAAATGTTTTCAGATACAATCTAACCTCTGGTTGTAGTTTATATATTTTATTCTCCTTAGTTAGAAAGGTTTGGTTCTAATTTGAATGAAGATATGTTTCCCACAAAATTTGGTAAATAAAAAAGGGTATGTTATAAACAACGATAATATGATACCTAAAATTATTTATGAAATTCTTTAGTTTTTTTGATAAATGTGTACTTACAATAACTATTAATATTATGATGAATATGAAATAGTACTTTTTGGTTATCATTTATTGAGTTCTACAATAAGTACTAATATAAGAACTAAAAGGTTTTATTTTGATATTTATTAAATACCAACATTATATACCTAATACTGTATTGATTCAGCACTTTTTAGTTTTAGATAATTGTGCAAATAATGAACCTACATGGTTGTTTTGAAGTTAAATAATTGTGGATCATTAAAAACTTAATATAATATATTATTTATAAAAAGTGGACTTTTCAATAACATTTTTTTAGTACATTTTGGTTGGTCCATGATTTTACAAAATTACAAATAAATAACATTTCTAAACAGTGTAGTCTTTAAAGATATTTTATAAAATACTTTTTATTTACAGGTCCCCTAGTTCCAAAAGTGATATTGATGAACCTGCAGATAAATCAAAAAGTAATGATATTGAACAATTATACTGCACTGGCAACCAAATATTCTGCAATGGCTAAACCTAACATACAAATTATGCAGGTAGATAATTAATAACAACTATAAACAGTGGGATAAGCCAATATGGGTTTTAAGTAATTATTGATACAAAAAAAAAAAAAAAAAATCAAAATTATTTCCGCAGGTGGAGGTAGAGAGCGGATTTATAGCTCAAACCAAGTTGATGCTGCCCCCTGCGTTTAAAGAATACGACGAAACCGCGTTTCCGTTTATTTTATACATGTAAGAATAGATATGTTGTAGTTTTTAGTTTTTTTGACGTATTACAATAATATAATAACATTATTACTATAGAAGTTTACATTTGTATGTCCACAGTACTTTGATTTTTTCTCCATGGTAATTTACGCCCTGTGCAAGGGTGAATGTCCCACTCAGAGCACACTGATTTTACCGTATTACACACAGAGCCGTGTCAACCATTCATGCTCCTCCCCTACAATTTGAGCCACAGGTAGCATATTGGGCAAACCTTACTTTTACAAAACTTTGACGCCCGGGGGAAATTGCCCCCTTTGCTCCCCCTTAACACGGCTCTGATTACACATCACGGGGAGATTACGCATTAGTTGTCTGTCTATTTTCAACTCACGGAAAAAAAAATTTTCCGTATAGTATTTTACAGGGAGATTTCGTAATTTTTATCCAAGAATTCTCACCTTGCACAAAATATTTACCATATTTTAAAATTATAGGGAGATCGCACACTCAAAGTCGGGTTTTCCCCCTTATTCGAAAATATTTACCATACACACACCAAACCTTATTATAAAACTGAAATAATTATTTCAAGTAAAGAACACAAATTATCAAATAAAACATTTTTTTACTGTTATAAATTAAATCTTAATTATATTTTCACAAGTTCATTACTTTTCTAGTGAAAGGTACATAATATTCTACAATACGATCATGCATTTATAATAAATAAACAGATACACCAGTAACCGATTCTGATGATTAAATTTCCAATTCAACATTGATGCTGTGGCTGAATCGCGTACTGTGAATATACAATTAATGTACACTACTTATAATATTACCTATAAAAGTGACCGATTAATTTTAGATCTTTCGTGTATTAATTCGGAATAATATTTGATAGTATTACCTATATCATGTTAACGTGCATTTTGGGGTAAATTATAATATTTTTGTTGATTACAGAAAAGGCAAGCCTGGCACTCAGTCGGTGACCGAAGAGTGGTCTGTAGATTGGGCCACGTACTTATGCAGCAACAAAAACATTATCATCGCCATAATCGACGGCCGTGGAACATTGGGCCAGGGCGACAGGTCAAGAACATCAATTTACTATAAAATGGGAATCACAGACATCCAGGACCAGCTTTCGGTTTTGTTGTAATTATAGAAATTTTATTTACACTGTTGTCCATTGTTTAATTAAACGCGGTACTTGTATTGTATAATACAATTTTGATATACAGGTATCTCAAGGATACGATGAAGTTCATAGACAAAGATCGTATTGGCATTTGGGGAAAAGGATACGGTGGATATGCCACTGGAATGATATTGGCTAAACAACCGGAAGTATTTCGATGCGGAATTGCCACGTCACCGATTACAAATTGGGCGCATTTCGGTAATTATTAAAATATCTAGCCCGATATAATGGGTGTATTTGCGTAGGTAACTATTCATTATATAAAATCACATGCATTCAGAGATGAATGATTAAATAATAATTGTTGGTTTGTAATTTTATAAAACCAATTTTTGTGTACTTTATTTTAAAAGAAAAATAATATTTTACTGTTTTGTCAATTTTCAAACCAATTAACAACAAAAAGTGTACTTTAATTATTGTTCATATTGAAATAATTTAAAAACAATTTGTGCAAAAAATAAAAATACTTAACCAATTAACTATGCATTCATTTCGAAACTTACAATGATGTATATTATTGTTTTAGATTCAGCTTGGACTGAAAAGTTGATGGGCACCCCAAATGTGACAGACAATTACCGTGGATACGAAGACTCGGATTTAAGCAAAAAAGCAATTACATTGGATAAAAAACTGTTAATGTTAATTCATGGCAGTGCAGATGAAACGGTCCATTATCAGCATAGCATGATGCTGATTAGAGCATTAACAGAAAAGGGGATTTTATTCAGACACCAAGTGCGTGGTCATTCATTACTTTTTATTCTACAGTTTATTAAGTTTAAGTTATAAATTTAAAGAAGAAAAAAGTTCAACTAAAAATCAAAAGCACAAATACAGAAGTAAAACATTATCCCTAAATAATGTCAATTTTTTTTACAGTAAAGAAAAAGTATACGATATAGCTGTTAAAGAAGTTTCTAATTAGTTTCGCAAACAATTATACACTTTTACTTTTACTAATATTATTAAAAATTAACTTAAAATTAAGTTACATGAGTTGTAACAATAATATAATGTAGAAAAAATATTCTTTACGGTTTGAATGATATACATTTATTAAATTAAATGATTTGCTAAAAATACCTAATTATAAACTATGCTCGATATTTTTATTACTTTTTTTCAAATTGGTGAATTATATTTGCAGTACGAATACTAAAGTATATTTATATCAAGAATCATTGTCAGTTCTGTTTATGTACATACAATTGATTATTATTTTGTATTATATTAAATATAAATATAAATAACAAATCTAGTGTTTACAAGAACTGTAAAGAATATAATATTAATAATGATATAAGATATACTCCGAATTATACTATTACAATAATTCCATAACATTTGTTCACAACTAAACAACATAGTTTTATCGAAATCTCTCAGATACATCTAATCTTCACTAGCAGCCATCATCAAATTCATAATAAAAGCAAAACTTTAAAACAAACTTAAAGCCTGTATAAATTGTTCACAAACTTATCTGTACATCGTTAGGAATAAGTTACATTAAAATAATAACGGTATCCCAATGGCCTATGTCACTAGAGTAATTTTATTAATAATAATAATAAAAAAAATGTGATCGAATTTATACTAGGTATTAGACAACATTGTAAAGACAATTTTATTTTATTTTTCAGACGTATCCGGACGAAGGCCACACCTTCGACGGATCAACTAAACATTTATTGCATGCTATGGAACATTTTTGGGACGAGTGTTTCGGTCCATTGGATTTTGATGACTGGGACGAGAGCTTAAACTTTTTTGCATTCACGCAGTAATACATAATACAAACCATGTTGACCCAGTGATGTATTTATGGCTGGGGGATAGGGGTATAATATACTTCCATGGAGTAACTTATATTCCCATATAATTTTTTGAACCTATATGAAAAAAAAAAAAACTTGTACATTGTGGAAAACAATTTTTTTTCAAGAATAATTGGTATTCACTAATATGTTGATAAAGTATGTTACTTATCAAAATAATAATTTGTGATAACCATACATCAAATAGTTGCAGAATCTGTTTTTTTACAGTATTCTCAGTCTCTTATCGGTACCTACATACGGGTGAATTTGCTTGGGCGTTGTGTAATCAGCTGTGTATTTATAATCGTGGCAATCATTAATTTATGTTTTAGCATTTACCATAGGAGCTTTTAAAATAATTTCTCATAGTAATTATAATTATTATAATTACAATTATCCTTATAATTACCTCCCCCCCTGGAAAAACAAAATTCGTATACACGTCACTGGATCGGCCGATACGTGTCCGTTAACGGCTTCAGAAATGTATTCCGAACATATTAAAATATTCACAGGGTTATCCGATTCATAACGAAATAGAACTAATTTTATTCCAAAAATAGACAGGCAAATATGGTGATCACGAAATTCGACAATCTGCGAAATTTTCGAACAAGCGGAGTCTTAAAACAATAATATTATAACCCTGGTGTATGACTTTATTTTTGTACCACATAATAATTGAGAGCTTAATGAATCAATCTGATGTATTCATAAACCATAGTTTACTGATCACAGTTGTTTATCGTCGTAAAATCATTTGTACACTCAAATTGTTACTAACACAGTGGTTACATTTCGCACATAATATGTATTGTACAGGTTTCATTCAAATGTACACTTCGCTTTTCCAATCAGAACTAACTACGGTAGAACGTTTTTGTAACGACTACATTTATAATTTTATCGTTAGTGTAAATCGGACATATTAAATTTACTGGTTATCAAATAATTTCGTGAAAACTAACATACAAATCAGTAAAATTGATTGTAATGAAATATAGACCTATCGATTTTCTATTGATTGTTACGTAGGATATCGAATACATTATTTGGCTCAAGTAATACTGTGATAAACGACTATACAAAAAAAAAAAAATTGTTGCAATGCGTCATAACAGTAAAACAATAATAAATACAACTTTTGTTATTTCATAAATATTAACACTATATGTCATTATTATATACAGCGTGTATGAAATTAATGATAGCTAAAAAATCATATAAATAATTAACTGCCTGAATATCTGTGTACATTCATTTTGAGAAAAGCTGACAAATTGTTGGTAAAAAATACTTTTTAACGATCAGTTCATTCAAAAAAATATTATTAAATACTTAATAATAATCACTTCAACCGTATTATGTTCCTTGAAAATATGAAATCATTTAAAAAAAAAACTATTATTAATAAACAATGTCTAAGGACTAAAATGTAATTTTAATTTATGTTATTGGATGTTAAGCAGTAAAGACATTTTAATTTCTGTGAAATAAATGTATGCCTATTAAACATTTAAGTAATTATTTAAAAGTATCTTGTAATATTCAAAACTGGATAATACATTTCAGTGAGTATAAGTGATTGGAATATTCATTGATAGTTGTTTAGTATAATGTATCTATCCTAGTGCTCGATACGAGTTGATCTGTTGTTATTTGGTATACACAAAAAAATCATTGTTGTTATATTATATTATTTATACATTCCTTTAGTAACTAAAGTTTAGCAGGTACTTATACAGTTTTGTGAATTGTGTGTATTGAAAAATCATGTTTGATAATATTGCAGATAATTTTGAAAATAATGAAAATACTGTATAGAATTATTAATTTAGTACTAAGTAAACTAAGTATTGTGAGCATGTTAATTTTATTTTGGAAAAAATCTAAACTAAATATAAAATTCTAACCAATAATAAAAATGTATTTTTATATAAATACATATAATATTAATTATATTAAAATAATTTCACTCAATATTCGACGTTAAACTATTGTTTTGCGAAAAAAAAATAGTCCATATAAAATATTATATTGTAAGAAAAAAAATGAGGAATAATCGATTAAGAAAATTATTATGTATCCCAGTTTTTGGATCTTTTTTGTGTAAAATTTTATTTTTATATATCTCAAATGTTTTAGATATATTGTTGCTTGTGATGAATATTGTTTTATGTTAATTTTGTAATGAATATTTTTTTTCTATCACCATTTTATGTTAAGAGTTTTACCAAAGAGGTGACTGCAGACTGATTAATATTTCCATTAAGCCTTCATTTTCGTATTAAATTTTCCAATAGCACACTTTATCTTTATAACAATATTAAATCATAATTCCAATAAAAAGCTGCTGCCGTTTAATTAAATTGTATTTAAATATACGTCTAAAAATAGTATCATATACATTCCAATCTTAAAAAAATTATAAAAATTGTATTTTACAGATGGTATAGGAACAGCTTTTCAAAAAGTTGATACTTTCTGGTTTTATTTACACAAATTGTGTGTTTTAATATCGCAATATTATTACCATACTTTTCTTCGTTTCTCTGCTTAATTTATCTCCCCCTGAAAAATACATAGGTACACTGTGAATACAAATTCTATGGTATTATATATATAAATATATATATATGTGTGTGTATGTGTGTGTGGGTTGTGTAGTTTCAATCTAACATAGAGTAAATCGGTAATTTTCGAAACATTATAATTTATTGAATGGTATGTTATATTCAATTTTAGCTTTACAGTTACTATGATAATATTATTATTACGTCATCGGTCCAAATCTCCCAACATTGATGACGTTTCCGTTAAGATTTGATCTCTTGGTTTTGTTTAATACGAATAATTTGGCTGTGTTTTGATATATATATATATACGTTTCTTTTTCATATAGTTGTTGTGTTTAGAATCGTTTAAAAATTGCATGCAATGAGCCCGAGGTGCCAAAATCCGTCCAGCGCGTATAGCATAAACAACGGTTTATGTCTCGGCGACTATTTAGATTAGATCGCACGAATAGCTCTCTACAAGTGATACAATAATAATATTATAAAAATATTATTACTGTCGACAAAATATAGCAGGCGAGAACCCCTAACAATAATAACGTCTTTAATCGTATAATGCATTATATTATCATGATAATAACATTATACATATTATATTATTATTATCCTTAGGTTAAAGTTCCTCGTAATATTAATATAACATACTGTAGGTTGGCTTCGGTTTTCGTTTGAAAATGTTGAAAACATATCAAATAAAACATTTTTTCGATTGCAATGTAACGATAATAATAATAAAAATATGAGTTTCCTATATTTTATTCACCAACACTTGATTCAGCGGCGATACAAGTGTTGAACGCTTTTGTGTAGTAGGTACCTAGTTATTTTAAAATGATTTCGTTACAGCGTTTTCGTATTGTTATGTATACAATTTATAAATACAAATATTATATAAATATATATATATTTTTTTTTTTAGTCGAACAAAAACGTCTACCTATTAAAAATATGTAATGTCAATGTCATAAAGATATCGCCCTGAGTTCACACACAGGCCTATGTTTATGTTTAATAATATACAATACAACTAATACAATACGACGTGTAGATGTATTGTACTGTTTTTTAGCTATATTATATTATTACCCACATAAAAAATATAAATTTAAAAATGTAATATTTGTAACTTAATCGTTTCATATTTATGCTTTGAATGTATAATGCACATTAATTACCGCATTAATAATACAAATTTATATAATATGGTTATAATCTGTTAAAATTATTAATACTTTAATATATGGACTTAAAAAAATGATTTACATACTGTGTGTTTCTAATAAATATTATGTTTAAAACAATTTTAATGTATTGCTAAGTATACGGTGTTATGCGTGTGATTTATCGATGTTAATATTTAAGAGTTGTGTACTTATTGAAAATATTATAAACCTATAACCATTTTAATGTTTGCGCCGTTCTGATGTAATGTATTATTATTATAATATACTGAAAAAAAAACAAAACAAATAATAATAATATAGTATTTATTCATTCATATGGATAGAAGCGATTTTTGATTAAATGGGCAATTCCCCTACTATAACACCAAATAATAATAAAATTACCAATAATATTCACAATTAATGTCGGTCTGATAATAATATATTTTATTATTTCACTAATTGGTAATTTTTTTTTTTTAATAGGTATACTATAAACTATAAAAATGTTTTCTATACTGACATTCATTACAAGTAAAAAATCTGACTCAAAAATAGGTTAATCAGCCACTATATGTGAAAATAAAACATTTTTAGTTTTAGTGTACCTAACGCAAGTTTTTAAAAATTAATTGTTGATATGTTTTTTCGATCTAAACAAAAAAAAAACAGTAATTTCTCTAATAATTAATTGAAATATTCCACTGGATATTTGTATATTATATGCGTTAATTGGAAACTGTAAATCTTCAAGGAAAATAATATCCATACAATAGTCTAAGATTAATTCAGTTCGAATACTAATAGTTGCTAAACAACTGAATTAGATTTTTAACGCAAATCTTTTGTTATACCTGTCGTTTATTTGTAACCAGTCAGTACATGAACAATAAAAATAATAGTTTTGAGCAGTATGCATGGTTAAACATTCTCTATAAGCATAGCTAATGAATATTAAGTTTAATAACAACACTCAGAAAGATAAAAAGCAACTAACTTTCTTCTCGTCAAAATATAATGCTTCAACGAAGATGCTAACAATGTGTTCATTGGAATTTAACTCTCAATAAACTGTATAGGAAGTGTAGACAGTGTTTTTGTTTTGAACAGTACATAATTATAATATGTTGAACACACAACTTTTTAAACATTTAGTTTTGATATAATTCATACACTTGGAGTAGTCGAATAAGAAACTAAAATATTATCCTAAATTAGAACATAAAAAGGGGGCAATGAGGTAACCGTTCTGTTATACAGGTACTAGAGTAAAAATATGGTATATCTGATCATTGATTAAGGTACTGTAACAGGCATGTTCAATTTGACTCCATGAAAAATCATTGCATACCTACGAAAAACGGCTATTAGTGAATATGATGTCAGCATATATTACCAAGTACATCATATGTTTTATGACGTATTAATATTGTTGGTATATTCATTTATATTACTATAAGTAATACGGTAGGTGGAGTTAACTTTTTCTGTAAAAAAATTAATTATATTACCTATTAATAACTATAATACGGTATAATATTATATTATTTATATCACATTGTATTGTTATTAAATTTTTAGTTAATACCGAAATTATCGTAGGACGGTGTGAATAGGTTCATGGAATAAATAGAAAATAGAATAAAACTAATCTAAATGCTATGAAAATATCATTGTGTTATAAAATATGATAATATACGTAAATGTTTGAAGTGACCACGAATAATAATTTTGAATTACCCACAAAGAAATAATTACTAAAATATTTGATTACATCCATTTTGAACTTCAAATTTCTAAAAAAAACAAGTCGTTCGTATGTTATAATATTATAAGTAACATTTTACTAAATATTTTTTCTTCTGCGAGGGAACTAGGGAATCGTAGATGTGATTTTGAGTATTGTGCAATGGAAAAACAATAAACAAAATTTAGATATTTTTAAATGTAAACACAAAAAGTGGCAAACTTTTTTTAATCTATTATTTCATAATATCTAAGAAATGCTAATTTCAATTCTCATCTAGTGTGTTTAACCATTTATAAATTTTATCAAATTAAAACTGGTTTGGCGTGAAATATCCAGTTTTCGGTAGTTTTAGATACTATGAATTTATTCGATGAATGTATTGGCATAAATGTTATGTGTGTGTATGTTTTTTTTTCTTTTGTACATCATCAAGTTTTGGGGCAGTAAAGATTCTTCGATATTCAATTTCGGGGGCTGGTATCTGGTAGAAAAACGGAACGGTACTTTGGTGGGTTAGAAGTAAAAATCCTAAGTACTTTTCAAAATTAATAGAAAAAACAACAACAAGAGTATTTTCTCAACATCGTATCACGATATCGAGATATCGATGATTTCGAAATTTCAATGTAAAACAATATTTTAAAATAATTATATTTTCAGTTATGTATGTTTTGATAGGTAATATTAAATTAATTCATAAATAAAGATGGTAACTGTTTAATTTATTAACTATTAAGTTACTATTAATAAGTTAATTTTACTAATTTAGTACAACTTCTTATATTATAATAAATATTAAATAATGTAAAAAGTAATCAATTAATAGTTACCGATAACATTTAATTCGACATCGATATCGAAACATGAAAAATAAGCCACTGTATCAATATCGATACCGATTTGGGGCTACAATCAAACAATAATTGTAACTTAAGCCGGGTAACCACTTCTAGGTAGCTATAATATAATAGTAGGCTTCTAAATTTAAAATATTTCAAAATTGAAAATTTCACTCTTTTCGAAAATATATTCCAATGAAATAATGAAAAATATTTTTTCTTCTTTCAAATGTGTTCGGTTATAGATGATTATAAATAATATATTGATTACACACTTGGAAATAAATAAAAACATATTATTTTTCTTGATTTATTATTTCATATTTATATATTCTATATGTAGTTATGAAAAATATTTCTGTCATTATTTCGAGAGTAAAAATATTTTTTATATAAGTTTTAAAATATTGTTATATTTGAACCGTCAGCGATCCAAAAGTTAATCGTTTGAAATAAAGTTGAAGTCAATTTCAACAGTGAATTAAATAATAGTGTATTTTCTGTAGTTATAAAGTGTACAAAAGTCGTATAATGTGTGTGTATGTGACTGAGTGATGCCCTGGACTCTTTTATTTAATACTTAAATCATATTTTGTATACTGTAAAAGTTTACGGCTCACAACTATTAAGAGTGGTTTATGTCTATACATTGTGAGTATAATATTATAATATAATTATAATATAGTATAATATAATATAAATTCGCAGATCCATGGCTCTCAACTATATGTTATGATGTTGAGTTGGTTTATGAGTTTGCAACTTAAGAGTTAAAAGGCAATGCTTAAATTTGTTAAGTATATCATAGATTTGTTAAACAGCTTATAAATTATATATTTATATGTAAATATGTAACATATTTTTTGTTTCATACAATAAAACAAATTTTAAAAATGTTCACTTGGAAGTTGACGATTATAAACTTTTAGATATAACAAATATTTTATTTTTATTTTTCACGGAAATAAAATATTTCAAGAAAATATATTTCATGAAATTTTAAAACCCTATATAATAGTATAGCAGTAATTTAGAACTCGACAAACAAAAAATACCTATTCTAGCTAAAAAAATATCCAAAATATAAATAGATGATATTCTTATAATAACTATATGGTTGTAACATGGGAAAATACGGTATCTCAAACTATATAATATCATAGATAAGTACATGTATATTATGGTAAAATATGTCAAAAATTATATTTTAAAGTAAACAAAACACGTATCAAAGTTTTATAGTTAAAAGCAGAAGAGCCGTATGAACTGTTATGATAAGTACCTAACGATATTGTAAATAACATTATTTTTTGCATTTTGAAACTAAATTTGTTTGCAATATATAATAGTAAATCATCATGTCGATACGAATATTTTATGGTATAATATTATTGTTATCCAGTTCAATTGAAATATTATGACACGCGTTGTACTGTCTTAAAAGTTACAATATTATTTTATTTTGTACCATTTCACATGAAAACTGTGTATTTTTCTAATGCAGGGGCTCAAAATTATATTATTTAAAAAAAAAATGGTGCAAGAATACGGTACCCGTGTTTGTTGTGTGAACATTTATAATATTATATTATGCGTGATTTAATTTATATTTTATGGTGCCTAAGTACCTTTGATTGATTTAACATTGTTTGTAAAGTCAAGACATTCGTCGTTGTACTCAACCGATCAGCATGACGTTTCATTTCGTTTGAGTTTTATTTTTTAACAACTAACCCATTTTATTATTTCAATTCGTATTAATTAAAAATATTAATTAGAAATATCATTTTGATGGGTTTCTTTTCCACGTGATGTCATTCTCTCCATTGGACACAAATACAATATTATGAAACATGATTTTATCCCTCTGTCGTCTTGGAAACGAGAAAAAAATATTGAACCGAACAATATCAGCCATTTGTTAAACGGTCTTTGCTTAACCACACTATTTCACATCGCCATTATGTTACCAAAGTTTGATACCGCGTCACCACGAGGTGGACACTATACATATAAACATGCCATATAAACAAAGTCATATATTTTATATATCTTGTTGTTGGTGCAGCCGTCCGTACTTATACACATTAATGTAATCAATATGGAATAATATGTATAATAAATCTATAGTTATCGATTGTTTCACGTTTGTACTATACATATATACCACAAAACTAAAAACAACGTAAACTACAACCGACCACCGTCGTTAATTAATAATATATGTTGTTGTTTTGGTAACTTTACCAATCACAATAATATTATTATGTTCGTTAAATATAATTAATATTGGCTCAACATATTTGTATAATGTATTATTATATAAATACAAACTTGTTGAATAATATTCTCATACGAAATAAGTTTTGAATTTAAATTACATTCTACTCATTAGAAATACATGATTCATAATTTATACAATGAACATAAAGTAAATACAGATTATTGCAAACAAATAAAATAAGTACATCACAGTTGTATACCTATTTAAAATAAATTAAAAACTGCATTATTAAAATGTGCTATTAGGTATCTATAATAACTAAAAAAATGTAGTTTTCAGTCAGTTTTTGAAATCTATATTATATATTTTATCGTAAAATGTATGTTTAAAATTGAATAAAAGAACGCTTTATACAGTATACAGAATTGCAAAATAATGTAATTTAAAATCAGATGCGTAGGCACGTAACAAGATTAAAACAACATAATATTTATAACATGATTTGTTTTCAAATTTAATTATCCATTGGATGAATAATAAAATGTTGTATTTTTTTCTGAACACGTTTAGTCAAAGTAAATGTACTTTATAAATATATAGTTACTTATAATTAGGTAATACATAATGTAGTAAATTTATATTTGTATTTTTTTTTTTTTTATTAACGTTTTTTAAATATGTACCTAATCAATTCTTCAATACTGTAATATAATTGTATACTATGAAGTCTTCAAAATCGATAACCGTATATGCATCTTAGCTCTTCAAATCTTTAAAAAAAAATATATCTTATGTATCTTTTGTTATAAAAGTTCCAAGTTTTTATATTAAAAATATAAACTATACATACACTTTATTTGGAAGTACAATAGTAACTATATATACTCGTCGTTGTTTCTCCAAAGACTTCATACATTTTTTTCAACTTTGACTGGGTCTGGTTTGATACTCAATATAACTACTCCTGGTTGTTAAAGTGTATAATACGCCTTATCCATCCTTCAGCAGAGTCAATATTATGATTATATAGTGATGAGATACTCGTAACTCGTATTATATTTATGTAAATAATATAGAGACTCTTAATTAAAATAAACACAGAACAGCTAAGGACCATACAACTTCACTTATAAAAAAGTAATTTACTTACTTGTAATTTGATCTTATATCCAAGTAATTTGTGTATACTTACAAATTACAAAAATACAAGTACGAGAGATGAAAAAGTAAAATGTACAAGGAGCACGTTAGTTGATTAGTTATGTACTTAGGGTGCATTTGTATAAGTTTATTGCAGGTGGTAATTTTATCATACTCATTTAGTTGAAAAATTCGATATTAGTGGCGCAATATGTTCAGATGGTAGTCATGGTCGGTTGGAATACGTGATTTTCAACATAATTATCCTGCTGTGTTGTTCTGAAATATTAAATACCAGTTGTACCTATACCGATTCAGCATAAGAAAATTATCAGTTATAAGATATGATGTTCACTGCTGAAGGTTCGGTTTATGTGTGATAACTTTTTGAGAAAATCTGAAGCGATCAAGTCTTGTCCTACTGCACAATGTCACAAAGGAGTTAAAAAACACATAACTAACTGATTAATCTTTCATGTTTGATTTTCATGCTCGACACAGCTGGAAAACTACCATAGAGTATCTTAAGATACTAGCTTCTACTAATATTACATGCTCATTTGGATTATTGCAATTTTCAATTGAATATTCAGATTATGGTATCAAGATTCAAAACATTATAATATATTATTGACATAAAAAAATTCCAAGGAAAATCACAGTACTAACTATATATCTTATTAGTACTCAGAAACATAAACAGTTCTAACACCACTCATGATTCATAGGACGTTATTGTCTCTGTCTCAAAACCTAGAAAAAATTTCTTAAAATCACAAACTACCTAGTGGATATACTCAGGCTGTAAAGTTTTTCTTTTTAAATAATATCTTATGGTAGAAAAGTGGTAGTAATGTGACTACAGATTCACTTTATATTGGCTTGACAAAAAAAAAATCTAAAATATTTAGATGTTTTTTAATCACAAGAAAATATTTAATATTTTTTAACTGCTATATGTAGTCTATATAGTCTTTGAAAATAATGTTTACTTAATGAAAAAAGAAAAAAATGTTATCTGTATAGAAATAAATTAAATTAAATTATATCTATAAAACATAAATATACCTTAATATTATGTAGTGAATACTTCAAATATATGTATAGTATTTAGTTGTATGTTTCTAAATTACTACAAAAAATAATATCGATCCTTTCGAAAATTTGTTTTACGTAAAATATTCCCATTTTTTCATGTTTCGTGTTAGTATTTTCTTATTACTGTAATAAGTACCTAAGTACTGAGAATTTCCTATTTTTAACACCCTGACAAACCAACAAGATTAAATTTTTTCCAGAAACCACCCTTAATGTTGAAGTTTGAATCAAACGTTCTACTCTAAAACACATATACATATATATATAAAAATAATGTATTATATAAACACATAATAAATTATGAATCCAATACTTTCCTTGTGGCTTGTTTCTATCCAAATCTCAGAAAATGGTCGTTAGATACGACGGTATTTTTTAAAAACTAAATTCCGACATTATAGATAAGTATTATCCCAAAAACCAGGTGATTACCTCGTACACTACCAATATAATGAACGGTGTGAATAATTCGGGATAAGTATAAAATATGTATAAGCACTACTTAACTTAAAACTAATTTAAATATTTTTTAAATTTCTTTTTATGCAGGTAGTAAAATAAAATAATATACGTTAAAGTCTCAAGTTCTCTGGAAGTATAATATTTAATATATAATATTATTATTGAATTACAAAAAAAAAAAATATCGTTAAATACTCAATGTTTTCAAAGTTTAAGTTTCAAATATCTATAAAAAGCATTATTATGCTCATGTAATTTTTTTAGATTCTTAGATTTCTGATAGCACTTCTTATTAAAATCTTTTTATTACCTTATCAAGCCTTAGCTATATAAATTGAAATTTTTTAAAAAAATTAACTACAAAATAACTTGCAATTTACTTTATTGTGACAAATGTTGTCAACATTTAAACTTCTAACACGTTTTTTTTAAAACCATATCTAAGTATTTTAAATTTTTTTAATATTTTTTAAGTACAATTTACATATATTTATTATTTATAGTAACGAGTGTTCCATAATTAAATTCTATATACATGGTATAATATACTTAAGCATATTATATTCTACATGTAAATTATAGTTATCACAACGTTCCCATTGCTAATTTTTTTGAAAAAAAAAATCTAGCTAAAAAATTCAAAAAAAAAATGTTCAGAAGATAATCCTAAATTTTCATCAATTATCTAAATAATCCAATGTCTGAACCTTAAAATGTAAAGCAAAATGTTTTGGTTTTTATTTTTTAAGTGCAGCCTAGTTAATTTTAGCCCTGAAGTTTAAAATAAAAAATGTATCAAAGTTACCCCGGTTATGGTACCTATATGTATAACCACTAACGGTCGATCATAACTGTTTACTAGACTATTTTATCGATTGAAAAAGTGTATATTTTTTTTTATAAATTTATAACAATGTAATTTTTAAAACAATGGTGTGTTGTTATGTTTATTAAAATAGTTGAAAGTTTAATGTATTATTATCATTTTTTTTATTTATGTTTTGACAGCCCCTAATCAGCTCATTTCATTTGGCTGTTAGTTATGAGTACACGTTATTAATAATACATATTATGTACCTGATAAAATTTAAAGCCATTTCATAAATAATAATATAATAGCTGGTTATAATATTAATATGTTGAATGTTGATACTTTGCCAGTGTATTACCTATACATTTTTAATGAATCTGGTGTGCGGTTCTTTTTCATTGCATATGGGAATATTTAATTATTGTTTTATACTAAACTTTCAGGGTTCATTGATTTTTTTATGACCCAGTTTAGAATGAGCTTTATTCTTCTTCGGGCCAAATTAAGTTTATCGGTTTTGACTAGGATTCTGCTTTATGATTAAATATAATATAATATATACGAGTACCTATTAATTCATGGCCGGTCACTATAGCAACTAGAATTTTGAGAATTTGTTTTAGCGTTCAATGTATTTATAGATATTTAAGTAATTCAGTATTTGTATATTATAATCAATCCATCATCGTACGGAACAGATATAAACTATATTTTCAAGTATTGGTTTTTACGTTTACTGGATTTTAACAAGTCATGATATATTATTGTTTTGCTACACGCCCCAAATCATTCTATACTTACCGAATTGATTCCAAAGAATGCGATATTTTTTTTCTTCTTAAAGATAATGATTTTGTCTATGTATATCATATATTTTGAATAACCCGTTATTTTTCTGATGACATTTGATATGTATACTAAAAGTGAACGTTATATTTATAATTACATAAGTATAATAATACATTAGTGATGATTATTTTAAAGGTGCACACTAATTTTCTCGAAATGTTTGAAGGTGTGTGGAAACATATTTTTACTATTTTGATGACATCATACATTATTTATTTCATATTACGTTGTTGAATGATGTCTGAGAATATCGTTCATAAAAAATCAAATTTCCATCTAGTACCTTATTATAGGTAGTTTTTTTTATTAAAAGTCACCTTTTTCAATAGTCGCCAGTTATTGAACTCACTTTTGGAAAAGAACATTAATTGAGTCCATTAACCAAATGAATCAATAACGTAAAAGGTCCAATAATTGAATAATATACATTATATTTTTGATGTGGGAAATAACATTTTGAGGCCAACCTTTCTGGCTCTGTGCCACCCACGTCGTTTATCTTTGCTTTGAACACTAACAAATAATTAACTACTCGTTTGAAACTCGAATTTTATTGATTAACATTTTCAATAAAATATACCAGTTTGGAATGTGAGATAAAAAATGTTTTCTTCGTTCAATAAACTAAATCACTTTTTTAAAAAAAATAGTAATTATGTAAAAAAAATATTTCAAAAAGCGTATTTGAGGTAACACTATTTGAAAAAAATTATTGTTCAAAAATCACTTTTATATATTATTTTATTCCAAATAAGAAACACCCACTTTCTCCGTGCTGTTTCTTATTTTGAATAGAGTATAGCTATAATTTTAAGTTTTTTTCTACTTTTTACATGTTGTCTGCTTCATGCTTTATAGTATTTAAATAATAAATTAGTATATTTTTAAAAATATTACAATAATAACCTAACCTAAACTAACAATAGAAATGTTATGAGTTTATAATTGATAATTTAATATCTCAAAATAATCAAAATCTATCAAAAAATGAAAAGATAATATAATTTCCAGTGCTACATTCAATTACATGATATTTTTAATTTACAATAAAGTTGAATATCATTTTAATTACTGTATTACATGATTAGTGATTATATAATCGTTATATTTATATTATAACGAAAAAAAAATAAGTACCTAATTCAATCATTTCAAACAATTTAAGAAATGTTCCTTGACAATTAATTAATATACAATTGCAATTTATAATACATCATTTTTTTGGTGCATAATAAATTCATACAATCTTTTATTATATTATTATTATATATTTTGTTATAACAATTCATTGCTATGATGAATGGTGTCTATGTGATGAAAAAAAATATAAAAGCAACATAAAATATTGTTGAAATCTTTGCGAGAAGGCCTGTCTTATTTGTTATTTGAGTTTGATAAAGTTACAAAATCGGTTTTTTTGCAACATATTTTATTCACAATAAATATACGTTTTGACAGATTATAGATGCTTTTGAGACATAGTGTGAATATTTTTACAATATATCAGCGCAACCTAAACTTATATTCATAGTGAAACCAGACCAGACTAGTATACAATTACTAATTAGGTACCAATAAAGTACCTATTTAAAATTTTTAAATGCTCTATTAAGTTTATTTTATTTGATGAGGTATATTATTATAAATGATAATGCTTGGGATTTCATAGAATACGCAGCAAATTACTGTTTTTCTGAGAAATATTTTGAATATTATAATTCCAAAATTGAATAAAACAGTAAGAATGCTATGTATTATTTTTTTGATGAACAACAATGTCTTAAATGTATGCATTATAATAATTTGTCATTAAATAATAACTGTATATAATTTTTTCAAATTATTTGGTTCAAGTTTTATTGGATTATGTATTTAAATTATCAAATTAAAGTAATTCTATTAATTGCAAATATTATATATCATTATATAATTTACATGACATAATAATGATTGTGTTAGTATTTATGAAACATGATTATTCAAACGCGTTTTATAAAAGCTCCAACTGGGCTTCACTTAAAATCTTTATTGTTTAAAACTGTAAAAAACAATTTATATGCCATCGCATTTGAACATCATAGGTAATTACATTCAACTGTATTTAGACAAGATAATATAACTGTAACTGCAGTATATAAACTGACACAAGATTATATTATGTAATATTTAAATTTAATTTATCTCTGCATTTGTGTTCATTGTGAGTATGGCAAAGTGAATTCAGTCAAACAATGTTAAATCTTCATAAAATTAGGGACAAGTAATCGTGCATATATGTCGCTCAGTTTTTTAATGGGGATTGTGTCTAATAAACAAAACGTTGCATTATCACAATTTATACAAAACTGAAGTTATGGTACTTTTGAAATTCAAATTACTTCTAATGACTAAAACAAACTCAAAACAGCTAACGATAAACAATTGTATTTATAAATAAATATATGTATCAACAGGGATTAGGTTTTCAATATCTTAAAGAAAATTAACACTTGACGTGAAGATAATATGTGAAATCTTGAAAATTAAATTACTTGTATCTCGCATGAGTGCCTTATTTGCATCTCTTAACGCTGTGAAGATGGAATATATTATAAACTAATATTGAAGGTCACGTTCGTTACAATTAAAATTTACTATAATTCAGTTTTGTAAATTATTTTAAACTTGCAGACTAGCTGATAATAATTAAAAATGCCAGGCAAGAGCGCACAACGGAGATTACTTCTACGGAACTACAAAGTGTTACATGTTATAATATTATTATATTATCACAAAGGTATAGTGATTGAAAATATTTTTAGATAATTGAGTATTAAAATCTTTAGATACCTATATATATTATCAGCATGTGTACGTCATGCTGGAATGAATATTACCTCGCCTGCTATATTTCAAAATATGGTTATTAAATGAATAATGGTTTTTAAATTACAAATCCATATATTTTATATCCACTAATTAGACCAAAAACCTAACCAATATCAATATAACATAAATGAACATTAAATGTTGAAATAAAAAAAAAACTGTGGTTTTAGCAAATTTAGGTCAGCTATCATGAATTTACAACAAAGTGACACCGATACTTTGAAAATCGAAAGAAAACTATATTCATTATTTGTGAAATTGTATGTTGTGCTGTTTGGGGTATTTATAAATATTGCATGCATGTTATAAATTATAAAGCTTATTAGTTTATGAATTAAAATGTGATTTATTTAATTTTAAAACTAAAGGTTTATGATTTTTTACAATAGGACATTGGAGACGTGACTATAAAAAGTTATGTTCTTACCCTGTAATTCCTTTTTATTTACTTTATACGGACTGTGTTTTTAATTTTCTAGCTAATTTAATTAATTCATCAAAAATCTGGCTCCGTCAGTTATGTTATATTTTAGTACGGTTTGCAATAAACCGGAAGTATCTGCGTTAAGTCTTTTCTAGGAAAAGAGATTAAGGACGGAGTGAGAAATGTGTACATAATATATTGAAATTAATATTTTTATGAGATATTTTTAAGTATGTTTTTTGTTTATTATTATTCTTATTATTATTTATTATGCCAGATATCTTTTACAATCTGCACATGAGGTGTGCAATAAATACAAGCTATGAAAATATGAAATTAAATATAATCACATTTAAAAGTATGTGAATAAGACGATTCTTATTTGGTTTACACGATAGATATTCATTTTTTTTATCTTGGGATGGAATACGAAGACCATAACTGAACTTAAAATTATTGAATCAAAAATATTTTTAGATTCTGAGCGGAGTGAGGAAGTTAGTTGCTTATTAATGGTGTTTATTTATTTACATTTTTTTATCCTGTACACAAAATGTCTACCAGAAGGAGTAGATCGATTTCAACATATAGTATCTTATCATTTATCAAATTGGATCAAGAATCAAGATGGTACTTTAGAGAGGTTATTTTTCAATTTTCTCAAGTTATTCAATGCCACGAGAAAAACCACCGACAAATCACAAAAAAACCACTAAAAGCGAAATTTTAATTTCGAACGCTTTGTTTATCACCATAGAAACGAAAAAAAAAATAATATTAATTAACTTACATGGACATAATAAATAATAAAAATATAAAATATTCAGGCTGACAAACCGTCTCCGCTCAAAATCGTTTTTCTTATACAATGATATTATACAATTGAATTCAAGTTTAAAGCAATCCATTATATATTGACCTACTTGAAACCTCCTGTACAGCAGAGCAACATCCACTTACCCGCTTTTTTTTTTTTTTCTTTTTTGTCCGTGATAACAAAATTTAAAAATGTATAAATAATGAATATTCCGATGCATTAACTTGTTTTTATTTTTGTTTTAGTTATTTGTAATATAATATATCAAGTAAGCAAATAATTATTTGCATGATACCTTGAAACAGAGCCCAAATATTTTTAAACTATACGTACGCATATTTATCTATACGTTATTATTTTTTTATTTAGATAATCGGGTACATGTGAAGATTTAAGATTGATTAAAAATATTAGATACAATCTCGACAAGAAGAATTATTTTAACTAACTTAATTGATAAATAAGTATCATTGTAGAGTTATATTATCATAGTAAGTATTTATCGATAACAATAATATGTTATGCTTGGAAATTATAATTTTCTTACTTTTATGTTATATATATATAAATATATTTATTTTTTTATTTTGATTGGTATTTTAAAACTCAATAAAGAAATAGGTATTTTAACCTACAAACAAACAGAAATATTCATTAAAATATCTGTTATTGCCTTATTGGTTATTTCTTATTACACAAAATACAATTTTCTATTCTGACGATATTAAATATTTTTCTTTCTATTTGGCTGAACTACATATTGGTGAACATTCAAATACAGAGGTGCTAAATTAATGAAACCTCACATACCCATAGTGATAAAGCCCCTCCAATGATGTTTCATAACTAAATAAATATACTGTTACGCTATAAAAATGATATCATTACTTAAAAGTCATATATATTGAACTTCAACACCTATCCCATAAGACTTCTCAAAATATTACTTCGTAAATATATAAATTCAATTTAATTATTTAAATATTGTCAACTTTACTCAAGTTTTCTTACAAAATCACTTCCAAATCCCGTGTCCATATCATAATTGATTGGCATCCTGAAATACTAGATTTTTTTATGTAAAGCTAAGAGTATATTTTTCAAATACTATATAAATTTACATTATTACACCTAACGTCACTGTATCGGCAGACTTTTATGACATGTTTTAAAATGTATGTGAGACTAACTATTTCGTTGATAATGTAGTGCACATATTTTCTTAGTTTTGAAAAATTACCACATTTTTCCTTATTTCTTCATGTTTTCCTTTTCGTATTATATCATAACATATTGATCAGTTAAAATACTCTAAAATACACTACCTACCAAGATGCCATTTATATGTCATTTCTCTCTTAGAAATAAAATATATCGGATTACTAGTTTATCGAGTATGTTGTCATATAATATTTTTCCAGATGAAAAATCACCAACAGTCAGATATTGAATATCATGAAATAATAATAATAATGAAAATAAATATATACCGAATATGTCGATAGGTGATCGAAATAAGGTGATATGAATTTAAATTGTATCAATAACTTCTAATGTCCAAAATTGTGGACACGTACGAGTTGGATACCAAACAGAAGGGATGTTTACAAGTTACATAAATTTACAATACGGTGTTGCTTCATTTTTACGCGTGCAAATTTGACGCATTTTTTTTTTTTTTTTTTGAGCAAACTTTGTGACTTACAATTTACAATACATTGTACTTGTATCATTTGGAAGTTTCGATTTTATCACATATTAATATTTTCCATTTATTACAGCGTTAATTATACGTTTATAGCAAACATCTACATATTATAATATTAAAAATAGTCTATACCTATAATATCACTATAATATGTTTTGTATTATTGTCTGTTTCGTTTTAATTGTGCGTAATAAATTAAAATTATACTGCAACTATATTATACAATTCAATAAAATATTTTATTACTACTGATTTAAATATTAGATATATTTCAGACATAAACAAATATCATCGTAAGCATGGACTACATTATTTTATTGAAATATAACATAACAACATATAAACTCATGACTAAAATAATGTTTTATAATATTTTAATAGCAGCAGAAAATCTAAAACACTTAATTTAATGTTAAGTAATAGTAAACACTCGTAAGCATTATTATGTTGACCTCAAGCCAATACAACTCCTTTGTCTTGTATTAACTTGATATTTTGCAACGAATTATAATTTATTTGAAAATACAAATTAATGAATTCAGTTTAATTATTTGATTAGATTTAATGAATAAAAAAAATTGCAATACATTTCGTTTATAAATAATACAATTTAATAATACAAATCTCCAAAACATAATTTTATTTGCACAAATTTTTCTCAAGTAATTTTAAGCCTGAATCCCTGACATAATATTATACAGTTTACGATAAAACAAATTCGAATATAGTTGGTAAAAATGGATTAGTGATAACATAAAAAAAAATGCAATACATTATATTGAAAACTAAATTTTTAATTAAAATAAATGTATGACAATATGCCGGAATTATAACATAAAAATGTGTGTTTAACACTGTATTAACCAAATCATCACCGGGTATCATGGGATATTGTATAGGTACTATTCAATTTAAATACTTTATCATCTTTATGAGATGTATAATTTGTTGCGATCAATAGACCAATTATTTTGAAACAATTGTAAATGTATCTCCCTCTCAATTAATATTAACAGTCACCTATTTTATCCTTAGATTTTATTCCACTGTGATTATGAGTTATCACACACAATCATGTTGAATTATTATTCATGCTGTACCTAAATAGAACGTGAAACTGCAGCTATTCTCAACAGTGCGTTCTTTCAGGAGTATTTTAAATTCAAACTTGGAAATAACGCACAATTCAGAAGGACTGTTGTTCGAGTTTATGACCAAGTTACAAGATTGGCTCATCTTTAAATAATTATAATTCGTAAGTTCATGATACGACAATTGGGAATAATTCAGTTTGAATACGTACAATAATCGCGCACGATTCTTGCATTGAGATGACAAATCCCGGATTAATTCGTTAAACTTTGATGATTAAAGCCAATATTTTTAAAAGATTTTACGCCAATATAAAATATGACCAAAATAGTTAACGTGTTAACTGTCTTGCCAGTTAATTTTTTAATTAAAAAAAAACAAAAGTTAAACACGAGTAGAATTAAAATATGGCAAGTGCTAAGAATAAAAAACACGATGCTGGGATAAGAAATTAATATTTTATTGGTAAATGTTTTATCGTCTCTGTTGTTTTAATATACATATATTCTACTGTATTGGTTAATCGAACTAATCTAAGACACAATGATAAATATAATGCGAAATTAATGTGTAATAGGCAATCATATAAAACAGTTTTAACACAAAAGAATAAGTTATCTAAATATTATTATTGTTATTATTTAGACTTTTTAGATATAAATAGTTAAATAGTGTTTAAAAATTGCACTATCTTTTTAATAGAACAAAAATCGTTTCTATAGATAATGGTTATTTTAGCGTTTTTACCGTATTACACTATGCACTACTATTTACACCGAGGTAAGAAAAATAACTTGTAGTTGAGTACATTTTAGATTTTTTGTTTGCTTTTAATATAAGTACAGCGAGCTTCACTGAATGTGATCACTAATTTATAGAATCAACCTTTTACTGGAATCATTAAATAAAACCATAAATTAAATAATATTTGTCAAGTTAAATTTACCTTTTATTTGATTACAATTGTGCGCCAGATAATTGAATCACTTGCATGGCTTTCAATAGTCAAATTATGATTACAAGATTCACAAAATCTCAAAAAATCCAAAACAATTTTATCAGATTTATTATGTTTTTAATGTTATATTTATAGACCTCCTCATTCTCCCTACAAAGTCACAATCCATGTTTTTTAATATGCAAACACTGGAACCGTGATTTATGCAGCTCAAATTCAAATTATTGTAAGAATATTGACAAATACCTATGGTATTGCCCTAAAATGTACAAAACATGAATTTTAAAATAAAACCAATAAATATTGTCAAATTGTGAATTATCTTACATAAAAACACTAAAACCAAAGTATATTATGCTTAATTAATGTCTGTAGGTAGCTCCGCACATAATATTTATGACAGACTTTATTCTATACATTTAAAAAATTATAATATTAAAATAAACACCTTTTAAAAAAAATTAATATTTTATTACTTACTATTCATCATAATTATTATATTTTATTTATTTTTTACTTTACATAGGTAACGGATATCTATTTACATTATTAATTATTAGTCATCTTTTTTATTTTATTACATTATGTGTTAGCAAACATTCTTTTTGTAATTTGAATTTATTTGCATGGTAAAGAAATTATGATAATCATATAACATAAAATATCGCAGTTATAGGTACAGCAAATATATTTATTATTATTTATTATCGTTTGTTGTTTTTTTCAGTAATATTATGTATAATAGATTTTATTTTTATTACACTAGTAAGTATAATAAAACTAGATGTTTCACTTGGCATTTTTCCGTCCAAAGATTTGTTATTTTTTTTATAAATATATTTGTAAACAACTTTATATTATGCCACATTTCTACAAAATTATAATAGCAATATAATAATATCAATGGTAACCAATGTCCACTGTTTAAATAAATAAAAAAAAATTTTTTTATGAGTTGATAGCTGAAAAAAAGAACCTTTAACAAGGTACCTATATTATAGGAATTGAAAAAATAAGCTATGAACACCCTTCAATTATTAATATTTATATAACTTTTATTGAAAATGGTCCAGTGAATCTATTGACTTCGGATAACCCAACATCCATTTTTATCTGTACTCCTGACTTTGGCCGTGGAAAAATAGAAAATGTAGTACTATAAAGGTGTATTTTGGTTTTAGAATACCTACCTCTGTTCACGGGATAATCATCGTCGGTGTACCTGCTTTGTGAACTTATTCGACCGATATAGACAATTTGCCTGTGGCAGATTAGATTTATCACGTGGCACAATTCGAACACTCGAACGTGGTTCAAACTAATGTCAAAACTTTCCAGATATCTTTAAAAACAATTTCTCAAAATCATTCAAGTAGTTGTTGAGTATATAAGCTACAAACACACATTCAACTCTCATATTATCAGATATAATTTCTTAATTCAAAGCCATACATATATTTTATGTTCGTTAAAAATACTAATTTTTACTAAGTATGTTTACTATTACTATTAATGGTGTAATTAAATAATATGTATTATATTATAATCGATATACATCAATAGTTTTCAAAAGCGCAGGGAGAAACAAAATACAAATTAAGGAAAAACGTGAATTTTTACGCAAAATCGGTTTTTAATAGCATTTGGTTTTTGGTGTAAATCTAAAACGAACAACTATAGATACCTGAACATGACATTTTCACTGGTTGTTTATATTAGCAGTTTCTGTACACGATAAAATGTTCAAAATATTTTCAGATTCCAATTATTTAAGTTTTTTTTCTATGAATATCAATACAATTTTAGTTGTTGGGTAAAAAAAGATCGAAAATAAAATACAATGCTTCCAATATATTGTAACAATAATAGTAGACAAATATTAAAAATACATGTCACTATAATTTGTATAAGCATTTTAAGTTTGAATTTTGTCAAAATACGCAAATTATTTTGTGTTAAAAATTCGTAAAAATGTTTATTTTTAAATCTAAGATTTTAAAATATTATTCAATACTCTATTGAATGTCAATAAAATATTATTTGTGTGTCAAAAAGCGTGAAAATGTAATGCAAGACTCCTGATATTTGTTACAATAGCAGTTAAATATTATTAAAATTTCATATGAACTTATTTTTAAGAATTTAAAATTCAAATTTTTAAAAAAAAACTATAAAATTTATAATTTAAAAATGTATAAAATGTTCAACTTTTATAGCTCTGGATTGAAAATTTAAAACAAGCTTTCACGTAAATAGGACGTAACTAAATTACTTTCACAATGATGTCATTAAGTATACTTGGTAATAATATCATAGGCTGACTGGCCATCTTCGCTCAGAATTGTTTTTCGTATACTATGATATGATATCATTGAATTCAAATTTAACGCCATCCATTACGGTGACCAACTTTTAACCTACTGTACAGCAAATCGACACCTATTTGCCCACCTTTTTTACTTTTATCTTACGCATGAGAACTGCAAAAATACATACGCAGTCAAAATTTCATGTAGGTTTGTATATTATAATATTCTTAAAAACGTTGTTCGCAATTCATGTAAAATACATAATGTATTAGTATAATCGTAAAATATATCGTTTGGTGTAAAACGTATTAACGCATTTCAAGTTACACTTTTTGATATATCCTATATAATAATATCATGTTTATTTGTTTTGAAGAATTTCTCACATTGAAATTGTATATAAGAAAGAACATGATAATGGGGGTATATATAAGTTGTCTTTTGATGTAATAGGGTTCTAAGCCAGACAACATTATATTGAACCTTGTACAAACCACTATATTCAACTTAGTATTACGTTCCTAAGTATTATGAAAAGTTTGTTTACTTTTGTAACCATTATATTATTCCAGACGTCGAAGGAACAGTTTTTACCAAGAAAACTATTCTGAGCAATTGATGTGTATTACTTATTTTGGAGAACAAAACTATTATTTTGTTGTTCGAGCAATTTTGTATGAAAATAACATTAAAAATAAAATATCAATAATCGGGATTTGTCATATTATAAATTTATAATATTCTAATATCGAGTTCATTATTCTATTGTGTGTATCGTAGCTCTGTCTTTTCAGTTTATGCCAACGATATTGGTGATGTTAAAATAGAAAACTGTTGGTTAAAGAACAACTGTTTATTTTTTTGGTACTGAATTTCGTCATTATTTTTGCAATGTTTATTTTCATGAAATTAAAACTATGGAATTAAACCTCGTGGACAGTAATTATTCATTGATCGATAAACCCATTTTTTTTTTTGCAATCCCCTTAATTTGTTATTCATTTACGTACCTAATCCAATCGATCCGTGGGGTGAAACCCAAATGATTGGAGACCGTAAAATATATTCCCACCGTGGCGGCTATCTTATTGCGGGCTTATTCTACGTCATCACAATGTAACGACCGTAGCCGACCGACTGCATACCATAAGCTCGGTGGTTTAATTAACGTAAGTGTCCACGTTATTATTATTAGGAAACACGGGGGTCCCGGTCAAATACAACAGTACAGTCACGTCCTACGCAGAAATCACATTCATATATATACATATATTATATTATTATATACACAATATGGTGGCCGGTGGCTTGGAAAATGGAATGTGGGCCGACCGAAATATTTGCGAACGGAAATATAAACCAACTGACCTGGCGTGCCTTTACCTGCTAGTACATATTTAAAAACAAAAACATTTTTTAATTGTTTCCTAAACTGCAGTGTTAGTATACATATATTATTATGCAATAATTCATTTTTTGATTTTGTTCTACAACGAGTTTGATTTGGCGTGCATCTGAAATATTATAATAAAATAGGTTTGGTTCATACATGATGAAAATCAGTGCCTTAGCCTATTTCACTCCCTCTCCTTTCCCCATGGTATGCGTTTGATATATTGTACATAAAATAATAATATACGTAATGAAAAAAATGTTCAAGTCTTTATACAGCTAATATATTTTTAAATAACAACAGATAGCTAAACAGGTGATATAACAAGTAACAACTTCGTTTAAATATCCAATTTCATCAAAACCTGAATTTGAAATTCCTATAAGAAAATTTGTAAATTCGCGTATTTGATAAATTTTAATTCCAGTAAGAAACTAAGAACAACTTAAGAGCAAGCTTGTACTTTTACGTCATTATTATGCTATTGAGTATATATTAATATTATTGAAAATTTTATGAACTATTTGAACTACGAAACAATTCGCAAATCGTCTTACTTTTAATGAATTTCGTCAATATTAAGAAGTGAAAATGTTTATTAAAAAAACCTCAAGTATTTTTTGAAATTAAAAATAACCATAAGAACATCTTTTTAGCAACTTTTCATACTATTTTAAAACTTTTGACCTAGAAAAAGCTTATATAATATATCCCCGTACCATACAAAATATTTGTAACCCCACCATAGACAAGTAATTATATATTATTATTTTTTTTTCAATGCATCAAATGCATGGTTATTAGTCAGTTTTCACTGTAGGGAGGTACGGTTGGTTAGGAACACGACGTGTATATGTGTGCGAGAATTTGTCAGTAAAACCAGGGTGGTCACCCATCCAGAAACTAGTGACACTTGCTGATGCTTGACCTCAAAACACATTAGTGTCTGAGGCTAATCACTGTACCACACCAGACCAAATATATTATATATTATATATGTGTAGTTTTGGGCTAAAAAATCTATGGTTAACCAATGAATTAAGTTTTTAATAATTAGTAGAATCTAATTAGTGATAGCACAATAATATTATATCATTCATAATTCGGAAATTCTGATTCCCACACAATTATTTAAGTACTGACTATAAAAAACTAATTATTGAAATTACTCTTTTACCCATTGTTAAAAATATAATTAGGTTCCATGATTAAATTTTTATTTATTCCAAAATGTATTTTTATTACTTATCAAATACAATTATTATATCATAATATATTATATTCAGTTAATATTATTGAAATTTACTATTTTTAAATTAATGGTAAAACAATCAATATATATTTTAACCATCAGTTATTTAGTGTCTTTTTTTTTTATTGAACACTGGTATGAGTACAAAGTTAATAAAAATATTTTATAATATAATCTATTAGTCATAAGTTATTTATACTTTTGCATTTGAGTCAATTACTCCTCGTTATCTTTTTGGTTTTAAATCTATTTAAGACACTATATAAAAATATTGTATCTAGACAAACAGCTGAATTCAGACACACAAAACTAAAACAAGAATGCCGCCAATTTAATAAAGAAAGAACTAAACACAACATTCCCAGCAGTCTCTCCATATGTCTAAACAATGAACCTCTAAATATCAACAGTACACTTAGTTTTATAAGAGACACTAATTTATACACAACCATTTAGCCAAAAATCTAAATAATTTTAATTTTTTCTTTTTTTTTATAACTTACTACATATTTATAATTATTTACCTATAATTTATTAATCTGCTTGTAATCTTTAATCGCGGCCAATGACCTATGCAGTCGAGGCCTTGTTATTTATAATAAAAAAAAAAAAAAATAAAAAAAATATTGTATGGATTTTTTATTGAACAAAATATTCCTATAATAATAATATTGAAATACAACGTTAAAAACTGTTCTAACGCTTATTTTTTTGTAAAGAATTGTTTTTAAAAGAGCACATTTTAATCATGTTATATTGCTATTTGAGTATCATATTTGTAATTGAATAAAAAAAACACTCTACACTATGACAGAATATGACATCAACTAACATATTTTTTTACTCGATTAAGATACTTTTTAAGTGACTGAACCAATAATTGGTTCAGTCAATAACCATATTGGCGTGGCCACTTTTGCGTATGGCTATTTTGGCGCTAAGTTTTGGACTAATATGACTAGTATGCTAGTAGTTGCCTGTGCGAGTAATATAATAAATAATAAATAATAATATAATAATCATGTATAATAATTAATAAAGTAGGTGGAGTAAAAAATCAATTGATATAAATTTATTAGTAAAAAGTTATTGACTTTAGGTTAGGTTAGTTCATATAAATAAAAAATATAAATATAAATGTATATAAATAAAAAGTAATTGTCTTTAGTAGTTAGTTCATATGAATAAAAAAAATTAAAAAAAATAGAATCTAGTAACAACTTATATTTTGAGCTATTCCTCTTAAAAAACTAAGCATGTTGCGATTGTTGTAATCTTCTACAATTTTAAAAATTCTTTTGTCGACATCAATAAATTAGACGTTTCAGTTGATGAATGAATACGACAAGGACAATTATTTTTGTATTGGCATCTCCAAAATTGTTTCGTTTTATTAAAATCATATTCATCAAATGTGTATATTATCCATCATGGGTGTATATTTCTCGACCACGAATGCTCTTCACTTGGGCCATTGTCGATTACAATTGATTAGTAAACATTAAACTTTATGACAACTGATTACTGATAACTGATTACCCGCAACATACCCTCATATCACATCAGTCTGCTTTTGTAAATATAGTTATTTAATAGTAAATATTTTATTTCGCCAAAGCTTAACGCCAAAATAGTCATATGCCAGAATGGTTTACGCCAAAGTGGCCACGCCAGTACGGCCACGCCGAAATGTCCGGGTCCCGAAGAGTGGTGTCTAGTTTAATATTACAGGGGCGTAATCAACTTTTGATGGGCAGTAGGACAATATTATCAATATTTAATTTAAATACATAACTTGTATATTATATATTATTCTCATAGTGACAGCTACAGGAAGGTATATTCGGAGAAACACATTGAATGAATGATGTACTCATCTTACAACAAAATAACAATATGTATATCGCAAACAACAATATAGGTGCATAGAAATTTTAAATAACTGCAATTGTGATTGTATATTTATACGACAATGTCGTAATAATAAATTATGCTTGCGTGAACTTTTTACGATAGTTTGGGGTACCTTATTGTAGGTATACTTATTTTTTATATCAATTACCTTTACTGTTTGTTGAACAATACGTTTTCCAATGATAATATACTAACTAGTGAGTAGGTAGTATAACTTTTTAAAAGGCACGATAATCTATATAAAATTAAAATGTCAAATTAAATCATAACCTATAGACATTTTGCACAAAATATATGTTTTCATCTGAATTAATACAAATTGTCTTCATGAAAACGTCACACATTTATTATATTTTAACAGAATATCTATACATAATATAAATCAGCTTAAATGTTTTCGAAACCATATCGTGTTTAGAAAATGTTAATGCATGTTGTGAAAATATAAATTCTTTACACTTATTAATTTTCAAAATAAAACAAAAAAACAAAATCAATATTGTCAAAAGCTTTTTTTACGTAAATATTCATGTCTTGACATTTTTTTTCTGATTATTTTGAAAAGTACTGGGAATCTTAACTCCCAAATATTATCAATTTGACCAAATTTGTTAGCATTAATAACCCTCAAAATTTTTAATTTTAACACTAGAAATTAATGATGGATAGAAAAATAAAAATAATAAACAACATGTTAAAAACAAATGACATTCATTGCTCTGCTCAGAAACAATAATTACAAAAGTGTTGAAAACTTTTATATAGAACAATTTATTTCTGTCCTTATTGAAGCTATGAAAACTTATACATGAATTAACTTTATATTACGTTACATATTGTTACAAAACTTCATAGTTATAAAAACAGCCCCATACGATTATAATTCAATTTAACGCAATATATTGTGTAACAATAGATTATAATTTAAAACGAATAAATATATTATTATATGAAAATTGATTTTAACATGACGCATGACATAATTATACATTCTAAAATTTCTATTAAGGAACCAAACGGCGTGTTCACTGTAAACTGTGGCTATAGAAAATGCTGTCATGCACAGCAGTTCAATTTTAACCGACATTTTATCAAAGAATTTATTAGTATCTCGAAAGAGCAATATAGTTTATAATACAACCAAAATATCCAATTTCTGTTGACATGATTGGAAATATAATTTGTTTGGACGTAGTTTATTGTAATAAAATGTTATAGCTAAGCTATATTTTCATCAGTAAATACATGTACAAGGTATAAGTATCAATTTTGTTTTAACTATCATATAGTGTATATATAAGATAACATGAATGGCAGCTCAAAATATATTTTGGTTTTATTATTTTTATTGTTGTACTAAAAGTGTATTTAATAGCTATACCAATATTATAGTTAAACAATGTTAAGTACCTGGGCATGTAGATCAATAAAAATACAGCGTTTTACGTCAGGGAAAATAATACTTAATAGTTATTCAATATATGCAATATATATAAAATAAATATGATTAGGTATATTATTATTGTTGTATTATTAATTGGTGTTCAACATTGTTCTTAAATTGTTTTCTAAAATGTTTGTTTTCATTCATTGCTTACATTAAATAAATAAAAATAAATACATAATATCCATCTAAATTTAGTATATTACCTATGTGTCATACGTGGGATTTGACCATCAAAGGACAACTAAAAGTATATATAATATATATATTATATACCTATATTGTTTTCGTAAGGAAATGTTTTTTTTTTTTTTATTCACCTTAAGCCCGGAAACTTTGATGGCCATTAGCTGTTTGTAGGGGGAAAGGGAGTACGGTTGGATTGGAACACGTGTGTGTATGTGTGTCAAGGATTTCTCTCAAGAGTGGTCACCCATCCGGAAACTAATGACACTGGCCAGTGCTTGCTAAACACCATGCTACACCAAGCCACAGATAGAAACGTTTGTTCCCATGATATGTAAAACAATACAGTTATGATTTTTTTTTTTTTTTTAACATTCGTTTAATTATATTTTACACAGCATAGTAATACGTAAAAAAAACATTGTTCCTGTAGCTTATGAACAGTGTGTATTTCAATTTATTTAATAATTCAATCTATTTCGAATATATCTTTCTACTAAATTCATATACATTGTGGTTGTTGTGTTCAGTTATGACTAAATGAATTATTTAAATTGAAAAAATGCAATTATTCTGTTAATTGAATTCACCACTACTCATCAAAATATATCAGAAGTATATTATAATCAAAATAATTGTTTTATACCCAATACCATCGATCAAAAATCTCGAAGTAAACGTTTTAATTTATCGTCATATAGACATAATGAAAAATGAATGGGTTGATACTGATAAAATACCATTTTAAAAATAGCTATCAAATTATAATTAATATGTTACACTATAGAGCACTCGACATTATTTTTTATGAATATTTTTAATTGAAAATAAAAATAGATAGATATGATCTGGACGATAATTTTGTCTAGTTGTAATACTACTCCATTATTAAAAAGTATTGCATTTTTTTAATAAACATGAACCTTAATTTAAAATGAATATTTTTTTATTTGTTAGAATGAGAATCAGGTTTTTAAAAAAATCATTTTATTTACAAATATTGCTGTTACATGACGTATGTATTAGGTAAAAAATATAATAACCGGAAAAAAGATTTTTTATTTCTTAAATGTGTAATTATGCAATATTCATGCCGGATTGAATGCTTTTTGTGGCGTCGAATATCCGGTACTTCTTTGTATGTAACAGGTGTAAAATCAAAAACCGGGCCAGCAAGACACCTCAAACAAAAATCGATTTACGTGCAATTTAATCAATTTAGGCAATCCGTGGACAATATTCAAGCATTATAATATCAGGTAGGCGGACACGACGATGAGCTACAATAAGTGCAACATATGTAACCAATTTATGCCGGCTACATCCGTCAAGAAGAGTTATCACTAATGTAAAAATCTTTATGCTTTAACCAATCTATACAAACCGAGTTAACTACTCTTATTGGAATACCTCAATTATTTTCTTGCGTGCCAAATAAAACGGAATGAAATAAGCAAACTCCAAGCACATCTAGATCATTAGAATTTAGAGAAATCACAATTACGAATTTTAAGTTCATACATTTTGTCGTTTAGTGAAAAATTAAGCAAATGTATTTAAACTGTTGAATTTTATGTTACTGAACAGATGGTGCTACTGTTAAGTGCCCCTTTAGGGGTCGAATTTCCAAAAAACCTTTTTAACGGACGCCTACGTCACAGTAGCTATCTGCATCAAATTTCAATCCGATACGTCAAGTGGCTTGGACTTTGTATTGGTAGAACATTCAGTCAGTCAGTCACCTTATCCTTTTATATATATATACAATTCAAACTATTTAAACATAAATAGTAAAAATTCAATATTTTATGAATACATTTGTTTGATTAACATTTCTATATGCTTTATTTAATTGTTTATATTTGCTAATATAAATATAATTAAAATAATAATGTTGTGTGTCTTCAAACTAAAATATTTTTTTTTTTAATTGATCGCAAGCCCGGCAACTATGGCCATTAGCGGTTCTTCTTTTTGTTTTGTAGAGGAGGAAATTGTAGGTTTAGAAAACACGTGTGTTTTTGGTTTGGTAGATTTTTTATTGGGCACCCGTAGGTATCTACTATGCCCGGGTGTAGGATGGTGGCACTTCTCTCCCGACTGCACCGTGACTTGCCCAAAGAAAAATGCCACCCGCGGCCGAAGTTTTGAATTCACAGTCTTAAATCATCGTTTCACAACACAATTTAAAACCAAAAAATTAACTTGTTAACCAACAGACATATCCTTGTATTACATTTTATTTATAACGTTTAAAACTGAACACCACGATTTATCGAATTTTTAATTTATTTTAATTTATTTATTTGTTTATCTACAGTTCTACATAATTAATTAAAAGTCTAATAGCATGCGCATTAATCACGCGATGGAATTAATACTTACCAAGTATGCCAAAAATATAACCAATATATCTTCACCGTACCATATTATGCAATGCAACATATTTAGTTACTCGTGGCAGGCTTAACCATGCTTAACTTTTTTAATTCATTTGTAGATAAGTAAATAATTCCTCGTGCAAATCGTTTTTTTGCTTTCCCGCTGCAAAAACGATGACTATCGAGTGAAAACTTACGATACTGGCTAAAAAGAACCTAAACTGTTATAATATATTTAGACTATAAGGTTATAAACAATTAGGCATATTGTAATATTGAATCGATAAAAAAATCCGTCAAACATGTAGATAGAGTGTATATTTTCATCAATATAATATTATAATATACTATGGTAGCGGTCAAACAGGACTTCACTAAACTAAGCTCGCCTGGCGCATACGTTCGGTTTTAATATTCTCCAACTTCTTGCTATTATTTAGTATAGTTTACATATTATTATTAATATTTAACTTATATCACTTATCAATGCTTACTTAAAAATAGGTATAGAATAATTTTATGGAGGTGTGTGGATGCGTTTATTTTACGCATACACACGTTCTAATTATTGCGAGATAGCAGTCACGATAAGCTTGTTTTATTTTGTTTTTCATGTTGCTATCAAACCAAAATATAGCCTAGAGTATTAAACATCGTGAAACGTACAAAAACTTTTAAATACGCATAAGCCAACGAACTGTATAATATATAGAATATAGTAGTGTGCCGTGTACTAACTTGGTATAGCTCGTGTTACTATTTACAGCTAGAAAAACTGTTATTGACTTCTACGATAAGATAACATTTCGTGAGCGAATTAAAACTACCTATATCTACAGTACAGTATACCCTTTTTCATTCCGTGATCCCTGGTCTGGCTGTCAAAACAATAAAATAAAATAAAAATAACAATGTAATGAATTATCTAACTCTTTTGAACACTCGTTAATAAAAATTCACGAATTTTTAAACATTGTGTCAAACTAACTCTAACCTAATAGTATAAAACGATATCTACTAATCATTATATGATAAATTGAATTAAATAAATCTTCAAATTTAGGTATAATAATATTAAACTAGAATCGTATAAATTATAACCACTATGTAATTTGTAATAAATCAAAACATATTATTTTACTAAATTAATTAAGAAATCAAACAAACATAAATTATACATTTTAAGAGACTTGATTAATAAATTACAAATATAATTTTTAACTTTAATACTTTAGTTTTAAATTCCCAACGCAGTACAACATTAGAATATTATTACAGAATGTTAGTACCTATACAAATGAATTATTACATTCCAACCACCTTAAAGAACATTATGATAATACTTACGTTATTACCGTCATAATGTCTTGTAAAGTACTATTATAGTATTTAAATTATTATTTTTATAGAATAATTACAGAATTATTATTATAGTTGAATAGAAAACGTTTTTGAATGCTCGTTCTTTTAAATTATTTAAAAAATAAAATTTCAATTTAAAACATTTTCATACAACGGTATTCTCTGAGGAAACCGTTCTATGAGATATATTTATTTCAGTTCTATATACTTATCATAACCACTGGGACGGACAGTTTTTATGAAAAAGGTTTCTTAGAAAATTGCATAAAACCATATGTTATTATTGTATCTGAAAACTTCCTATACATAGTTAAGGATATTATAACGCGTTGGGAACAACTTTTAGTCATTAAAATATTATTTAATGGAAAAATGTGATTTATAAGAAGTTGCAAACAGCAACTAATGGTTGGTTTATGGTTGTTAGGTTTCCAAAAAAACCATATAAATGGCCACTTTGTAATTTTAATCAGCGACTAAATATCGTTAAGCATTGTAATTTTATGGTTTTAAACTATAACATTCTACATTCAAAAATACAGTATTAAGAGTTAGTTTTACTTATAAACTACCTACCACATAAGTAATTTGATTTAGTATTGATAAATTGTTGTAATAGAAAATATAATAATATTAATTGAAATATTTTTATTTTTATTTATATTATTAGGTAGGTGTATAACTTCTTAATTAATGATATATGAGTTACATTTAATTTAAGATACCTAACAGTTAATATACAAATTGTATTTAAATATTAGTTTAAAGATTTATAAATTATTTTGAAGTAATTTATAATCATCAGCCTTGGAGAATTTGTTTTTATGTTTTGTGAAAATTATTTTTTGTTCATACCTATTTTTAATATTTTGTTTAGCCACTGAGGTATATTATATTATATTATTATTTAACTTTAACTTTAATTAAATTACTTTATTTAATAATTATCTATGGATGAATGATTTGTTGCACTGTGAATACAATTGAACTCAATATTTTTCGTCGAGTTAATGAAAACTCTTTCTTATATTTAGACTAATTCACATAGAATAGAGTTTAAGACGTTTTTCAATTTTATTTATATTTTGAAAACGTAACTGATCGTATCCAATAGAAATCGCAATAATTAAACAAAAAATAATAATATTAATTTAAGCAATAAAACAATTTTTTGATTAAGTTCGTATTATGTTATCAATTAATATCTTTGTACCAATACATATTAAAATATATATTTAAATAATAAACATTTTAAAAACTGTTATAGGACTTGTTTATATTTAATTAGTAAGAAACAGTAAATAAGTTTTCGCAAAACGTGAAGATTCAGTCTTACAATGGATTTATTTTTCTCAAGACTCTAAAGCCTCAAACACACTTTGAAAAAGATCACACTAAATAAGTTTACCATCTTCAGCTAATCCTAATATTCATTAACTATTGGAAAGGATACGTTTTTAAATATAATTTTATACAACAAATACTAGTTAAATTGTTTTGTTATTACCATTAAATTATGTCTAACAAGTTTAGAATTTTAAAATATCTATAATAATAACACAAATAGAGATAATATTACAGGTAACATAGTTAAGCGAGAATATTATAGAAAAAAAGATCATCAGAACAATAATAAAATTATAATGTTTGTGTATCAAAAAAAAAATATTGTATATTATGGGTTCAGAATACGTTATATGTTTATATAATATGTATACTGTATACATATATATATATATGTTATATGTTTATATGCATATTATATATATGAACATATATACACAATGTTACAATACAATCAGTTTCAAATCCGTTTAAATTAAAATCCTGACGAATGACGATACAAACTGTTTAAAGCGACGGAATGTGTAGAGAAATTGCGCAGAGTACTCTATTGACCACTTGAGCGTAAAATATAAGTCATTACGTAATATTAATCAATAATTACGAAATCCGTTTTTGAACGAAATATTGTTACAATATTTGCGTAATTACAACAACACTACATACAAATTATTCAACACGGCGTATTGGATAGATAAAACACGTACACGCGTGAGTAGGAAACCACGATTAAAGGGTTCTAAATAAATTAAAAAAATAACACACTAGTGTCTTAATTATTATTTTAAAAACATTGTAACTTTAAACATAATTGTAAATGTGCTATCTCGTGATATTATCGTGTATTAATAATATACAGAAATGTCTAAATATAAAATTAAATTGGCAAATTGAAATTGGAATTGCAAAATTGAATGCAACAAAAATAATATGATATCACCCACAAACCATTGAAAAAAAAAAATACTATTATAATGACGTAATAGTTAAGTAAGTTTTTTTTTCGGCAAATTTGTAGGTGCAGTCATCAACAACAAAGTACATACATGGCTTGGAATGATTTTAATATTAAGTTTCTCATTTTGAAACTTATTCGATTTTTTATTAATTTTACATTGGTCAAGTATGTTTACTTGCATATGAACATTGATACAAATGTTATGGTTTTGCATTTATGTTATGATTTAAGAATATTTATGAATAATTTGTTTAATTTATTAAGGTTCCATAATATTTGTTGGATAAATTGAGTTGTGGTATCTAAAAAAAAATTCTTAATATAATACTAAAATTACAATATTATGTACATGTTAATAACTAATTATTTTTAAAATTACAATAAATTATAGTTGGTACAATTTAAATTTTGAAGTAAAAATGTTATTTCTGATGACGTATTCAGATATAAGATATACTTAACGAGAATTTAGTCATCAATAATTTGACTTTTCAAGTTTTAATGTAGCTTTTGACACACAAAAATGCAAACATTTAATATTAATATAATATGAATAATCTAGTTGTGGCCATTCATTTTTTGTAAACACAATAACATAATACATTGAATGGACTAAATGTTATCTTAAGTTGGGTACACAACGTAATAATTATTTCAGAATGCTTTTTACTGTTCCTATGTTTAACTTTCACCTTTTACTGCAATTTTTCATTTGGTTCTTAATATTCTTATAGTGCACGTGTAGTAATGCGGTGAATTACATGACAATGAACCACATATTATGGTGGTCGTTACTCGGTGTAATATGGTTTAGGTTAGATATATGTATCTAAGGTACGCTGTACTTTACTGATTATTAAACTTTCATTTTTTCCAAGGTCAAACAACCTTTAAACACTCATCACCAGTGATACCATTTAGCAGCCCCTTAAGTTCTCACAATTTAAAAAATGTATAGTTCTACACGCCCTCTTCTAATGAAAGTATATTATTAAGTGCATATTGTTATATTATGTGTACTATGTGTGCCGGCACGTGTGATGTTTATAAAATTTGATTTCTTTTTCTCAATAAAATTAAATATATTGCACTCACGACACACCCTTGTCGTAATTAATACCATTTTTTTTATTATTATTCTTTATTATTACATGTACAATATTATGTTAAATTTTCTTAAAAAATAAAGCCATTTAAACTCATAAAATTAAGAAAACAATATCCTTATTATTATTATATCCTATATTTGAAATTAAAAAATTTACTATTAAAATTCTAAAGAAAACATTAAAATTTGATAAATTTTTTAGGCGTATCGTAATAAATTGTGTTGTTTATTCGCATATTCCACAACATTTGGTAATATATTTAATAATTTAAATTGAAAAATATTTACTAAGCTCAATTTTTATTTTAAATAATTTCTTAATAAATTGATTATCATCATTAACACTATTATTTTTAATAACATAATCTTCTGAATATATGTATCACGCATAATATATTTATATTAATATATACATGAATTATAAACGGTACATGCATGTTAAGTGTTGCAATACATAGATACACTATTAACTATTAACTAGGTTAAGAGAACATTTGTGTTATACGAAACAGCATTTAGTATTAAGTCGTAATTACGACATTTTAGTAGACTAAAAACAAGATGTGTCTTAATTATTAGTGTAAAACGGAAATGATACGAAACTATTATATAATTACTATTTATGTTATGATCAATTATATTATGATTTTAAATACAAAAATGTTTCATATTATCGTAGTATCATAATGAAAACTTCTATTCAGAAACAAGTTAAAAAAATATAATAATACAACAATTTTCTAATCCGATGGTGAATGAATAATATGCGTTAATTAATAGTAAAAATTGTCTCGACTTATTTAATATAGCCGGCGATGGTGAACATTAAATTATAATATTAAATTTATTCATTGAACCTAAAATTAAATTAAGTTGATTTAATACTATTCAAAAAAAAAATAAAAATATAAATAGGTAATAGGTATAATGTAGTTATTGTTTTCCTGGGTATTTTATATATATATATATAAAATGGAGCCAAAACTGTATAACAATTGGTTACCATTTGGTTGATCGGGCAGATCAGGTACAAGCATGCATATCAAATCGTTCAAATTTTTGCACATACAGGCACAGCCGCTCATCAGCGTTGTCCGCGATTCGACGTAGTCGGATTGCCTACCAAGGTGGCTGAGTTGCACTTACTAAAGCGAATTACACACAAAATGAGTTAAACGATCACAATTATTTTAATAGTTGTCATATTTTACGGACAACAAAGTGCGCGGGATCAGATAGTATTAATATAATATAGGTACTATTGTCGATATTCAAAAGATATTATAGTATCCCATAAAGTGGTATCTAAGGAAATAATTAGTTTTTCTCCATTTCACACCGAATAAGTCCAGTAATAAGTCCAGGTCAAAAATTTGTCACGGTAAAATTCGTCACTTTTTGTAAATACTATTTTAATTATTAGTATAAAATCAGGTTTTTTAAGAGAAATTCATGTTTCAATAAAAATAATAATATACCAATTAAATGTTTAAAAATCGTATAAATATTAATTTTAAACTGCTCTTAAGTATTAACATTAAAACTATAAATAAGCAAAGAGTAGTTTACTAGTGTAGAACAACCCTCTACGGCCGAGTTCAGAGAAAAAAAATCCAAAATATAGCTCCGGACGGGGTATTGAACCCGAGTCTCTTGCTTGCCGGCTGAATATTCTACCACTAAGCTACCCGGTAGTCATACACTGATATTGGTTTTCAACCTTATAAACTAAATTATTACAGACATTTTATAGCAAATTTATACGAAAAAAATAATAGAATAAATAGTATAACGGTATAATACACATCATAAAACTATAATTATATACTCAGTAATACATCTAAGAAGTTTCTGGATTTATTTTTAGTAAAAATATATCTAAACAGTATTTTATTCATGTTTAACTATTAAATTTCATAAGGACTCGAAATAAAAATAATATCAATAGTTTTAAGAACTGAAAATTAATCATGGATAAATACAATTTCCACTTAAAATACTTCTAAAGTCCTTAAAGTATAGTAGGTATTATAAATAAGTATAGAAACTGTAATGATGTTATATGACAAAAATCGTTTGAAAAAAATCATTTTTAAGAAAAAAATTATACGATTAACAATAAATGTCATTGAAATTTAAACTTCAAATGCTCATAAAAAAATAATGTACATTTACGCTGATTTTAACTTATTTAATTCCAGTAAAATAAACTTTCAAAAGTAACGTATTAATATTATTAATATATTACGTAGTAATATTAATATTGAAATGTTAAGAATTTTAAATACAAAATTATTTGTAGGATTTCGTTATTTTGAAGACTTTTGTAAAAATTTGAATTTAAAGTCTGTACAAAATAAATTTTTCTATGAATTGTGATACAAATTATAATCGATTCTCTGAGTAACTAACGTTGCGTAAATTCTTGTAGTTGAATTTTCCTTCCATTTGTTACCACTGTATTTCACTTATATTAATACCAAGTTTCAATAACATCAAAACATTTCCTAACGGGAAACATTTTCAATGTTAATGATTGAAGCGTATTTTATGTTCCGAAACATGGCAACAAACTCAAATAGGTCATTATAAAGTCTTTGCATTCCAATGTTTTCCGATAATCTAAAATTTAAAAAAAAATAAATACGCTATCCTTATTATCGCGGCCTGGCTTCTAGAAAATGTTCCCGATAGAAACAAAATACCCTTATAGACGCAAAACGATGTTCGCGTTAGCAGCCAGCTAAGTACACGCACTCGAGACAAGTTCCACGTGTAGTGGGTATATCGTGTGTCCGAGGGAAAAGCGGAATAATAATTAACCGCTTAACGAACACGCGTGTGTTTGACAAATACCTAATGGGTTTTCACGTGGTGGGAGGGGTAAAAGAGGAATTGTTCACGACGTCTACTCAGGAACCGGCTTGCAGATTTAACGTTTACACAAAAAATCAATTATGGAAATAGGCAGGAGCGAGAGTTTGGACACGTGCAATTCCAATGATATATCGCCAAGAAACATATTAGTAATTCAATGATAATGTTGTGTTTTATTGTAATCTGTGGCTTAACTGTGAGGACGAAATCAAGTATTCAAACGGCCTTGTTTTTGGGGCGACACGCGACGTTTACGCCGGATAAATATATTTATCATAACTGGGTTTTTCATCGTACAAGGTCGTAAAAAAGGACTGGCATCGGACACCCCTAAAACATCACTGATGCGTATGAACCATAAAAAAAAACATGCCTAAGACATCACTGCAACGAACTGTACATATATATATTCTATTATAATACTTTTATTATATTGTATAAAAAAGATATACATACCCGCAAAACACACGGATGACAACGAATGCTCTACAGAATATGACGCGACGAGGGGGAAGGACGGTGATTCAATATCGGCGATGAAAAAATACAAATCGAAAAAAAAAATTATTATCGCACAATGACAGACGTGGCAAATCGGTTCAACACGCGAGTACGAATACCTATTTGACTGCCGTATGCGATGCAGAACCGACAAAAGCCTTCACATACTGGTAGTTGTCCATTTATGTCGTGGGGCATAATGCGCAGTCATATTATGTATATATGAGTGTATTATAATAGATAGGTACTCGACGGATAAACAACAAATATTGTTATTTTACATTTTTGCAGATTCCAAACAATCGAACAACATAATGATTATAACATATTTGGGTACATAACACCATATTATAATGGATAATATAATAATATTATAATAAACTTGACACTGTACATTAGAATATTGTGTGGTTAATGTAAATAACTTTCTACTGGCTGATACATACCTACTGTCAAAATATATTAATCAACTGTGTAACGTCATAAAATTTACCTAAACTTTTATTAAATACAATGTATTGATCGGCAACGTTACCTAGGATGTGGCGAGGTGGGAACAAGAATGTCATTCGTGAAAAAATCTCCATAAATAGAAAAAAATTATAACCACGTTTTATAGGTATACGTCAATATTTCGGTACCTAGATCACACATTGGATCAAAACCTTAACCGGTGCACAATTGAATTCAGTGGTATAGTATAGTAAAACGTATAGTACAACAATATATTCCTTAAGAACACTACAGTTCAAATTTGCAAAGTTTAACACATTATTTTTTAGTTAGTCAACGCCATTTAATATTGATATATTTTAATTTCCTCAATTAAATTTTACTCTAAATCTAAAAAAAAATTATTTTATTTCAAATTCCGTCTAAGGTAACACTAACCAAGTATTCATTCAATTAAATTTTCAAATTATATTACAGATTACTCCAAAACTACAGATGGAGTTATAATAATATAACTATCCTTGATCTTAAAATAAAATCCTTGTCATTGACAAAAAAATTAGTTTTCTTATTCAATTTTATTTGAAACGTCAATACCTGTATGGATATACTAAAATAATATTTAATATTTACTTAATTATGTATTTTAAACTGTAGGATAAGTGTTATATATAATTCAAATTTTGAAAATACATTTTTCACGTTAGACATTAATTTTTTTAAAACACATTCACTATCTGATGTTAATATCTAAATACATACAGGATTATTTAAATAAATAAAACATAATATCATCTTTTATAATTGTATTATATTTTTATTCTGATTATTAAAAGCTTAATTATAATTAAAATAATTATAATTGATTTTTAATTTATTAATAAAAACCATCTGCCGTTACACTAGAAGAAAATATTAACAGTTAAAATATTAACATTATAGTACCTAACTGCGTATAGTATAGTTCGCCATAGCATATTATTTAGAGGCCGCTACAGATACATTAGTTTTTGCTGCCGACTTACACATTATATAATATTTAATATTATGTAAGGTACCATACACAAGACATTAAATTACCTTAGTACCAGTTGCCACATTAAAGAATATACCGCAGGGGGTAGATTTTTAAATCCCACCATTTGCTACTCTTCTAGCCTTCACAAAAAATAAATGTTTTTTCTCAGCTCTTTTCCGAAAAAGCAGTACTTAATTTTATTCACTTTCTACTCTTAAAAAAAACCAGGGAAGTCAGTCTAGTTGTATAGGTGGGTAGAATGTTTCAAGTGTTCACCGTACCTAATCATTATGTAGGTCACTGTAATGGATATGAGTTACATTTGAATTTAATATCTGTAGATATAATTCATATAAGTAGAGATGGTCTGTAATATTTTGTAATTTCCAAATAGTATGTAAATAATAAGTAATAATATAGTAGTAAGTAATACATTTCAAACAATTTAGCTTACTAATTATATTTATTTTTTTTCCAATGAAATAATGATATTTTTCGTTATTCATTTAAACATCGGATTTTATGAAAATGCGATAATAGAATGTTTATAAATCGTATTTTTTTTTTTGGTTGTTATTATAACCAATGTAGATAACAACTTATAGTACGTATATAATATTTTAAGTAATAATGTATATTATGTATTATAAATGCGTATACTATTATAAGTAACAACTTTTACATTCGGAATTAGCTTTACAATCCACGATATAGTTTGTTGTTTTTAATAATATTAGTTGTAAGTAGAAACCTACCTACATATTAAATTTACATTTTTACCTACATATATAGTTTTTGGTATTTTAAAGGAGATACAGTTCAACAATTTAAAAATGCTTATAAAATAAAATTAGTATTCAAATATCTTATCATGTCGTGGTATCTCCACTGGGAGTTTTTTTAATGTATTTTTAATTATTCATTCAATTGTTCTACTTTGTAACAGACTGAATAATAACTCTTTTAATGACAACAAAAAAAGAAAAGTATTCAAATATCGAAAAAACGGACAGTTATTGTATGGAGCCGAGATAAGTTAGTTATCAACTAAAATAAACTTCTATAGGATTTTCTATTGACATCAATATATTTGCAGGGGGCAATCTAAAACAAATCTTGGAAACATAATTAGGTAATTTATAAAACTTTCTTTATTTCTAGTATAATATTTAGTAGATATTAATTCTAAAATGTAATCGCTCCAACATTTAAGGGTGGCAATAGGAGATTATTTACTAATCTTAATATTATGTAGTTATTAGTATATAATAATATTATGGAGCACAGACAACGGTTGCGTGTCTGGGCGTGGGTATGCAGTTTTATATGTATTTATTTTTTTTTTTACAAATATCATAGAAGTCGTGACGTTACGGTTTAGGTCGTAAAGTTGACTTTTCCTTCGGCCACAACGACCGAAAAATAAAAATAATAATAACTAGTGCGACACTAACCCTCCCCCCCCCATTTGGTGCAAACGCCGACACGTTCGGCTCACACGAAGACTGGCTTAATATTTTTTTACGCCGACGGAATAATATTATTATTGTGTATAGTCCCGACGATGGTTGGAGACCGCTGATTGGTCTCGCGTGTCGCATAGGCATATTATAATAATATTATATTATACCATAGGAGCATGCCGGGCGATTAGCGCGACCGCCTGACGCGCTCTCTTCGGGGAAAAAAAAAACGGTCGTCCCGCCGCCGCCGCCGCCATCGTCGGCTGTTAAACCCGCGGCGGCGGTTTTTCGCGCACACGTGTTCAGTCGGCCGTCCGCGGAGCATCAACGACGTGCGCGTTCCTCCCGCGGCCGGACACGCCACACGCGCCGGTCAAGTCGTACGGCGGCGGCGCGCGCGCGCGAAGACGATCGCTGCACCACACGCACCCGCGAGTCACTCGCACCACCGTACAGTCGGTCGCCGCTGTTGTGGTCCGCGAGCCCCCCGACGAAATACACACTCCGGTCCAATCCAGTCCCGCTCCGGATCGACGGCCGATACGTTTTTCGGGGAAATTTTTTTTATCAAATCCAAACCCCCTCTCCACCCTCTTACCCATCGACCCCAGAACCCTTCCCGTTAGCGCTTTATACCACCCCGCTCTCCCCCCTCCCACCACATACGTTTAGATTCCGCCGTTCCCGATGGGTTAAGCGCGGCGAATGACCACTGTCACCGCCGCCGTCATCGACAAAATTACGATTGTTGCCATCGCACCAAACACACGTGAGTATATAATATTGTGATTATTATTATTATTATTATGTCATCTTAGTATTATTATTATAATTTTTTTTTTTTTATCATTATTATAACATGACTATAGTCATTAGACGGTCGTCGCTCGTTATAATATTATTCTAAAATATTTCCGAATAGTTGAAATACCTTGTGTAAAATATTTTTATAATTGCGATATTATATGAACTAGTGCATAATACGACCAGATAAGTAGAGAGACGAAGTAGTGCATCAATGGTTCGTGACGTTTTACGTAATAAATGTGCATAATAATTACGTGGATATTGAATAACATATTGATCATATCAGAATATGACAGTGCATCACAATATTGTATTATATACTATGAATTATAGTGTGAAATAAAAATGCACGCAACCCAAAATTAATAACGTCAAACTGAATAGAAATGTTCTAATTACAATAACAGCCAATTCAGAAATACGTCTAAGAACATGATGGTATTTTTAAATATTGATGGTGTATTTTATAATATATAACATATTTATCTAAATATTAACAACTTTTAATAATTCCTATTTATTAAGTTTAATATTAAAGTAAAATGTTCTAATACGAACAAGTAAACAAATCAAATCTATTTCATTTATTTACTCTATTTGTATTTTTAATTGGAGCACCTAACTCGTTTTTGTTTAATTTATCACACCAGGGTTTATAATAAGTACTATATTTGATTTTTTAAATGTTTTTTTTTTCTATAATTTGGTAGATACTAGATAATAAAATTATAATGTGTATGCCTAAAAGATTCTACTCTATATAGTAAAAACTATACATTTTTGAATAAATGTATTCGTATGATTGTAATTGTCATTCATAGAAAAATGGAAATATGTACACTCTTATATCGATTTTAAATCAGTATTTTTACTATTGGTATTTTATCCAATGCATGCAAACCATTTTTTATCAGTCATCATTTTCTAGAAAGCCAAAGTCACTTTTAAATAACTCATTTAAATTAATAAAGAAATTCAACTGTTAAACGAATGAGTGTTTTTGGAAACTTGATGAACATAATATACATTGTACACTACCTGTTTGAGACATAAAATAGAAATTATATCAGCTCTGTATTATTTAAGTGAAAACAATAGTGTTCAATAAACGTCTTAAAAAATAAATAAAATGATTTTCTGATACGAAATTTGCTATCTCTAAATCGCTTATCCTTGATAAAGTTGGATCCTTATCTGTCAAATATTTTTTATCCTTACTAAAAATAAAATATTGAAAATCCAACCTTAAAAAAGGTGGGTAAGTGGATGTTACTCTGCTGTACAGTAGGTTACAAGTAAGTCACTATAATATATGGTGTCAAATTTGAATTCAATAATATAATATCATTGTATAAGAAAAACGATTCTGAGCGAAAACGGTTAGTCTATGATATTACCAAGTATATTTGATGATATTATTGTGAATAAATTAATTTATATAATATAACCTATTTACGTGGAGCCTTATTTTAAATTTTCAATCCTTAGCTATAAAATTTGAACATTTTATAAATTTGTTACTACAAAATAATTATTAAATTATACATTTTATAAATTTTGTCGAAATTTTAACTTTAAATGCTTATAAAAAAAATGTGCCTATGTATTTTAAATATTTTTCAACTGCTATTGTATAAATATATCAAGAGCCTTGCATTAAAATGTCACACTTTTTACCCAACAAATACAATTTTATTGATATTTATAGAAAAAAAAACTAAAAAAATTTAAAACTGTCAATATCCGCAAACAGCTCAAAACAAATCAAATTATTTTCAAAATTGTATCGTGTATAGAAAATAATAATACAAACATTCAGTGAAATTTTCAAGTATCTACAGTCATACGTTTTTTAATTACAACAAAATAAGAAAATCGTTACATGAGATATGGAGTGAATATCAAATGTTGTAAAAATTTAATTTGACTTTCTTGTAGACATTTTTTTTTGATAAAGGTAGATAAACTTATGGATAATCTTGTATTACATTTTCAAATCTTAGATTGGAAAAGAAAAATTTTTATGAATTCTCAACTCAAAATAATTTGCTAATTTTCGTGATTTTTCCGTATTTTTCCGTATTTTGTCAATATTTGAATTTTAAACGATTATAAATGAAAACTGTGACTAAGGATTTTTTGTATTTTTCAAATGTCATTGTAACAATATAGTAGGAGCCTTGTATTAAATTTTCAAGCTTTTTTACCCAACAAATAAAGTTTTGTTGACATTCACAGAAAAAAAAAGACTAATAAAATTGGAAACCAGAAAATGTTTTTAAACAGTTCAAAACAAATAAAATATTTTGAAAATTTTATCGTATTTAGAAAATACAAATATAAACAACTTGTGAAAAATTCATGTTTATACGTTCATTTGCTTTAAAGTTACACCAACAAACTAAAATTCGATTTTGGGTATAAAATTCCCGTTTTTCCTTAATTTTTATATTGTTTTTTTCTGGCGCTTTTGAAAACTTTTGAAAAATTGACCTTCCGAATGCACCAACTAGGTTCACTTCCCCATCGAACAAAATACTGTTGAAAAAAATCGGAGCAGTTTTACTGCCCTAAACCATGATGACAGACACAAAAATAAAAAATAAAAATAAAAAAAAACACTCATCATTGTAAAAATCAATACATTCATCGCTCCGTTCAGAATTTAAAATAATGATAAATACTAATCGATTGATTACATAAACAAAAAAAACAATTCTGTTTTGTATTAAATATATTATATTTATAAATAATATATACTGTACTTATTAGATTGCACAATAAAGACCTTTGAATCATTAAAATCCAAGATCATATAAGAGTTCTTGCTGAAAACTTCCATAATTCACTCCACAAATCAATTGGCTCACTTAATTTAAATTTACACATACGTCCACCACCTCAAAGACATCTAAAACGCGGCCGTCCGCATGATCTTATTCGCTAAAGATTAAATAATTCTGACACTATTGTTATTATCGCTATTTTAATTACTTATATTATCATGTTAAAATTAGTCAAAAAATAGTGTTATTTATCCATAGATGTAGATAGCCTTACAGGCTAGGAATTATAATAATAAAAAAAAAAAAGATTGCATAATGTTGACATATTAATTCCATATTTTAACGTTTTAATATATAAATAAATTAGTTATATAATAGAGTTTAATACGTTTTATCATAATTTTACTATATTGATATAGCAGTGTACCACAATATAACGTTCTATAAATGTGTATTTGCTGAAATGTATATTTTCAATTAATCTTCTAAGTTTAATATTTTATTTTTCAACGGATGGTTAACCTAAATAGATAAATAATATTTTGCAAAAACTTTTGTTTTCCATTTTTCTCCAATTACCAATTCACCGTAATATTATAAAAATTAAATTTCAAAGTTAACTAAAAAATATTTTTTTTATGAATATTTTATAATTCAATTTATTCTGTATATTTGTTAAAAATTAAGTAACTCAGTGAATATTGAGATAATAATTTAAGAAAATATCTACCTTAAAATATCGTTCACAACTTCTTAAAAGAAAAAAAATAATTTTTATAATTATTTATAGAAATCAAATATTTCAAAAATAACTGAACCTATAATAATCATAATATATTAATATGTATACCTCCTAATGATGCTAATATTTTACATTTAATTAAATACTTAAAAACTATTATACCTTACTTTCCTTTCTCAAATCGTCCATACATTTTACTATAATTACATTTGTATATTATTGGATTATTAATTGATAACTAATATGACATATTATTTCATGTTGGTCATTAGTAAAAATGTAAAACTGTAAAACTGTGGTCATAATAATGATTTTAATAAGACTTATGTGGAAACAGTAAAATAATGTTATTAGTCTCTAAGGGTGAAAATCATATTGTGTGTGCTCGTCTACTAGCCATGGCCCACTCTGTAAACTACATTTAAATTAATGAGGTTTGTTTAATTGTATGAAATGATTAATAACATATTATGTGGTTGCATTTAGGTGATATAATCTGGCATCAGATAATTTTTATATAGCACTTACATTTTTCAGTGCATTATATGCTACGTTTACTTTTGCTGCATTCAATACATTTTTGTACGTTTAAACCAAGTATCGTATGAGAGAAAACATTTCTACAATAAATAAATAAAAAAATAAGATAACAGTACACAGAAAAAAACCCCAAAGGATTCCTGGACGTATACGACTTTAGGGTCAGGGAATGTCTGCCAATTTCCATATTCAACCTTGTCATACGGCTAAACTGCCAAGTTTAAGTCATTCTTCTACAATCACGCGCATGCTTTAAATTATTCATGCTAGGTGGTACTTGTTGCACATTTAACGATTCAAAACTGGGTCAAGCAATGTTTTTGTATTTTATAGGAATTGGAATTACAATAAAAAAAGATGAATAACACAAAATATTTTATTCTATCACTCACGATAAAAATATTTAGAAATATGTATTAAATACATATTACAATAATTGAATTCAAATAATACTTAAATTATTGATTTGCAATGGTGTTAGTAACGTTTTCTGGTAATTTTTTATTCTCGTGAATATTGTGAGGAGCATTGATGCTTGCAGTATTTAAGAAAACTATGTATTTAAAGATGAACTTAATAGTTGATTTAAAATTATTAAATATACTAAGGGTATCATTAATTTATTATTGAAAATATAAAATATATAACATTACCCAGACTGAATAGAAATTCTGATAGTTAAGCGGGAATAATAAATAGCACTGTTATGATTTTTGTACTGCAGTGATTGAAGATAGATAATTAAATTTGCATCCTCATACATATGGCTTATAACAGTTATATTCTATTCTAAAAACTGATTTGTTACATAAATCCTGATAACTTAAACTAGTTACTGACAACAAAAATGTATGTACAGTGTACACAGTGGCAAAAATGTATTGCAAAATATAATTTTCCAATCATAAGAACGCCGTAAGATTATTTTTGTATTTATTTACTAGATATTTTTTCTTTTTGATTAAAGGGTATGATTTTGTACCTCACAAATTAAGTATACTTCGATACCTATAGTAAAATAGTAAAATATTTGTTTGATTACATGGCTTGAATATTATTGAATTGCTTAACGTATATAATCACAATATTAACAAGTTGAGTTTAAAATATGTTGATGGCGATGAAGGGGGAGGGATTTATGTGCCACATGTTTTGCTCCGTAATTATTATAAAATGGGTATTTTATTTGAGTCTTGGACAAATCCACAAATGTAATGACTAATTCAAAAAGTATAAAAGTTATGAAACGTAATTTGTTAATAATGTATTTTTTTTTAAATGTTATAAATTTAAAATATATGTATATCTTAAAACTTAATTATTAACTAATTATCTTGTTGTTTTAAAGTAATGAGGCAGTATAATATTATAATTTATAAAGTGTATTTTAAACTTTGTTTAATACATTACAATTTTCAAAGTAAGCAAAACAGTCTACAGTGGGTAATTAATATTATATTATATATTGTAACGTACTTATATAACAAAAATTACGATTTACATGATTCCATCACTCTTGCAAATTATTGTTGGATTATCATAATTAAGAATTCATAAAAAATAAAATGTTTAATGAAACCAATTGATTTTTAATTCAAGTATTATTTTTTTCACCTTTTATCTGTTTAAACACTGTGAAGTTCTGTCTAATTAAAAAGTCAAATAACTATACTTCCTTTTTCCATCTACTGAATTCAAAATATGTTGATATTGTTCACAAAGAAAAGTTTAACGGTAGATATATCTGTATTAATTATTTATTAAAATCTTTGTAATATTATTATTGCTGGAAAATATTCACTCCTAACTTGTAAACTCAGATATTTTAATCATGACAAATTTTAACGAAATAAAAGTAGACAAAGTTTTTACTCATAAATTTTATTGTTTTAATTATTTATTAAATCAAACATCTATTTTAATTTTATCTTAAAGAAGAATAAATATGATAATATTTTCACTATTTAAATAATACATTTTTATTTGAACAAAGACTATAACGTTACAAGCACAATATACAATTTAAGTAATTTTGTAGGAATTATAGTATTATGGGTATAAAGTGATTTATTGATACGTTCTCTTGATTATAATATGTTTATATTCTGGAAACCCATGATATTTAATAAAATTACATTTTATCTAAAAGAAAAATAGCACTTATGTATTAAATAGATACGTTACTTTAAACGAGATTTAAATATTTTTGTTCAATAAATGTTTTAATATGATTTAATGGGTATATCTTGACTAATTTTTCAGCTGAAATATGTTATTTAAATGTATTTCAAAACGATCATATAGGTAAACCAATCCCTCAAAAAAATGTAAGTCTCCGAAATTGGAAAACCAATTTTTTGTTATACTTACATTCAAAGTCTAATTGGTACATCAGATTCAGTAACTTTAAGTTAAAAAAAAACTTTATAAATACGATTTCAATTTCAATTAATTAGGTATACTTTAGTCCCTTATATTTATTTGTTCTAGACTGTTAAATATCAAATATTCTTGATTATTATTTTTCATATTCATTATTTTATTGTAGTTATTAAGTTTATTACGGGATAATCTATCTTTTTCATACTAGCAAATTTATTATAAACCTATTTTGTTTCCATCTAAAGACGTTAATATTATTTATAATTTGTATTACACTTTTTCCATTTTATTTTAAATATAATAAATAATAAATATCAAAATAGATACCTTATTTTGTAGAAGAAATATTATTTCGTTTTCATTTATTTACGATAAACATGCTTTGGTGCTGGGTTCTGAATGTTCTGAATGACTTTCGGCAAACATTTTTTGTCAAAGTAGCGTTTCATATATGTTTTAGATTAAATTACATAGTGAAGTGGTAGTTTATTCGAACATATCTGTAAAAGAAAATGTAATTTTTTATTTCTATATTTAGTATTCAATAAGTGGTTATAAATGAAGTTTAAGTATGAATTATTTAATTAGGATCTTAAGTATTTGACATATTCAAAGAAATATAGTAGGTTGCAGGATTTTTAATACCTATTGAAAATTGTTACTTTGAATTTAGGAACGATTAGTTATAAATAAAAACTAGTTGCATCATTACTCAAAATTCTACCTTTTAGTGACCACAAGTCACAACCCATAATATAGTACTTATTACGTTTTTTATATCATCCAAGAGCTTTCATGTTATCGCATATTATTGCATATTATTATGTGAATCGTAATAATTCGTAGGAATTATGTTACAAATCAAATATTTTAGTATTATGATTACATAATATTGATGTGTATTCACATAAATAACTAATTTCAACGATGATATTATAATTACCTAATACAAGTATATCTTTCCACCCTAAGTAATTCCACCATAAACCAAATTTAAACTTTGTAGTAGACAGTAATACAATTGGTTGACGTTTTAATGAGTGATAGAGACAAAAGGGACATACCTATAAGACAAACGTGATAATCCAACGATCTACGGTAATTGTGACTACGCATGTCTTGTTAAAGGTTATCGTTTCGAATAGTCAAAGGGACGTTCTTCCTTAAGTACACTCACAAATTGAGAATTTTCATCTCCTAAAGTATGATTATGAAATTAGTATAAATTGTCAGAATTAAACCCTATTTACCATCAATTCGCCTATTATTACCATTGTACATACATTTTACTTAGGGTAAATGCATTGTAAATAACATCAAGGAAACATCTTGTATATTGAATTCAAAGCTCTTCGTCGATTCTAATTACTGTAATATTATAGACAGTTTGAAACCAAATACCAAATGTATTGTTATTATTAATATTTAATACCCATACAAAACTAAGCTAATTAACTAGCAGTGTAACGCAACAATCCAAATAATTAATTGCAAAATAATCACAACGATTTTGGATGGATTAATAAACGTATATTATTTCGTATTCGTTTTATGTGTATCAGCAGCGTCATTGTTTTAGTAGATATAAAAAATATAGCTTTACCGATAGCCATGAACTTTATTCAAATAATAACAATTTGTTGAACATTATTAGAAAAATACAAGTAAAATAATTAACAATTCATTTAAATACCTCCTATAAGCAACGCATACGTTAAAGGCAGAATTTAATTTACTTCTACACTTCAAATAGGTACATGATAAAATTAATCAATAATAAATATAGACTTATATAATGGCGAGATAAGTTTGTTTCATATTATTGAATTTTAGATGTAGTTATAAAAACTGCTAGACGTTTGATTAATATTAACATTATTATCTATTCTTAGATATTTCTAAAAAATATGTCGTATATGCACTTTCAGCTCATATACTTCTACCTCTGATAAGGTGACTAAAATACCATGAATTAACAGGTTTTAGTTTAGTCTTCAAAGATAGGTAGATATAAGTATGAAATGTAGTACCTTTGTCCTCAATGACCATAAATTAATCGGTTTCAGATCGGACTCATATGCTCAGGGTGACTATATGTAAACAAACATTATAATGAGTTATTTATTAAAATAATTAAACACACATACAGATTAAAAACAATAAAACGTGTGTCGTAGTACATACGTACTACGACTGCCTCGGCCATCCTATTTATTTTGCCTTATATCTAATTTACGTTTTAGGTACCTCAGCACATTTGTTTCACAGACCTACATTACAAATATATTTTATGACTCGTTATAATAGTCACCTGTTAGTATTAGGACAATCGAAATAAGTTGGTCACGAATAATCTATAAATTAAAAGCTAAAAAAGAATATCTGCGTTTATATTAATTAAACGTCTTTTATTGTACTACATGGGTATAAAGACTAAAAAAATAAGGAGTATTCGAGGTGCCTTATTTGACTTCAATAAAAAAAAAAGGATAAAATGTATAATAATAGTATAAAGTTTTTCATATAAACATCCATTTATAAATACTTAATTATGTTGAGAAGATTAAACTAATTTTTTATGTAAATAAGCATTTTTATCTTTATTATTTTTTTGTTTTTTTAATACCAGCCTTGTAAAGAATCTTTCTCCTTCAAAAACCTAATAAACCTCTCTAGTATCTATGCATAAAACAGAATAAACCTACCATTATAGACAGTACTTGTGAGCGACTAAGGCATGGAAACAATACAATATGATCGTCATTTTTAAATATCCAAAACGCTAAACTAATCTGAAAAGGTAATGGTAGGTACATAAATAATATTAAGCTCACCATTTTATGCACATAGTTGTGTATTAAAAAAAAAAAAAACCCTTGGAAGTCAAAAACTAGTGTTGAGTTAATATTATGCCCATTTTTTTTTCATTTATTAATTTTCTTAACTATTTCAAAATCAATGGGCATTTTTTATTGTTTTCCCCAAAAACTACAAAATGTGAAGTGTATAATATATAAATAAGCACATTTATATATATATACATTTCTTCAATTATGGAATATTAACCAAATATGTTCCTTGATTTTCAAGATAATTTGATATTTAAATATGATGACATTTAATGATTATACATTAATTTAATGTATGTAAATTCATATGTAAATTATATCTACATTAAATATGTATAACAATATTTTTATAACTATAGTTTTATTCAACATGTCATGTAAACATAAATGTATAATATTTTAGCCCTCAATGGATTAATTGAAATACATAATAATTTTTTTCTAAAAATTAGTTATAAAAAAAAAACTAATAGTTTATCTTGTATTTTATTTTCCAGTAGGTAAAACATGTTTTTTCATAATTTATTCTACTTATTCGTATATTACAGTTATCAAAATATATCGTAAACTTAAGGTTAACATTTTTAAGAAAGTTATATAAATATAACCTAACCATCATTATTTAACTATTAAAAGTTGTTCATGCTCGAAAGAATACAAATTGTTTCAGGGCTAGAGCTTTTGAACCTTACTTAAATAAAGTTAAAAGTTTTGATAAATTAAATAATTTATACATCGTTATAATATAAAATGTGTATTCGTATCTTTCGACCCCTGTACCTATCAGACGTTGGCGCTTTAGCTAATATATTATTATTTTGATGACCAGTGGTCAAATGAATCAAACATATTTGTTACTTTGAGGTTGTCGGTGAATTATCGGTCCAAGCAACTACAATATGATATAAATTACCAGTGGCTCTAGGTAAGTGTGCAAGTTAGGTACTTTCAACCCAATAAGCACTGCGAACTAAGCCTCATGTTTGGCCGTACAAAATATAACAAAGGTTAACTATTTCATTCGTATTTAGGTCAGGGAAGGGATAAAAGGATTTTTAGAAAATGTGACATGACACGCTACGTAATAATGTTTTAACACTTTACTGGCTCAATACAGAATTCAACATCTCCAACGATCTTTAAATGTTGTTTTTTTGTGTCTAAAATTAAATTAAAATGATTTATTATTTTCAACAACATTCCGAATATTGTACAATATTAGATATTTTATCAACAGTTAACGATTCTTTAATTATTTGAAATTCAAATTAATTTGCTTTTAAACTTTGATCAATTTATTGAATATTCAAGAAATATTTAGCTTCGTAATATAATTAATGTTACATTTTATATTAAATTATCATGAAGGTAAACGATTCATGATATTATAAAAGAAATCAGTTCAGTTCACTGGATATATTTGAAAAACAACAATTACGAAATATTTGAAACAAATAATGGTATAAAATAACTTTGTTGTAAAAGCATACCAGAAAACGTAATTTTCATAATTTTTAAAATGAATGCTATCAAAATACATTTTGAAAAATAGTATTATGTTTGAAAACAATAATTTTATGTTTTTTGTAAGTTTAATCATCAACCAACCACAATTTATACATTATATTATGCAAATAATTCTTAGAAAAAAAACTATTAACTGAAAAAATCGCTTATATATTATGAGTACCTACTATAATAATGTTTTTTTTTTATTGTCCATAAATTGATTATACGTTGTTAAATAGATATAACCACAGATATAAAACATATTATAGTATTTTATATCTGTGGATATAATACTATGATTGATATTTATAAAAAAGGTTGAGATAAAAATAATTACATTCAAAAGTTGACGTTTGTTTATTTTAAAATACAATTTATAAGTTTCCGAAAACGTATTAAAAATATTGTTCTTAACGGTAAAAAAAATAATAAAGTGTAACAAATGATTTATTGAAGTTTATATTTTAGAATTTTTCTATACAACTTGAATACGAAAAACGACTTACCAATAAGTAATAAACCATAATACTCACTACCTACCAGTAGTTTATAGAATTCTCGTTTAATTTTTTTCAGCATGTATGTAAAATTTAAATCCAAAAAAATAAATCGAAAATATTAGTTTATATTTATGAAGATTATATACTATGACGATATTTCATGTATCAAAAAAAAATTGAATCAACAATTTTTCATTGCGTTGTATTTAGATTTTATTGAATGGCCGAACTACACCTTACAAATAGGAAAACGGTTATGCGAATATACATGAAACGTGATCGTGATCGTATAAATTGAACTTAAAGGTGATATATTATCTACGAGGACAATCGAACTCATAATTTTTACAAAGACACAAAGTTCGAGCTTTCCAAGTATTAACTTTGACAGTGAACTTGGATTGAGACGGAATTTATGAGGGTTTTATGAACTTAATCGGTAACTACTCCCACTTTTTGTTTTTCAAGTATACTTTTGCTGACGAGAAGACAAAACATGCAGAATAAATTATAAGATACACCTAACTGGCAATAAGTATAAAACCGTTTTATTTTATGTATAAATACAACTTACACGTTTATGCATAATATATTACTATGTATGAACACAATTTCATTTTTCCTTTTTACAGTTTTGGATTTTTGAAGATCATTGAATATTTTAACAAAATTTGATACTTATTGGCTTATTGCATATTATTGAAGTGAAATTAAATAATAACTGTTTATAAAATATAAAAAAGGTATAAAATAATATTTTGTGAGTAGACAATTTCAATAGTAAATTTGTTGACCTATCGTTTTATATTTAAACCCTTATCGTTTTTTCTTGTTTCTAAAATGTTTTGTTTTGCATTAAGCCAACTTAATTATTATAAACATCAAATATTTCAAAATAAGGTATACCTAATTAAGATATTAATTTTGTTTTAAAACTATTTTTATATCTTAAAAAATTATAGTTATCAAATAAATGATTTAATTGCATACATTTACTACAGCCTATTTAAAAGTTAATTTTTGCATATTTTCACAGTTATTACTACACATTATGATAGTTTTTATTATTGTTCTCTCGTCGTATATCCGTCGTTTAACCCGTCATTGGTATCGCTATGCAAAGTCCCGCCATTGGTATTGAGTGAGCGCGGCGCTCACCTCGTTGTTTTTTCATCATTATTTATTATATGATGAACATACAATATTAAAACCAACAACGAATTATTTATAGTTCAATCTTTTACAAAAAATTCTCTTTTAATTTTTCTTGATTAACAATCAAAAATTAATTTATAATTTTTTACACACATTGTATAATAATATAATCATTATCATTCATCTTCGCCCTAGTGGTCTGAAATATATTGCTGATTATTATACAGCACGCATATGAATGTTGTGTGCTCCTTAAAAATAGGTCTGAGTTTACGAAAAAGTATTTGATTGACGTGTTGAGTGAGTGCAACGCTCAATTTATGGATATTAAAAACATTGCATGTCGATATCAAATCAAGAATTATTTATAAAATGTTTATATTCGCGAAATTATATTTAAACATGGGTCGATTGAATGTATAAATAGTATCAGATGAATCAAGTAATAAATAAATAAGTGGCTCTCAAAATACTAACGAGGTGAGCGCCGAGCTTACATTGCGACCACTGACGGGTTAACAATACGACTCACCGTTACCAAGTTATCAATTTTTATGGAACCATAATTATGAAAAAATCGGCACACGGTATGTGTTTAAAAAAATTAATAAATTTAATAAAACGTATCTCATATATTATCTACACTATTTCAACTAATATAATAAAATATCTAGTAAAATCAAAATTTGAATAAAAATCAATTACAAGTTTGGATCTAAAACTTGATAAACCCCATCAGTCATATCTAACAATTGTATTTCGTGAATAACGTTATCCAAAATTACTCATAAATGTCACGTATTAATGTTTAGGCTTTACCCAAGAAATTATGATAAAATAAATATTTGATACTTAATTTCTCATCTAAAACTGACAATGATTCTCGGAAGCGAGTGTGTGTAGGGAGTTTCAAGAAGATGTACCTATAGCGTGGCGTGGAATTTTGGGTGAAGTTAACACGTAAGTCATTTAACAGTTAAAATTTATTTTTGCAATACCTACCATAAGGTGATTCCTCAGCGGAACCTCTACAGAAATTGAGGAGAAATAATTCGTTTTTTGTAATAAAAACAATAAATTAAAATTATAATCATCACAAAAAATAAAATTAATCGAATTTAATACAGGTATAAAATATGTTTTAACCCAAATCATAATTTGTCTACTTGTAACGGAAACGCGTAACCTACAAAAACCATTTCGGTTACAAACCCTGAACAATAAATTAGCCAGATAGGTACTTACTTTTACCTAAATAATTTTGTATTATTATTTGTTTCAATTTATTATTTAAAGATAATATTATATTATTGACAATCTCAAATGTCTTATGAAAATAAAAATCATAATAGCACTTGATTTTAAATTTTAAATTTTCCAATTAAATATAATATATTTTATAGGTCACTAGTTGAGTACTTTCCTACAATATAAAAATTATACATTAATGTATGGTATAATATAATATTACATAAAACATAATGTTCATTAGGTAGTTAAAATTAATAAAGTTAAAATTTATCCTCACGTTTGAAACACATTTTCCGAGTGTTTTATAATTGTGTACACACGTTAGTGGATCAGTGATATAAAATACAATATTTTAATGATATGATACAGATAAATTTGCTAAACATTCCCACCCCCCTCGTGTCCATTAATAATTAATAATTTACTAAAATTCTTATTTCTGGCAAGTATTTGTATAAGTACATACAAATACAGAGTATAGGTTATAATCACCGTTTTTTTTTAACGAGTTTGAAGTAAAATGTTTAACAAAATTAGATACTACCTACATTAAAAATAAATGTTTTTCCTCAACTTAATTTTAGTTTTTTTGGAGTTAAAAAAAAAAAAAAAAATATAGTGACTTGAAACTTTTCAAAATTACGTAAATTATTATTTTATAAACCTACACAATAATTAAACATTTACATTTTCAAAATATATACGCTAATTGTATGCTATTTATATCACAAACCTATTCACATTATTTTACGATACGTAGTACGTGGGTATTTACTTTTAAGTTATAATATATAATGTTGTTGGCACAAATTAATTTAACGTACCGAATTAAAAAAATACTAATAATAATATAAATGAAAGATACGATAAACGATTCTTAAAAATAAAAACTGATTCACCTATCTCTTACAGATTTACCCTCAGTAACATTTTTTCTACGATTGAATATAAAATCGAACACGTCCATTATTTTGAACTACAGAATTATGAGGTACACTCAAAACCTACTGTACGGCATTGCACAATATGGGTGTCTCCCAATGTATTTTCTTGCAAATTGCTAAACGAATGATTTTTTTTTAAATTTTGATTGTCGATGACTGCATACAACATTTGTTTTGTCAAATATTTATTACCTATAAGGAAATATATTAAATACTACTTATAGGTTTAAATTGCTTTATATTATTAAATGTTATAATAAAATCTAAGTATTTAAAAAATGGATTTAAAATTTTATAAATATCAGAATTTGAATGAATGCATTAATTAAACATGTACGGTGGTACAGGGATGAACATGCGATTGATGAATAGTTCTTTAAACTAAACCAAATATTATATTCATTGGAATTACGAGAAAAAAAAATCTATTTGCTCGGAGGTGAGAGTTTGAAATTTTAGTATAATATAATATTATACATATCGATGCATACCTACAACGCGACGATGATATCGTTGAGTCCGCGTGTAAGCAGGCCACGACGGGAATATTGTTACTATAACTTTAATAACTGAGAGATAATGTTCCATCATAATATTATTATTACGGTAACTTTTCCGAACAGCAATATCGTTATCACAGTAGGAAGGTAGGTACTATTAACGTAGCCGCGAACTATAAGGAGTGAGTGCATCAGCGTGAGGTGGTCAAAGGAAAACCGTTATTTTGTTTCCGGTCGGCGGGTAAGGGTAACGTTCATCGCCACATCGTCTGAAGGTGGTTTAGAGAACTTGGCTCTAACCGATTGAAAAAAAAACCCCTATTAAAACTAACGAATAAAAATATCTCGTGGCTTCTTTCTGCCCTAAAACGCATCCGGATATTCGTAGGCCATAGCGGTACCAGACCCTTTTAGCCGGTACCGAGGGATTTTTTTTTTTACCCCGATATAATAATTGTCCGTTATATTAATATATTCTAAATAGAAATTACTTTTTATGCACTTCCCTAAAATATATTTTATACATTTTTTTCTAGAACGTACCGCTTACAATAGTTATTTACAATCAATATTAAGCACGGAAGCTCTTATTGTAAGTTAACCTGTACCAATCCGCGGTATACCCCATGCCACAACCGACCCCTATTACTCATATCATTTGTACAATATTATGACAGACGTTCAATTCGCCAATCGTTATTTAAATGTTTACATTTTTAATAATTTATTTTTTTAGATTGTCCAAAAGTTAAAAAAATTTGTATTATAATATACTCGTGTAGTTGCGTCAGTAAGAGCGTAAAACATCGGTGCGATGAAAAGAAAAATAGGAGATAAACGAAATTCTATTTCTTTGCAAAAACGGCCGGAGTTGTATAATATTATAATCATATTTGAACGCAATTCACCTTAAACTGCTGTCCTCTGCAACACTATAAGATGTGTGTCATTAGCATAAATAGTTATAACTGTATTAATATTATAATTTATTACTATATTATTATACGTTATAATATACAATATCATTAAATTGTTTGTCACGTTTCGACCTAACCGCAGCGGACCCACAGGCGTCGGTCCAGGCGACGCCGTCTTTATTTCGTCGACGTCCGTCACGCTCTCGATTATAATAACAAAACAGTATTATAGTCCAAGTCGACCAAAGTCGCAGGACACCGGTGGGTGTGGGGGGGAGGGGAGGGCGTGCGAGGGATCTAGGATCAATCCTCCTCTGCAGTCTCTCCCTCGACTACAACTATAACTACACGTCTCGTCCCTCTCACGCCACCGACTCCAGAGGATATTCGTCCGTCGTCGTCACCACTCTCGCACCGACGACGCAGGTTATTAATTACGAAGCAATTTGGACGCTTGCATTAGTTTTTGGTAAACGGTCCCTCGCTCGCACGTGGCCTCATCGCGCACACGAACAGTAATAATTAATTGTGACTGTCATTCGAGGCCACGTCCTTATATAATTCCTTCTCCGCCGTGACACGTCACACTAAACGCGTCACGAGACGTCCACTTCGCCGTGCACGATCTCGTTAGGTTGTGCAGCTGGTCGATGCTACACAGTCGGGATTGTATGATTGTTTTTATTATTTATATTGTAACTGAGAACGACGGTATAGGCTGCAACTCACAGACCCTACACACGTGACTTTTTACGCAGACATAATAATAAATAGTTATCGTAAACAGCGTCATTGTAATATTTGATATCAAGAACCGAGATATATTATATTTTGTTTTAACTAACTGGTTAAATCACAGCTACGATAATAACTTATTTTTGGACACTACCTAATTTACCATTCTAAAATAATCGTAAAACGTATCGGTACCGACTGCAGCGGAAAATAACTCGAAATTGCATTAACGTTAAAAACCTAAAACGTAATAAAACGAACGTTATATTATAATCATATATTGTATTGTATAATTGATAAATAATGTCTATTGAAATAAATCGTTTAAAAAAAAAAATGTCAATACGATTTTGTCGGGTTTTGCGCGAGGAGAGGTGGAAATTAAATTATCGCACACGCAGATTAGACTTGCCCCCGCACACCCGCCAAACGTCGCCTTTGACCTCAATATTACAGTTAGTGGCCGATACGCATACACACACCGTCGATGTGTTTTTAGGACAATATCGCCGTCGTGTATAGTGATGATAATATTATACAATATAATACTGTAATCACCTCACCCCGGACCACTACAACTACCCTCCTTTCGAAATGATGTTTCGGTGTGGGCGATCACTCACGATTGAGCTGTCCGAAGCGCGTTTGATTGTCCGATGTACATGATAAGGATATATACCGTAAACACAAACGCGGCCAACTCACGCGAACGTTCAATAAACTCGCATTATCATATTATTGTTTATAGTGTCGACCCGATCACGTACTGTTTACCGACGAATAGAATAGTACTATATATATATATGGCCAGTGCAGCTGTGAAAGCGCGTTAAAAACATTTCAATCGGTCACGTCGCCTTAACTACAATATTTTTTTTATGGGTGGTTGCCGAAAACTATTATTTGTTTTATATAATATATATATATATATATTTTATTTTTATCACAAACTGTCAAAAATATAATAATATCTTAAAATAAAAATAAACCATATTCTACGTTTTACGCTGTATTAACGTTAGAAAACGGTATTCGTATATTTAAAGAAGAATTTCATTACCCCAACGTTGCGAGTAAGAATTTTATTGTTATTGACGTATATACATATTTTATAAACAGCCAAAGGCGGTGAGTATAAGAAAAATTCCGTTGAAGTTTTTAAACGTTAAATGATTCACAAAATAAATATCTCTAGCTTGCTCGATACAAAGGAAAACTTTTTATTTTTTAAGATTCCTTTAAACGTTCGAAAATATGTTGTAAAAAGTATATTTACTACGTGCTTTTTGGATAACTTACAAAGTAAGCGTTTTACGGCTCAGCAGATAAGTTTACTGATAAAATTGTAATAATACATAAAAAACACAGTAATCAACTCTAAGTTTAATTTATTTAATCTGTTTGTAGAAAAAGTAAATTGAAATAAATTTTTTTAGTTTATTAAATAAATAATCAATTTCCTTGGTAATCTTCAATGCGATATAGTTTTAAGAAGTAACAATTTATTATTTAAAGCTGAAGTGTAATAGACATCTTCTCAGCATGTCCGTGTATGTGCGCTAAACGACTATTCAAATGATTTTTCAAAGGTAAAGAAGTGATTATTATGCAATGAACGAAGTGAATATTCAAATCCCAACGTGGAAGGACTGAGATTTGGCCTTTAACTATGAACCTTTAAAATGATAAAAGCAATTATTGTTTCTATGAGTTGTGAGAAACTTATAAACCAAATAAAACTATTAAACATAGGGTAATAAATCAATAAAAGTAAAATTGGATAGTGATAATGTACGTTTGTTATTAACGATAAGTAGAAAAAAATAATAGTAATTTGTTAAAATTAATATTACAATTTTGATTATTACACATATATACGTATATAATCAATGTTTATAATACAAAAATAAATGTAAATAAAAATAAAAAATGTATAATTATAATCAATTCAAAAATACATAAGATATTCGAAAACTTAAAAGATTACAATACCTAGGTACAGTCTATAACATATTAAATTTCTAATAATTATTAATTTCTTATTTCCCGTGAACAGAATAACATTGAAATTCTACTTGTGTACACTTTTTGTACCAATATTGTTGACAGATTATAATAATGCGGCAAATAAATATATTTTCGTCATAATAATAGCCACCAGATCCAAAAGTTTCGAATTTTGTTTATGATATTTTCTGAAGATTTTGTAACAAAATGTAAATATTGCTATATAACTTTTTGTAACAAACAATAAAACTCAAAATTTAAGTTTTTTGATACCTTCCGGTACCAGCGTAACGTTATTCAGGTACCCTTAAAAATTAATAAAATAAATAGCACTGTGTTATTATTTTTTTAACAATATGTATCGAAATTCAAAATACAATAGAAACGAATAACCGGTCACTATTATCGTTATGACAGTACTTCACGGTTGTAGTCTGGGTTTGAATATATAACAGGACATTTTAATACATTTAAATATGATGGTATTTAAAATTCATTTTTATGTTTAAATTGGACGAATAATTGTATACCTATATTTTATTGATTTTTACTAAAATTTTATAAATAGTTTACAAAGATTATTATTAATTAAACAATTTTCAATTGTTAAACACATACTTCAAACACCAGCATTTTGAATTACTTATTGAGTTTAATTTTTCAATTAAAATTTAAAGTTATGTTAATTTATTTTGTTTTCTTTTTCTAAAATAATAATAACACGACTTTACTATCATATATATACTCAATAGAAAATTAAATAATTTAACCAACTTTTTACATAATTATAATATTGTATAACATCAATAATATATTATTATATTGCATGGAAACGATGTATGCAAGTTTTAAATACATTATCATAATCATTTTTATAAATCTTAACAATATTATTATCAATATTTGCATAAAACACTTTTCATGGCTCTATGAATAATAGAAATATTTAAAAGGTATCGTACCAAATGTTCAAAAATCTAAATTTATTCTGGTTTAAATAATAGCACGAACATTCGTGTAGAAGTTTACAATTTTTAAAGCCATAAATCGCATTAAATAAAAGTAGATAAAATATGAATTAATGTGATTCGTGTCACACGTTTGGGGGTATACCCATGTATAGTAACTTTTTCAAAAACTTCACACTAAATAATATCTATACTATAATAAATACACTACACTACACGACGCGGCACGATTTATATGCACACCAAAAAAAAATATAATTTCACTATTTATAAATGTGTGAAAAATAATAGTATGCGGTTCTCTTAATAGATTATTTTTGATCATAATGAAGAACACAAACTCGTGTATGGCATACTCGTACAAATTTAATATAAACACGATTACACGCATCAATAACGTTTTTATAATTATAGTAAGATTTTTGTGATTTGAGATCGGTTTGGTTTGGACATTTATTGCACTAATCTATCGTGATTTGTGATTACGTGTATACTGGCACTAGGTATTGCTTATACATAGAAACAGTTTATTTTAGACATCACGAAGAAAACATTTTACGTGTAAATGTGGTTCAAATGGCTTCCATAGATTATCAGTTTTGATAATATTATACGTATTACGACAAATAGATTACCTACTTTTCGCGTGCTAGCTACGTCCTACGTATAAAAGTCGACACTGGGCGAAAGGGGTGTGTGATGGCAGTGTGACTTATTGATTGCGGTTTTTGTGAGCTTCAATAACGAAAGACCATTTAAGACCATTGCTAATATTCAATAATGTTTGGTGAGAGTCGCGTTCACTGACGTCTATGAATGATAAATCCGTATTTTTAATGATTGTGTTGTTATGCCACCGAACATTTTTATTAATGCAAATCATTGCACATACATTTAAATCTGTTCGGAAATTAATCAATACTCATACAAAAATATTGCATACTATTATTAATTATTTATTTAATATGATATTATAATTTTATCCTCAGTCATAATTTTATTGAATACAATTTTTTGATGACTGTCTAGAAATAAAAACAATTTTTTTATCAAAATAAATAAAATATAACCTTTCCGATAATTCAATAAAGTTTTTGGTGTTTGAAAATATTAATTTCATAATTATAATGAGCTCATTATTTTTGACTATATATATATTAAGTTCAATATCATAATTGTTTGCTTTTAAATTTACAATTATAGGATAATAAAAAAAAATTGTTTTAATACATTACAATAATTAATGATACAATATTTATTCATCAGTTACACATAGTTGATATTTAAATCATAGACATTTTAAGATATTTTATCTTTATATTAAATCTACAGTCTGAAGTATATTATAGAACTATTATACAAATTAGTGTTGTACTCAAATTATTAAATATACTAATTCCAATTTATGATATGTGTAATATGTGTAGTACTTAAGGATAATAAATAAGGTACCTTTTAACTGTTAAGAGATATACATTTGGTTGGATTGATTGGCGGAGACGACAAATTTGATGATTGCGGAGATGGGTGTGGGTCAACTGCTTAAAAGCCATGTGCTCGAAAATTTTTGTTCAAATGTATTTGAAAAATCATGACTTTGAAAAGTTAGGTATATATACAATTATATAAACAAAAGGTTATTAATTGATCAAATAACAAATATTGTATTTATAAATATTTGTATTTCTCAATTGTTGTATCTACTCCGATGACTGACAAATAACAACTATTATAACAAATAATAGATACTAGGAATATTTAAACAAACTCACATACTAATGAATATAAAACATTAAATTGTATTATTATTACATAGTAAGTAGGAAAATTAAAATGTATTATTATAAATTCATAAAAATAAATTTTAATGTACAAAAAAAATAAATAATTTTTATAAAGTTTAATTATGTGGAATACCTTTTAAAAATTCTAATCTATCGTCATTGTAAATTCTTTGTTGAAAACATTTAACTATTAAAGCCGTCCTTGTATTAACTGTTCAACTGCTGGTTCTATTTAATTTTGTATTTATTTAATGAATTTAAATACACCTGAAGCTTAATGCTAAAAAATAATTATCACATTCGTTTTTTAAATATTAACAAATAATCTTTCAACCATAATTTTATCTCTGTTTTAATTTTAATATATAGGTACATAACTTTTCAAAGGTATAATTTTTTGAAGAAATGATCTGTATAACACACATTTCCAAACACATGACCACCGAATAGGTGACTAGAATCCAAATTTATGGTGGCCTGATTGTGATGTTTGTTTTTCTTTATGGTAAAGTGGGACGTAGAATCGAGAATATTTAAATACTAAAGTTATTATGAGTTTAGTAATTATTAATTGCTAATTTTAAATAAAATTTAGGATAAAGTGTTTTATTCATTTTTCATAATGTTGATTGCTCCAAGAGAGTCTAAAAACTATTGTGTATATAAGGTATAACCTTTTTTCATAAGACCAAGAGCGTAATATATAATATTATGGAATGTGTATAAGGCCATATATTCGACGTTTAATATCTGAACACCTATATTTACACTTTTCGCGGTAATAATTAGATAAATTAATTATATATTTTAAAACTATATTTTGTACGAATAAAAAGGTATAGTCCCAATGATTAGAATATTGTTTAGTATTTGTCGCATATCAGTTTTCGCAACTACCTACAATTTTATTGATGGTAGACATAATTTAGGTATTAAACACTATTAACTGGAATAAAAGAAATATTTAACACAGGTACTAAAAATAATTAAATAAATATAATTTATTATACATAGTATACTTTACAATTATTTTATGTTATTCATATGTTACAAAATAATTTATAATTTAGTATAATATAAATAATCTTTACTACTTTGTAAATACTTTTATTAAAAATTCTAGATATTTGTCCCTGGAATTCAAATTCATTGTTATCTATGGAACTAACAGAATCCCCGTAATTATGATTGAATGACATATACATAATACGATTTTAGATCGATATTTTGAAAGTGCTTTGCACATATTATGGGTGACAAAATTAAATTGTATTATTCTAATTTCTGTTCAAGGGTATTTTGATTAGGTACACTTATGCATACTGACAGTTGTATTGTAGTAAGTGAAATATTATTAATTGTTTTGTTACTAAATAAAATTGGTTTTACTCAGTTTTAGAAAGTTTGGTGCTTAATAACTTACAAGAATTTATAGTTTGTAAACTTTTGTTGAATTAACATTTGGTTTTTTGATATATACATTTGTTTTCAAAAACATATACCACTAATAGAATACGCACAATACATTTAAAAAAAAAAACTAAAATAAAATCTTACTACTATATTGTATTGTGTCTACAATTAGACAGCTATCTAAACTTCATTCAAAAATACCTGTATAATGTTATCGAACACTACCAATAACAATAATTACATAAAACAATAATCAACAAACTAGATGTATTGATTAAAAAAAAAAATTAGTCAAACGCCTTAAAATTTCATTAACTTGATTGTTCAAAAAAATATTTAATATATACATTATATTATCAAGCTTCCTGTCATTATATTTGACAAAACAATAATATAAAATTTTTATAAGTTACTCTGTGTGTAGTTTAAGTTATTCACAATATACTGTTTATATGTGTATAATTTATTGAACCTTATCATAATATGTTTAATGTTTATCGACACCAGTGTTTTATTTAAAATAAGTTTTTATTATAATGATAACACTATTACCATATTCAATTTAAATGTATCATAACTTAAAGTATGTTTAGGCTTGAGCGTATAAACTGAAAATAAAATTTAAATTTCATTTCTGCTGTTAGTTAAAAAATCTGAGATAGCAAATTTATAGGACTAATTTATGTAAATATTTTAAAAGTTAAATTATTCATTTACATTCATACATTATGTAAGTTTGAAAGTTTACAGGCTGCTTACTGGAGTCTACCCGAGTTTATGGTATTATATAGTAGAGGGGCACAACTATACGTACAAAAACAAACACTGAGACATCCTGTATACCATAATATACAGTGTATAATCATATTACGGTAGTAAGTTTTAGTTTAATAATATTATAAAAGCATGAGTAAAAAATCTTCTTTTTTTGTTGCCATCGCATACGAAAGGTTAGAATACGTTGTTTTGTCATAAATATTAATGTAATTGAGAATCATTCGATTACAGACGTCGTCATCGGGCCTCTAATTTATTTACGATATCGATTAAAAAGTGAGTGATATCCAAATATCCAAAATCTATTTAATTAAAATAAGGCGTGTACATTGTGAATTTACATTAATATGTTTTTAACAAGTAAATAAATAATTGGTATATTTTACAATTTATAATTTAAAAAGTATATTATAATTTACAATATTATACTCTCGGTTATTTGGTTAAATTATTTAACAAGAATTTTATTCATGCTATCAAGTTTCTCGATGTTATCACTATAAAATATTAACACGATATGTTACGTGTTACAGTATCTTAACTCATAGCGTTCATGATTGTTACACAAATCAACCATTTCCACTTTGCTCTCTTACATACTTGCGTATATTATTATGACGTGTTTCCTTACATTTCACAATGCCAAAATCCACATTTATTACTCATTCGTTACAATAAACTTTAAACAATTGTTTTTGTTTAATATTTTGTGCGTTTTTTATTCGTATTAAATTAAACTCTTGTTTGAGCTTAGTGAAATAATTTTCATAAAATAATTAATTTTAAAACGCTGAAACATTTGAAAAATGTATTTTTCTATTATAACACGGAGACTTCAGAATCACATGCGCTCGTGGTTATATTGTAAGGATATTTTTTATTTGTTGTTTGAGCATAATATCCACCATTGTGTACGAGTAGTAATGAATGTAAGGAGAATTTTTTCGGAAAATAAAATAAAATAAAGGATTAATAAACTATCCAATTTTCCTTGACCATCTCATCTACATTTTATACGCCTTTTTGTGATGTGAAAATTTTAAAATGACAGCGCGTTTATCCTTCTATTATTCTGTATGTTAAAAAGTCAAACAACGATTAGCTGTATTATACGATCATAGATACAAGAGTATAAAATGTACAATGAATGTTATATATATTTGCTATATAGTATATAATTTTAAAATATAATACCTATGTGCAGAGTACTGTTTTTTACCTAGAAAAGCCATCTGCGTATTATCTACATTGAATGTCTAAAATTACTTATATTATAATATATATTAATTATAATAATCAATTAAAACATAGAAGGATTAATTTGTAAGATTAACAATATCGATAATCACGAAATGGATAAATTCGCTTTTATTTTTTCGTCAATACATAAACAGTATATAAAATTATTACACTCAAAATAATATAAAAATTATAAGGAACAATAGTAAATTAAAAAATTTATGTTTTTAGTTTTTTATTTACCACAATTATTATTATCGCTAGGATAAAGTATTTATATCGGTTTATAAAACATTGCTAGATTAAAGAACACTTGTGGAAATTCACTTGAAACTGTAAATATCTATTATTATTTTCTAATATGTAAAAACATAAAATATTATACCGTTCAAATACATTCTGCAACTCAATATAATAAAATTTCAACTTTATAATATCACTGAGTATGAGATTTATTTACTATTTTATTGAATTATAATTAAAAGAAGTTTTTGAAACTTTCCTTTAAAATTTTATATAAAATACACAAAACATTCAAACGCTTTGGATGTAGATGGTAAGTAATATATTTCGTTATGTATTACTGATGACGTTCGTATTGATTCGATTACATAAAACAAAATATTAAATCGTTGAATAATTATGATGATTCTTTTCTTCATTTAAATGTATATCTTATACAGAACAGAGCTATGCACGTATTGGTTTTAGAATTTAGTGTGTCATTTTTATGTTCCTGACTTCAGCCTATAAGCACTAAGAAACTGTAGACATTTTTTTTTTATAATTTTAAAACTTGAAACCTTGAGAGTAATTCATGTAAAATGTTCAAAGTTATTTTTATGGGAAAACTGGATTTTTTACGCAAAACGATTTGGTTTTTTGGAGTAACTAAAAAATAAATAACTGTGATGAAGTGAATTTCTCATAAAATAGATATTTTAGAATTTTCTAAATAAAATATTTTGTCTTTTTTTAGAAATTTGGATCTTTAGTCATTTTAGTTTAATATTATTTTTTTAAATAGATTAGGTTCGAAAACGTAATATAAGGTTTCTCGGGAATAATTCTTAAACCTAAAAATATAAAAATGCGAATCACAATTTTTATTTAAAGGTACACTTACATTATTTTGAATTCTGAGCGGACTGATGTATGTATTGATTTTACAATGATGTGTGTATTTTTTGCGTCTGTGCCTGTCGTTACCTCTAAGGTGAACCTAATTGTTACTTTGGGGTAAAACTGGTTTTCAATAAAAGAAATTTAGTTTTTTTGTGTGACTCTAAAAAAATAACCATAGATATATGAATGCTTATTTTATCATCTACCAAATATGATGATATAATTTTAAAAAATGTTGGCTTTTTTAGGATATTTATAGACATATTTTAACTTTTATTTTTTTTTTTATCAATGTTTATACAATGCTTCTTTCAAAAAGCTTAAAAATTAAATGCAAGATTCCTCATACGTTGTTACAATATCAATTTAAATTACATTAAATTATTGAACATTTAAAACAAGGTTTCTTATAAATATATGAAATATTGCAATCAAAAACACTAAATAACGTTATAACCACAGTTTTAGATGTTTTAAGTTTAAATTTGTTCTAAATTAGACGATTATTTAAACGAAAAATAACAATTTTAGCAATTTCGTTATAATTTAAAAATATTATTCGTGGATACTTGAAACTCTTAAAGTATATTATTATATTTTATAGACACAATGTTATTTAAAAAAAAAACAATGTTTTAGGAAACAATTTAATTCAATCTACTGTATTTCAACTATTAACTACAATACAATAAATAAATTTACTATTAATAATATCATAAAATAAATTTAGTTATATACAGGCTGATAGGCTATATTTGCGCTCAGAATCGGTTTTCGTAAACAATGAATTCAAATTTAAAACATCCATTACGGTTACGCACTTGACAACTAATGTACAGCAGAGTGGTATCCACTTGCTGAGGTATACTCGACACCTACTATACAGCAGAGGGATTTCACTAGTTTCTTTAAGTTTATATTTAAACACAATTTTATATTTGAACAAATTCTTCACTCGAATAATACAAATTCCAAAATATTTTTTTTTTTATTGATCGTGAAGCCCGACAACTATGGCCATTTGCTGTTTGTTTTTGTTTGTAGGAGAAGGAACTGTAGGTGTAACACGTGTGTGTAGTTTTGGTAGATTTTTAGCGGGCACCTGTGGGTATTTGTCATTCCCGGGAGGGGGGGGGATGGCGGCACTTCTCTCCGGACACCGTGACTTGCCCTCAGAAAAATGCCGTCCGTGAACCGAGGTTTGAACCAGTCAGTGTGCGTCACAACCGACGCCTTAATCCGCTCGACCACTCCGTCCCCCCCCCCAAAATATTTGTTTTAATAATTGTAAGCTATATTTTTTTGTCATGAATCTATTCACACCGTTTTATAGTATATGTCAGTATTGATTTACATAAGTTGATAACATTTAGTTATAAATTATAATATGACATAATAATATTGTAATAACTTCTACCTATGTAATATTTACTATTTGATTTTGGTGAAAATTAGTTTAACTCCGACCTATTAGCTGGTAAGTATAAATAAAAATAATAATTACAAATAGCAATATAAATGTATATTAAAATATTCTTAGAACAATATAATATGTCAGCTCACCAGAAGTTATCTGCTCAAAATTGTTTTTAATTCTTCCATTACAGTGACCTAATACGATGTCGAGTCACATTTGATACACACTATACATTAGTGTCACCCGTCCAGTCGTTCAGTTTTATTATTATTATTGTTCAAAAAAAAAAGTAGCTTACAATATACAATGCAAATACTTAAATGATACTCAATTATTAAAAATATTTACTTATAAAACTATTTGCCAACCCCCTTTACCGTAGTATAATAATAATAGTAATGAATCCACGTCTGCCAAAGTCGATTACTGAAAGGCATGCAAAATATGAAAAATCAATAGAATAATATTAAAAAGTATTTTATAAAAAACCTTTATAATACTTTTTTTCATTATTATACTCAAATGAAAAAAAAGCTTAATAAAGTTTACGTTTTTCAATTAAATATCACGGTTTGCTCATTATACTGTTTGTACTATGCTTTTACAAAAAAATATACAAATTAATAAGAACTTAGGAATACATCAATAAATATTATTATTATTGACATTAGCTTTAGTGTACACTAACAATTCTGAAGGAATAATAAATACAATTTCACAGTCATCATGTTTTTTTTTTACAACTAAATGTGCTGTGAATTTCTACATTTCGTAATATTTACTTTAGTTGCGTTTAATTTAAAATAACAATTTATGTACATTTGCTGCGTACCTAATGTTTTTTAGTAGAATTTTAATTTTTTGAACTCGATTCCATGGTACTACAACTACCACCACATTATGAGGTTAGGGTTATTTTTTAATTCGTTTTTAAATGCCACGTTATAATCAGGATAATATGCTATCATCGTAACACTATGTATTATTATTTACATTTGATTTACTCCAAGAAAAATAACCTTTAATAAAACATTTATTCATCCAGTGTTCAAGACGTTTTGATATACGCCCCGTAATATATCCATATATTTTTACAAATTTACATTTCAAAACCGTATATACGCATAATGTCATAATATGTATAGTATATTATTTAAATATTGAATATAACATTCAAAATTATTATTTTACAGCATTCCATCACCTACTTATTTGTTTTTAAAGTTATAGTTTATTTAATATCGCGCGTATGGAACGTAACGAGTAACATACAGTTTTCGTGTTCATTAATGTTGTTTATTTTAGCGTGTTAAGTAATTTAAACGTTCTTGATGTAAGTGTATACAATATATATTATATATACTTATGTGAAGGTTAAAAAGCGTTTATTTGTGTGTACAGACGTTTTTTTGCATTTCAGCGTTTTAACTGCATTATGAATAAATTAAGAAATAATTAAAAATGAATGGTAAATACATTTGATAATTTAAATTATTATTTTACCTTGGTATAAAAAATTCCTTTTTTTTTTATAAAACATGTTGTTTTATTTAATATTTAATATGCTCATATTATTATCAAAAAAGGTATTTTATTAAATTAAAATTGTATAATTTATATTTGCTTGCCATTTTCTAAGTCCATCTGAATGATTAGAGGTTTGCGATAATTATTTAAATTGTTTAGTAAATAATAAAATGTAATATAATATTATAATATATTGAATTAGTGACTTAGAAAACATTATACAAGATACCGTAGATACAAAATATACAAGTAACTAGACAATTTCTGCTCAATTTTTGAACAACGTCATCAGTTCAAATCAAATATTGAATATATAGCTTTAAAACTGTATTAACACGACCAATATTTGCATATAATTGTACATATATCTTGTGTATTGTACAAGATTATTAAAAAACAAAGTGGTGTGAAACAGATGGAAAACTGATTTAGTTGTATTTATTTAACTAATATTATTTGAAATACTTGATGACTTACATAGCGGATATTTTGTTTAAATGTTACATCTGGTTCTGACAACATGAGGAATAAATCTACCAATTGTATAAACAAAATTGAATAAATAAACGCAGTACACGTTATTTTAAATAGAATACCTAACCCTGCTTCTTTAGGTGGTAGCCTTAATTTGATCGTCAAACAAATGTATTTGTTTTCTGAAATTTTTAATTGAAATTCTTTGGTTTGGGTTCAGAAATTATTAATTAATTTTTATAAATATTTGATTTAATATTATCATTTATATAATCAAAAATAATTATCTAATATTGTATAAATTGTGTGCAAAAAAAAACTAAAAAATTACGTTTATAAAATATATATTATTACCTATGATTAGATTAAATAAATAATTATTTGTAGAAAAAAAAATATGGTTACTCGACACACCATAACTTTTAAACTTAACTTAATATTAATTTGTACTCATAACATATATTATAGCCAGTGAGATGATATTATGTGATCATAACTATATAGGTACCTGTTCTGAGACAGAGTAGCTAAAATATTCAGCTATAATATAATATGAATAATATAAAAATTAACAATAAATAAGTTACTTTGTTATTATATCGGTATTCATTTATATACATTTGGTTGAAAATATAATCAAACGTTATCAGTTTTATTTTTTAATTTTAATATCATTGAAAATCATATCCCAATTATTTAAAAGGCATTAGGTTGTACATAATATTATATAGTATATTATTATAATGCAGTATTGTGCGTGCAAAAAGTATTTATTATAAAAACTTCTTTCTGAAACCATCGCGGTGTTATTCCTGTCGCTATAAGCTTGAGTGTCGTACAGTCGTACAACAGGCAACATATAGAAACAAAAGAGGGAGAAACGAGCAAAAATAAGAACAATCCGAAATGATATTGGGGGATTTGGTGTCGAATATATTGAACGCATACGGTGAATTGTTCGACACTAACCGCCGTTAGGAATCGAAGCACTATAACGATGGTGGCAATTTCAGTTTCTCGCGATTTCGGTAGTATATACACAACTATATTATATAAATAAATATATATATATTGGGTGTGTGTATCGATAGGATTAAGGATTCTCCTCCATCGTGCGGTAAAACATCAGAGACTCCACTCGTAAAAGACGTCACGGTGAACCGGGGGGTAATAATCCCGTGCGTGGCGAAAACAGTACTGTGAAAAGCGATCGGCAACCGCGGTTGTAAGGGTGGTGGACGGGATATAGAGTAATAACCATGAAAAAAGTGAAATAAAACGAACCGATAAATGCTATATATATATATATTATATAATATAAATATATATAGCCGACGGTTAGCGTGCGAAATCAGACACGTGTTGTGTTTCGGTCTGGCCGCCGGCTGCAGCAGCGATATCGTCTGAGTTCGACAAGCGGATATTATAATAGTATAATACTTAATAATTAAAACTCGTTGTTGCTTGAGAAGACTTTGACGGAATGGGTTCGATAAATATTTTTTTACACTGGCCGGCCAACGACCTGCCGACGATGCGTGTATCAATTTTTATTGAAAGCACTGAAAACGTGTACCTATAAAAACAATATATAGTGAACATTTAGATCATCAGCGTTGCAACAACTGATACATCAAAACCAAGGCTATGAACTGGAAAATAATATTTGATTTTATTGCGATTCAATTTAAATTTTTTTCCGAACTTACGTTTAGTAAAATTCGCGATTGCTTATATCCGCAGTGGTCCGTGGCCCCTGGGATTCACTCAATTTCACTAACCTGTCGCCAAAATTTTAACACGAAATGCAAAAGCAGTCTCGTAAGTTAGAAGACGATACATATGATTAATATACAACATTTTGATAGAGGCTACCTAGAGAATATAATATTCGTAACCATCAAATAAATATCAAATATTATTGTCAAATAATCAACTATTTTGATTTCCACGTAATTTATAAACCTAAAATATAATTTGTATTATATTTATATTTTTATGCTAAGGAACTTTTATAAACTCATTTACCCATATATTATTAACGACTGAACACGTTTGATCAAACGTATAATTTCATAATATTAAAATAATATTTTCTTTTTTATAACCCAGAATTTCATATTATGAGATTAAAATTATTAAGTTAGATTGTTTAAATTATAATTAATAATCTTCTCAACAAAAAAAATTACCATATTAAAATAAAATATTTTTACTAATTGAATGCGAGAAAAAAATTAGGAAACACCGAAGTGAAGTAATACATATTTTGTTAAAAACAAATTAAAATTATAAACTTTATTTAAATTTGTCATTACCATGGTTTCTGAATTTAATATTTATAATTTAATAACCGATTATTTTTTTTTTTGAAGATTAAAACATCCATCCAATAGTTATGGAAATTTGAAACTAGTGTGCAGTCATATTAAAATATTTACATAATATATACATTTTTTTTGGATAGGATGGTTGCAAAAGTTTCAATTAGTTTTTTTATATATTATACAATTAATTGAAAGCAAGACCATACAGAAAAAAAATAGAACTACATCAGCAAAAATCAAATATAATATTGTTTACAGTTAAAAATTAATTAAAGACAAAATTAGTAAAAACCATAGCGCGCTACTCAATATTTTTCCTTTACAAGAAAAATCTACGAATCATAAATATTATGTTTTTTTAACCATGAGAACAAAATCGGTTAGAAAAATAAAATATCTGTATCCAGCACAAAAACAAATTTATTTTAAGAAAAAATGTATTTTATTTAATGATTATTCGTCGATGTAATGAATTTTATTTTTACTTCGAGTATTATAGTATGTGACAAGTACACAATTAATTTGATTGAATTAAAATATTGGCATGAATGTCCAAATTGTCGAATATGTATCACCAATGATTTATAAAATGATAATAGTTCATCACCTCGGCACCTATTTTTCACCTATTATTCTGGACTTTACCTTCTAATATACTATGTTGATTAAGATTACACATTTAAAGTGAATAAAGTGATTTTTTCCAACCGATACGCCGAATTTTCTTCCCAATATGCAATTCTTTAAGCTTCATGAATAATGAATATTGTATAATAATATACCTGGAAAATACAAACTGCCGTCTCATCAGTATACATAATATCTAAATCACATAATGGTATGAACGCTGATCAGTTTTGTGGAAACATAAAAATATGCTAATATAATATACTTAGACGCTCAATGGGGCTATTCAATTGTTTCAAAAATATTTAAATCTTAAAATTAATTTGTATTGCTGTTATGGCCCCAAGTTCGAAGTCCCGAGTAACCGAGTAATAGTCATTCTAACTATAAATTGAAGAATTTTTCATAATACGACTGTTCTTTTTTAGATTGGTATCAATGTGTGAATTTCAGGATACATTTTCCCAAAAAAATCATTTAAAACCATAAAAACCCGGTAAACTATATAGAGTAAGTAGAGGTCACATTGAAAGTTACATTCATACACGATACTTTCATGTATTTTATCTACAAAACAGCCGATACACAATAGTAGGTGCTGTTAACAAGGACTTAATATGTCCTTAATAATAGCAATACACGTACAATTATATCATAATATAATAATAGATAAAAACAATTGTACAATGTATATATCATCGTCTTATCGGCGTGGTGTAACGGTCACGTGCCGAAATGGACGTCATGTCGCTTAAACGTCCCATCCCCTATAATCTATAGTCATATTATTTAACAAACCAATGATATTATCATACATATATAGGTACGAAACAAATAAACATATAAATATTTTCTAAATGTTACTATCGATTCTCTCCCCCAGGAAATTTCCGATCGCGCTAAACTGAACCTAACAATAATAACCTGAACCAACTATAATGGCATACTATGGGTATTATATTATTATTATTTTATAATAATATAAACACTCACGTGCCTCATACACGCACACGCCATGCAGTTTATTTATAAATACATATGTTTGGTATTGTTCAAAATTGATCAATTTTAGTTCAATAGATGCTTGTGTGGATGGTAAACATATAAATGTCACGGACGTATCATGATGTATCGTACATTATTTACAGTTAAAAGGTACATCATTTGACACTATAATATATATCATCCGGATTATTTCGATTATAGTTTGTTTATCGCATTATCAACAGACTGTGTAGTATTAATTCAGTAGATGAATGAAGCTTAAGAATTTCCAACAATGTTACTGTTCGTTCGAAAAAAGTAACATATTATTGGTAATAAATGTCGAACATAATAAAATATTCATATAATATTTCAATTTTTTTTTTTAATGATCTTTTTGTATCTTCAGCGACATGGGCCATTAGCTTTTAACATTGTTACATTTGTCCATTAAATTAGTTTTTGGGTGACAATTTGCATAATATAATATTTGTATGGACTCTTATACACTATAATATTGCAAAACACTAAAAATTATTAGGCGCACTTGTGGTGATCTGCATAGATATTTATTTTGTTTTCGTTATGCATTTTTCATTTATTTATTTAAACGTTATACTATAAATATACAATGATAAACTGTACTAAACATTATTGACAGGTTTCATACCTATGTAGGTAATTGTTGAGATCATTTTGACTCGTATAAAAAAATGTATACAAATAATTTTTTTTTTATAATTTAAAAAATGAAATTAGGCGTCTATTACAATATATCATTATTGTACTTTATACTCGTATATATAATTCGTTTTTTTTTCTAATATTTTATCTACATATTATAGGATATTCAGAACGTTTTTTAACAACTAACAAATAATTTTATGATAAATTAACACTTAACTATAGTTTAAGTTAATCTCTACTATTTAATATACCTAGCAATTCAATGTAATATTTAGTAGCATAATACGAGCATTAACTGCAATGCACGTTACACATATTTATTTTTTCGGTTGATTTGTTTCATTTTGTTTATAATTCCACTGTCATATTATTATATTAGTGGTTTTAGTATTTAGTTTTAATAAAAAAATCAAATCATCTGCGACTTAATTTTTACTGTAAATATTGTAAAAACTAAATCGTGAAGGAAAAAAATATAATTTTTTCAACCTTCCATATCATTAACTACGGTCTTCTTTCATATAATCATTTTAATTTAAAAAAAAAATAATCCAAACTTCAAATACTTTTATTTAGCACATTTTTTTCCAAAAAACTTTAAAACATAATACATTTAAATCTTGCCAAAAAACATGAGGATTCTGTAATTTATATTGATAAACATAATGTGAGATGAAGAAAATCCATTATAATATATCCATTTCATTGCAAGCCATTTGCTGGTTACCACACTTCAGTATTATATATTAGTATATTACTATACCTATTCAAATTTCAAATAAAGTAAATTTTTATTTTTAAAACTTCCATAATATATTATTATATTATACGTATACATATAATACCTACATAAATTATAGTATATATATTATTAACCATTGAATACCTTTAAAAAATCTTGGAGTTAGAAAACGTAACCTATAATGGTGTTTAACCTATTCAGAAAATGAAAACAAATCTTCAAAACAACTTTCAAGTAGATATTCTCGCTGTGATATATACTTTTTCAGTTAAGCAATCAATGTTCATATTATAAATCGTTTTCTTAAAAATATGAACTTATGAATATTCTAAACATTATATTAATAATGGTGCCAAATAATTGTCTTACTTTTTTCCACTGAGTGAATTTATTCACTCTTTATTATTGCTATACACCGAAAGATTTTATTTATATCATCGATATTTTTTTTTACAGGTTTCTAAGAACTATTTCATATTTTTTGAATGTGTCCTGAAGAAAATGAATAGTTTTAAAAGTTTGACTAAAATAAACAAAATGTATTATTACAAAATAACTATAAGCATAATATATTGTTAAGTAGGTACAATGAGTAATATTTATTCATACACTGAACTAATGGATGGTATAAGTTGAAAATATGAATTATATTTTTGTCTTTTTAACACTTAACACGCGGATTTTAGGTATGAATAATTTTGTCAATTCATTCAAAATTAGACTTTTTTTGTACTATAATAATTTTGTCCATAAAATGTTATAACATTGTTTCATACTTTTGTAGAAGGTAGATAATTATAAAATTATTATTAAGTATAGAGTTTGTCGTTTTAACTGTGAAACATTTGATTTTTAAATTTACGATTCCATTTATAAGGCTGTAAAATATTTTTCACTCTTTTTTTTTTTTTTGCTAAGATAAACAAAATATAAATCATTATGATGTTAAATATTTAACTTGCTTCTAAAATGTTTTTGACAGACGTCATTAAGAAGTTTTATCATTACATATTTTATGGTTTTTCTTCAAAAGACCTCTATAAACCTTATTGAATTAAAATTATAACTCAACCTCACTTGAGTTTATTTTCCATGCCACGTACAATGAATAATTTTGTTAAAATTATGAGTGCTATAATGTTAACTATACAGTTAATTCCATTTTAAGCAACATTCATAACAATATTATTTAACTTAAGACATTATATTTTTTATAGTCCCATATAAAAAACCTTAAACATTGATTGAGTCACTTTTTTTATATGCGTAAACATTAAAACAGTTTTATTTTTACTCTTAATACAAATAAATAACTTTGAACATGGCATATTTCATATTTCAAACTAATTAACCTTCAGCCAATTTTTTTAAGTATATTGGTTGGTATTCGTAATATTAAGATTTATCCTCGGAAGTATATAGATTTAAATAGTGCGACTTTTTTGGATACTCCTCACTCTGCAGTCTAGAGAAGCGTGAAATACCCGTATATGCTTACAACAGCGATAAGTAAATGGTCACCACCAAAAAGATTCTGACATAATACTAAAACAAACGGAATCATAGTATGTACATGTATTTGAGGTTAACTTTTTAATAAAGTATTGATTTGTAGTAAAAAAAAAAAATAATAGCGGCATTACTAGGGGGTATAGTTTTTTTTTTTCTCATACCCATATTTTAGGCCTTGGTCATATTGTTGTATAAATTATCTTATATATTCATCCTCTGATGAAAACATATTTTCAAAGTTAGATTATAAATATTGTATTATTTTTATTACAGATTTTAAAATTTGATCAAATTAAGATTTTTTTTTGATTAGGTACCTTTTATAAGTAATTTTTTTTTTTTGTGAAAATATATAAATTGTAATATTATATTATTTAGAGAAATATTATTTTTTTAAATCATACTTGACAATTTTTGAAAAATATATTCATACTTGTACGTAAATACTATTCTTGCTTTACAATATACTTATGCAACGCTTATGACGACCACAATAGTAATAATATTCGATCCAACACGTGTGGTATTATTAATCAAAATAATATTATCCAAAACACATTATAACATACCAGAACAATTGATGCACGACCGTCATGTAGTTAAATTGCCTATCCAAGACGCCGCGCTATCATAATCCTATTATTGAAATTTATAAATTAAACATAATATTAATATTATGTCTTAAGAAATAGTCTAGTTGTTATTTTTCAGCAAGATGGAATTAATTCAAATGTATGCAAAGGTAGATAGATGAAGTGACAATATTCGTATATTAATAAAATTTTTATGAGGCAAAAATACCAAGTAGGTATAACAGAACTAGTTATAAAAATATAATTAAAATAATTCATGGCTAATATAAAAGAGATTGTTAAGAGAGTAATTCTATATTCTTTAGTTATTTATATTTATATATGTTTTTGTTTAATCTCGTGTATGTGTGGCAAGGGTTTTTCACTAGTTCCCGGGTTGCCACCCATCCGGGAACTAGGACACCGACTGGTACTGACACTCAGAACGCGTCGTTTGTGACTGAAGTAAACACCACGCCTCAGGCCACATTCATTATATTCTTCCTTAAGTATTTTTGATATATCTTGGCAGTGATTTGGTATGAATATGACCAGGTGTTGTAAATGACTACAATTTATTCTTATGCAAAAACTATTAAAATAATGTCGCTTATGTAGTTTTACATTTTTGAAAGTTTTGTCCCTTGATATTTTGCACAAAATTATCGTAATTCTTTGACATGTTGTTCCTGAACTTAAAAACATTAATATTATCACCGAAGAGTAAGAAAAACCCAAACGCCATGTATATATTTCGATTGTTGGCATCCTCGTCTAAGTATATATATAAAGAACAAAATAATATTATACACGCAGTATATTATTATAATATTTCATTTTTCTTTATTCTTCATTCAAAAATTCAACGATCAAATGGTATATATCCGTAATAATATAATGGTAGATTTTTCTGTATTAGGTACATAAGTATTTTGAATGATCTCGTAAATACAATACTGAATCTTTTGTTTTATAAATCATTTACTGAAATATTCCAAACTGATTTTATTCTTTTTATATATACTTAAATCGATTTCTCAAAGTTAAGTTATAGTTATACCATATAAAAAGTAAATCGTAAAAAAAAACGTGAAAACAAAATATAAAATCATATGAATTCCTAGAAGACGAATTTTTATCGAATAATATCCACACCTTTTTGTTAAAAGTGATATGAAAATGCGTTATTTCTTATTCATAAATTCTTAAAGGATCATCTGCATTTTTTTATATACTGGTTGTAGCTTTCACTTCGTGTCACTTAACTGAACTCAATTTAACTTACAAATACTACTTTGCGATATTACTAAAGATAAAATAATTTCAAAAAACGGCAATGGTGCACTTGTTCTTGGTTTTCTCTAAATCGTCAATACAAATCAGTAAAATATGATAACCAAATACAATTTAAACATAGTTTCACCTTTAATACATGATATAAATATCATACTTGTATGTCTAATACCATTTGGCTATGACTTAGGTATGAAAAAAGAAAATAATGTAGTGACATGAATTTTGTTTGATTAAATTAAAGGCATATTTTAATAACATAGTGCTTTTTTTAGATTCCGATTTAGCTCAATAAATAACTTTCAAATACATAAAGAAAATAAATACTTTAAAACTGTTATATTGTGTTCTTATTATATTATTAATCATGGCATTATTATAATGTATATATTTTATAATCTGATTTTCGATAACAATTAAATTAACAGAAAAAATCAATATAATATATTTTATTCAACCATTTCATAAATTTAACTTGCATGCGATTTTGATGCTAATAATAAATTTTTAAATAGATTTTAAAGAAAAATAATTTTGAAGTCGTTTAAAATAATCATTCAATCGAAGGGCTCAGTGCAAAAACCAGTCAAATCCACTTTTCAGAATTGTTTCGGGTGGCCATTTAAAAATGTGCTAAATCTCATTTGCTCACATAGAAAATATTTGACGAAATGTATAAAGAAAATAATTTTATTTGTATAGTTGTTGTCTTAGATCATGACGTACTATATGGATTTAGCCATACGCGAATATGCCTGTGTATCATATTTGATGTCAAAATGACTGAAAAAGCTAGAGCCTTAGTTATTAATACGCATGTGTATAATCTAACCTTCCTAACCAAACAAAGTTACACGCATGCGCACACACTGTCGGGGCTCTAGGTTCATTATTATAATATTATCATGACGCATTCATTATGGCAACACGAATTAGCTTGATGGCTACATCCATTCACCTAACAGATTGGCTCTCTTCACGTTTTTACGAAGTAAAGATAGATAGCGCTTTTTGGTTACTCAGTTACTCTGATACGGTATAAAATATCCGTATGCATATATATATTCATACTATATATTTATACTAAATGGGTTTCATCACTGCGCCATGTCGGCTCGCGACTAACAATGCTTTTGGTATAGGATGGACCGGTCTATAAGTAAAAGATTATGGCTACATCCATAGAACCAATATTATCTAAGGTTTTTGTACCAAAATAAAGATATTTTTTCGATAAAATCGATTTAATGGAAAAACAAATTTTGGAAATATTGTTATTTATCTGGTTTTTGCACTTATTATCTAAAGTGCGAAATACTTCAAATTATTTGGCTTTACAAAATAATAAAATTATAACATTAGATTTGTTATCTACATCCCTTAAAACTTTACTTTTGTTGATGAACAATGTAGCCATTTAACCATGTATGTAACTCGTATATTACATTATGTGAGTTCGTGAAATATACTTTTGAAAATTACAGTATTGGCATCTTGCATTAGTGACTTCTGTATGAACATTTTTCTGAGAAATAGAGTCTAGAATATGCATCAGACTGAAACATAATTATTATACTATGTTGAATTCACAGGATATTATTTGTTGTGTGCAAGCTAAGTAAACCAAAGTAAAATTGCTCAGTGATTAACATGCATTATCGAGGAGTACTGTACTATAATGTTTGATTAACATATTCAATTTCCATTAATAGTAAAAAGTATTACAAAAAGTGCATATCACTATTCTAGTGATTTTTAATTTCTATATACATTTTTCTTTTTTAATTGTGATAAAATAATATAATGAAGCATTTTAAAATAATAAACTGATCAAAATAAAAACATCTTTTGTAGTTTATATTTTTCCCAAATAAATCATTTAGTCAGATTATCTAAGTAATGTTGTATTGAGCAACCTGCACTTACAACTTACCAAAGAAAATTGAAAATACACATTCTTATTCTCCAATTAATTAAAATTAAAATTATTATGACCAGTAAAATATATAATAATTGTTCATACGAAAAAAAACTTCTTAATACTGGGAAGTATTAAAATAAAATACTTTAGTAATTTTGAACAAGTTTTATTATTTTCAAAGTAACAAATTATGATCCCAACAATTCTGCCCTAATGATTTTCATTTGGTTTTGGATTTAATATCCTACAATAGGTCGTTTTTATTGACTTTTATACAACTTAATATTATATAAGTGAATAGGATTTTAATAAATAAATGTAAAAATTATATTTTGGTCACTGTCTCAGTAAATAAAGCGCACAAAATATCAGAAAATACAGGACTAAATGTAAACAATAAAATAAACTTATATTTATATAATTTAACACTGTTCATTACATTCAAGGAAAATTAATATTGAATGTAAACAAAAAATGAGAATTCAATAACTCGTACTATGTAGTACTCGTAGCAACTAGGCAATATTAAAAATTTTAAAAAAAATATCAAATAGGTATAAACAGTAGAGATGGATTGATTGTAATTTTGAGCGATTTTTAATTTTTTTATTTTAAAATATTAAATGAAAAGTTAAATTGTATAGGTCTTAAAGGAAAAATTAATTAAAACACATTCTGGTATGGTGGCGTCTGTTATATTATATTAAATATTATGTATACAAAAAAATCAGTACAAATTCATTCAAAATTATTTATCGTTAAACGTTATCAATCATTTTTATTTTTGGTGTGCAATTTTTCGTATTAACTTGATAAGTTTATTATTGAGTGGGGGGAGGGAGGTGCTGTAAATCATTTATGACTGCTGTGCTACATGATATTATGGCAATATTCAAAGTTAACCCTTCTCCATCAAGACTCTTGATCCCGTCATTTATAGACTTACCGGTGTGGTTTTTCCACTTAATATTCGTAACCCAAGTCGTCGTCGCATATATGTAGGTGGACTTTAATAAGTATGACGATGGCGACGAAGTGTGTGTGTGTGTGTGTGAAGGTGTGTCAAAATATCTGAGGGTGGTGGTATTTTAAAAACTATAACGCACACCTTATATGCTTTGCTGGGGATGGTACAACTGGTCATTTCCACCCCATCCACTATGGACGTGATGAAAAAGTATCTTTACTATATTATTGTTGTTGATGATATTATATCGTGTTCGACAGCAATTAAAAATCTAAAACGTACAAAAACATTGATGCGTGGTCTGGTGGGAGACAATGGATCTATAAATAATTTCACACATGACCACAGAAGTAAATGTCGACCTTGGTAAGAGGAGTACAGCGTCAGTGTTAATACGTTATATTCTGTTTATTGGGTATTAATATTATTACTGCGATATTATTTTATTTTAACTTATAAGCGATTTTTACAGCGAGCGGAGAACTTTCTTTTCGGAGAACTGCAAAGCAATCGCTCGCGCAATACGAATGGTTTCAGATTTGAAATGCATTGGTAAGCATCCCTCAATCGACTATGCAGTACGCATTTTATACTTACTTTGGAGGGGGGGAGGAGGGGCTTTTATTCGCATAAAATTCAATATGCGTTTCGACGGCGGAAGGTCAAGTTCCCAAATCCACGGTGGATGGATGGTTACACTAATACAATAAGTAGAATAAAATCAAATAATAGTAGTAATTCTTTGACGTGTGGTTTCAAACTATGGTTTTATTTCTGCCTCACATATTGCACATAATGAATTAAATTAACGGAAATAAGGATTTTAATCCAACAATCAAACAAAAGCCCATGAATAATTTACTAATATAAATAGAAATTATAATATAATTTTTATTGTACATTTTCAAAAAAAAAAATGTAATGAAGGCCCCTCCCCTTCCCCCATTGGTCATATTGTTGGTTTTACAGTAAAACATTTTCTAACTGGATATAGACTATACTGCAAGAATAGAATACAGTTACAAAGATACGTCACCTAACCAAAATACTCAACCCAGAATTCAATAACGTCTCTATGCTCATCCTGTTCCTATCAGAAACTCTGATTATCGATAAAGTGTAATGCGTTTCTGCTTAGCAATATACCATCGATACTTATAATTACTATTATTAACTATTATGTTGTCTAATATTTAATATTCAAACGTATTGTTTTTCATTATATTTGGTATACTTTAAAAATTCCAGTTTATAACTATCATTAATTAAGTAATTATGTAATTTATAAACTATATCTGCAATTTAATGTTACGTCCAATGGCCACATGTGCCGCGGACGATTCGCTTCATAAAAAACAAATCAAAAAAATCTGGGCAGAATACTGTTGTTTGTCACGCATTTCGGCGCATGCTAGTTGTGTAATATATTTAGAAATTTGAAAGCAATGATAAATTGTCGTTAATGAAGAACGATATGATATCGGGCTGCATTTTCTGAGATGTGCTGTAGTTTCATAACTTATTGATCTGAAATTATACTTAACGTATTGTCAATACTACGAACTAGACTAGAATTCCACTAGATAAATAAGTACCCTGCTATTGAAACTCTTCAAAGACTGCTTCTGCTTACAACATTGTGCAACGAACAAAAAACATCGACGTATAGAAATAATATAATAATTGCATCGTTTGGACTCCAGGAAATGTAGGTATAATACCTGTTATACAATTGGTGTCCTTTTATATTTTATACAATAATGATTACGGTATAAATATAGAGGCTCAATAGTAGACGTCGTTCAACTAATAATGAAGCTAAGACCATAAATATATTGCTTGTGTTATTGTTTTAAAGTCATTATAAATCAAAAGACTGTTTCTCAGTATCTTTAAATAACAGGGCAAAGTTTTTTTTTTTTAAATTACTACAAACATCAATTGTTTTTCAACGTTTTTTTAACCAGTTATGAATTGAAAAAAATGAAATCTCATGCTCAATCATATGTTTAATTTTAAAATAATTTAAACATGATGCGTTTTACTCTGACTGCTGAACAACACAGTCTTCTGAGCACCCAATGTAATAATAATTATAATTCATGCAGGTAGATATAATTCTTAAATAGTGAATATATTTATAATAACACTTAAGTTTCAAGAAACGAACAACAAAAAATACAATCTATATAATAATCAGACGAGATTAATTCTTTAACTCGTATAATCGGATGCCGGATAATATTTCATCAACATTTTTTTGACGTGTATTATATTTGGCTGCTTGTATTACTTGCATTGTTCTTTTATTCTCGTATGATTTTCTAACCAACTCAAATAAATAAATTTCAACTGGGTTCCTACATTTTAGAGACGATAAATCATGGAAAATAGCGTCTATTATATTTAGAATAATTCATCACGGCAAGATTGAACACTTAATAGCAGAACAAAATTATTTGAAATATTACACCTTTCAGCGTTTCGTGAGAAATAAATTAAGGATTTTCCATCGTTAACGTGAGGGTATAATACTTTTTTTTTAACACTGAATCCGTTGAATCCACTACACTTTTTTGATATTGATATTTTTATTTTATTAACGGTAATATTTTCTATTGTATGTTTTCCAATATTATTTTTACTCTCTAGCCTTGGAAAGAAAATTTAAAAAAATCATTGGATAAGAGCGATTTTCTGTTTGGTATATCTGAATATTCTTTATCTTTGGTGACGTTATGCAGCTTATCGAACTTACTAATATTTTTTTCATCGAGACATATCGATTTTCAGTAAGTCAGCGTATACTATGTTTTAATAATTTTCAAGTTTAATTTAATAACGTAACCTAATTTTGTTATATTTTGCTACTAAGTTATTATTATACGTTCAAATCGGACTTTATATTATTATCTACTTTCATTTTTGTCTAAAAATCGATCGAATGTTTTCATAGACTAGACTAGTTACTATGGCTGCGTAAAAGAATAAATATGTTATATTTGTTTAACTTTTAGAATAAACTGTGCATTATATACTATAACAACTATAACAAGTTTAAAAAATCCATAATTTTGCATTATATACGGACATTTTTGTTGTCATTGTAGCATTAGTTTTTAATTTATATTTATAATAAACTTGTGGATTAACTGTTTTTTCTTTTATAAGATTAAAGTATTTTCTCTCTCTTAAGATATATAAAAAATATATAATATGTTTATATATTAAAAAAAAGAAAACTTGAAAATAAATAGTTGAACAAACAAATCGTTATTAATTTATTACCTACAGTATTATAATGATTATTTATGTTAATCGATTTGCGTCTTGCGTGTATATACTAAATTAGTCTGGTGATCAACGAAAGTTAATGACGAATTATCCATCAGACCTGATTGACAAATCACGGCGAAAAAAAAAGTTTACATTACACCATATTACAGTCCTTTAGATGTGCAATTTTAACACTAATTACAGTCTTGTAAACATTAATTTACTCTTAGAAATCACTTTAATTATTTTACATTTTTTTATAGTAAATTAATTGTGTAAATTAAATAAATAACAAAAAAGAATAGATCACTTAGTTACATACATTCATACAATTAAATTGCTCAAGACAGTTATTTCCCTGAATCAATTATTTTGTGTCATTGGTAAACAATATATTTGCTTTGGACTAACAATAATAAATGTAAACATTGTTTTACTCAAAAAAAAATATTCAACAAATCATTTATACATTTTTTTACAATAAATATGCAGGTATGAATTTATTAAATTAATTTATAAAAATAATGATTATCTAGTAAATCGAATTCTGCTGTAAGAATAAAATTGATCCTTAGTGGACTACCCATTTTTTAAATTACATGAAATTGATGCGGTGTCAAAAATTATGACATCTTTTTTTTTTTTAATTAATAAATTTAATTAAATTAATCAGTAAGAAGTTGATTTAATAAAGTTATAGGTAATTCATATTTAATAAAAATTGAAATTTGAATTTGTTTGACATCAATTATGTTATATTCTAATCTTTAATTACCGACATTCTTACTATGTCTATCATTTGTACAAACTATTTACACTTTGTAGTTATAATATTTATACCTCAAAATGTTAATATTACCTGTTCATAATAATAATTTATTAAAAGTTAAATTATTTCAATCCAAAAAACTACCCTCTTGGCCATAGCATACCCCAACCTAACCATAGCATAGGTATATACAAGCTTCAAATTTAGTTATCAACTTCTTATTAAGACAAATTATTTAGTTAACATACTTTAATATTATACAATTTAAGCGAAATGTAAATTGTTCACTGTTTTTTTTATTACTCTACTATTAAAATTTACCTAACTAAATATTAAATAACACGTAAAAAATAATGGGCATTGCAGCAGAAGTCATAAAAAAAGATCAATAAAAAATTATATATTACCTAACCTTTGTAGGCTAGGTAATAATATATAAAATATACAATCCGACTTCATCCTTCTTCTACGTGATATTTGAATTTTCATTGAGCTAACACATTGGTAAAATATTCATCTCAACTATTGGATCTTTAGGACAAACGTTTTATTTTCCAAACGTGAACGTATTTTTTATTACATTCAATACTATAAAGCAGTTTGTACTTCTCTCGCGCGATACCACAGCAAATTTTTTTAACACTACGACAATCACACAAAAAATGTACAGAAATCCGTAATAATTTATTATAAACTAGAGCATTACGGAAGTTCCCATAAAACGATGACGCATAGTATTGTGTTTCATTTCGTTGACGTGGCGTATCTTTAATGATCGGCTTAACTATAATAAATTAATATTGCATATCTACCTAGTTGATTTGTAACCGCGTATGCAATGGCAATTTTCGTGGCGAGTCAACCCCCAAAACGCATTAAAATATATTGCCGCTAGTGAGATAAGCAATCAAAAAATTCACACGTGACCAATCGCAGTTTTCGTTTTGATTAATGTCCGCAGTGGCGATCCTGCCGCCCGAGTGGCATATTTTATTATTCACCGAACCAGACGGCATTCCAATAATAAATTAATATCGTCATATTGCAGCCGATCTAGGTGTGCGAGTTCCATCAGTAAATAATGAATATTATATTTTATAGGTAGATATATAATATTATATTATAATATGATTTTCATCGGAGAATGTTTATTTTTCAATAAAATCCCATGCGAATTCTTCGCGTTCTCGTGCCGAACCCTTGTCGTCAACAATAATCGTAATAATGAAAATAATAAAAATAATAATATCTCGATCAGCCCACCGATGAGACCGACCCCTCCCCCTCCCTCTTCCACGTCCACTTACCCCGCCCTGCTGCGACTTCTGCTCTACATGGCACGATAAAAGCTTTTCATCCTTTCGGCGTATACAATTTTGGGTGTTACGACTACGGGGTTACGTATAGACACGATTTTTATTATTATTTTTTTCTCAACGGTCGGCCGGATCGCGGTTCCGGTCAGACAAAATGGGAAATAATAATAATCATATTTCCCGGCAGCCATTATACGCGCGTTATTAAGAGGATGTCAGCTGAATGTTTGTTTTCCCTCTTTTATCCACGTATGACATGGAGAACAAGTAATTCATGCAAAATCATTTGTTTTTTTTTTTATATTTTTGAGTAATCTTAGAGTTAAACCACAAAGATCATAGAGGGTATGTCATATCGATTCATCTAAATATTCTTTGATCATCCATACTCTTTGGGATAAGTCATTTTACTCTAATGTCAATCGAAAGTCTTTTTTTTAATAACGTCATAGACACACGACTGCACGCCATGTTAATGGTATTAAATACGTTAATTATTAATCTCTGTCACTATAATAATGACGTATATTATACCGGGCGTGCATATAGGATAATATATGTTTTATCTGTCATTCAGCATTCTCGGCACGAGTCATATGCTATTATTATAAATAATGACGTTTGTGCCGCACACGCACATATTATACGCTTTTAGGTCATCGTCTTTGTTCAGTCGCGGATGTCGGGTGGTAATTTTCCGCGGCCCAAACCGGAAGCGAAACACGCGTCCTATGACCCGGTGGATACGTGGCGTACGCGTCTCCGTGACGATGCGATTAGGACAGGTACTAGGGGACGGTTGTCGCAGAGATTATACTCGGTGAGGGGGGGGGGGGTGTCGTATTGCGCAAAACATCACCGAGACCGTTATTTCACACATATATGTATAATAGTCCTGACGTAAATAATGTCTGTAGGGACATTCGGCGATGATCGGAGACTCGCGATCGTCGAATCGATCTCGTCATCGTCAAAAATGTCATCGATATACATAATAAAATATACTGTTTTTAGCGGTGATATACGATTGCGTACGATTGTCCCTTTTGGTAGAACGATTGCGTACGATTTATCTACCTAGGCCTTATAAACATTACGATTTCGTGCGAAAATGCAACGTTACCAACATACTGTACTACTAAATTACATTTATTTATTTATTTTTTTTTTTTCAAGAAATATACAATCTATACAATTAAGCACAATAAGAATATGTGAGATTGGGGTAACAAAGCATTAAGAGGTTACGTGAGTAAGAAGCCACCCATCGGTAGTACTTGGCCAACATTTAACTTAAAGAAATAATAATATAATTTTAAAAAATCATTATTATATATTTAGTCAATTAAAAACAATAAAAAATATTTAGGTACATAGAATACAATAAAAATACAAATTATAAGTTATAAATTAATCATCTACTAGTTTAACAAAACCGTCTTCGACTATTTGATAAAGCAGAAATGGTAGACCAAAAAAATTTTTAACCATTTACCTAATATACTCTTATCGTCCGAGTGTGCTGTCCTCAATTTTTTATTTACATTGCTCTATATAAAAATTGTTATACGTTACTATGTACCTAAGTATTTTATTTAACAGATGTGAGTTCCTTATTTATTAAATACTTACATAACGTCACCAAGATTTACTCAAATAGAATGTACGCAATCGTAATAATGAAAAAGGTTGCATACGCCTAAAATAATATGGTCACAAAGATATTATGACTTTCGACTGAAAAAAAAAAAAAATGATATTTAAATGTCAGATATAAAATTAAATTCAAATGAATAGAGGTAGGTATACCTTTTTTATTTATTCATTCGAAAAGAAAACATTGTCACGACGTTTGACAGTTTTATCGTGTCCACGCTGACTAACTTTTGACGTTAAAACGTGACGAATAAACGCATTAAATATCAACTACTGTTGAAAAATGGTTATTTTTCTACTTTTTGGATAATTTTCGTGTCACGTCATTATCATTAAGTGGTCGTTGTGAGGACCGTAGAATCGTAGGATCGTAGAATCATCGTAGTTTCTTTATCGTTTATTCAACTTGTGTTTCTACTTTTTATTAATCCTTGGGTACCTAGTTATAAAATTTGGTTTACGCAACCAATTTTCTATCAAATTTAAGTTTAATATTAATCATTCCAAGTGTCTGCGCCCATAAAAATTAAAAGAACTTTCAGTTTATAGAATAACATTCCTCATATCGAAAATCGACAAAAGTGCATGTGTTTACAATGCAAATATTTTTTTTTGTGTTGTGTTCGTTTATTAAACTCAATAAAAATATATTTCTTTTTTTAATTGCATCGTGTATTTTCATAGGAAATTTGACTGATGCTGGCCCGGATCTGATACGTCACCGATTTTAAATATTATGTTAAACATGTTTGCTTTCCTTGCGGTAGACATTTATTTTTTCTCTTAACAATATGTATTCAATCATTCATAATTTTTTTTTTTTTTTTTGTTCAGTAATTGGTTTCACGAGTAAGTCGTTTACATAAATACGAGAATCGAGATCACTTTCGGAATACCTTCTCACTAAATAATCAGATAATATCAACAAGGTATATTATTTTATTGATAATTTAAAAGATTTTTATTTTGTATTTTTTCCCAACTCACTTAACGTAATATTTATTCATCTTCAGATAAAAATCATGGAAATGAATTTTGTTTATTTAATCATTTACCAAAGACTAATATGAAATGTACATTTAATATTTAAATTATTTACGTAAAACCATAGTTAACATCGAGCATTGGCAAAAAACCCCTATTTTGTTCAATAAAAAATTGCATACATAAATCATTACTATTTTACTCATAACTCATTAGTCATCACTACTCATTTAGTTTTATATTATAATTCACAAATCACAATAATGTGGTCATGACTTAAATTAATCCTGTTCTAGTGTATTAACTAAACATAGCTAAATTCAGTATTGTCTAAAAGTGTAAGTAATAAACATAAAAATATAAATTGTGGTATTTTTGTAAGAAATATTTAATCAAGAAGTACACTACAATATAAAGTTTATCATTTACCTATATTAGTATAAGACAAATAAATTTATAAAATTGTATCTATAAAAAAAAAAAATAAATAATAACAATAGATTAAGTAAATAAAACTATATTAACGTTAAGTCATACTACTTATGGATAGTAGGTATTCACACAATTATAAATGTATAATAATATAATACAATAAATGATTCACATGTTTAATATTAATTGCTGTTTTAATGCCCTTGCAAAATTGAATACGGAATTAAATTATTTTGATCCACAAAACCATAACACACAGCAATGAAGCTTTCAGAAAAACGGAAAGTGTATCTAACTGAATGACAGATGGAAATTTTGGCATGAAATATATAGGTTAATGCATTACATTTCGGTTTAATTTTACTGGCTTCCGACCAAATCGCAAAACAAATTTCATTCGTGAGTAAATAAATTTATTTTTACCGACAGTTTAGGGATATAGAATGGGTGGCATAAAAACATGTATGGCTTTCATAAAATATGTTTGGGTTGATCTCTATTTTATAAAAAAAATGAATTCAATTAAAAAATAATCGTGGCAAAAGATAACTTATTTTCATGTTTTTACAAGAATAGGTACGCGTAGAAATGCTTATGTACATGATTAAATCATGGTGGGTATAAAAATATATCTTATATATTTTCATCACTATAATATTATAATATTGTTTTATTATATTTTTATGATAAATTGTAGTTTATAGAAAGTTGTGATGAAAACACAATCACATAAACCGCGTCCCATTTGTATTTATTATTCCACTGATGAATCCGTCCCAAACGTACACCAACACTAAAAATATAGGTACTCAATTTAAACTTATTATTTAAACACAACACTGTACACACATTCAAAATACGGCCGTACAAAAAGTTAATGTTCGCAATCCTGTGTGACGGCTGTTTCCGACTGAAATTTCCACAATGAGGCAAATACACATAACGCGAGTTTAAATTTAATTTCCACGTCATAAATAATACGACTGGTGTATGAATTCCGTAGGTTTACCCATAGAAAATTAGCGCTCAACCCTAATTTATGGTCCACAACTATTACGTACGTTTTGATACCGTTCGACCCCATTCGATATATTATTTGATGTGAATGAACTTCACACAATAGTTGGTTATGTCTTTAAGAGTCTCACTTGGCATGCTGGATATTAAATTAATTAAAAATCGTAACTTTTTTGTTTTTTGTTTTTAATGACGATCTATATGAATAAAACTGTAAAAGGGTAAAAGTAGAATATAAAATACTCGTATACCTACAATATGATACAAATGTTGCTGTTGACAGTCAAAAAACAAAAGAAAATCGGTTCGTTATAATTTTTAATGAACAAATGAATGAAAAAAGTAAGACTAATTGGAATTTTTTATAATTTAAATTTATCTATAGTACCTAATTATATTTAATTACAATATGTCGATAACAGACACAGTTAAATTATAAATTTAAAAACAAAGTTTTATCCTTCTATATTCTGTTATTTAAATAAACTTTTAAACTAACCTATATTCTCAGTTTTGTAATGTTCAACAATAATTTATCAAGTTTATGCAGACTTTTACCCACATGTGTTGTGTCCGCCTTATTTAACCGGTGATTTTCAACCTTTTAGAAAATATGGAACATTTTATCTCTCACAAACACCACATAAAGTCTCACCGAGGTTTAACGTTTAGGAAGTACCATAGATACATAGTAAGGTGTTTATCTTAACAATTTGTCACCAACTGCCGATTAGCTTTTCAAATGCGAGTAAATACTACAAACGAATACAACACTGAATAGAATATTAAATAGACGATTCAATTGCTCATCTCGCTATTATCTCATGACCGTTTTCCTGAAATGACGACGCGCTAGAATATTATGCTTTCAAAGTTAAACGTGAGCAATTTGACGTGTTCTGCCACTTTTGAATTTAAAAAAAAATTAACAGCTCCAACACTCTTCCACACCGGTTGATAATCACTATACCTACTACAACTACACGCTAAACTTTACGCTCAGAATAATCAATTTAACTCAGTTTTTATGTCGGAGTGAACTAAAATGTCTTACAATTTAATGGTTAAAATATTATCTAGGGTTTCTCTTCCATGGTTAAAAATATATTAAAGCAAATTATATGAGGGATTTAAAATTTGTAAATTTGGTATAATATCAAATATAATAAACAAAATAAAATCCTAAATTAAAAACATGAGCTCTTAGATAAACCTAAATTATTTTAGTTTTAATAAAATAGTGTATAATAGAAATTGATTTTATTCTTAGTAAATTCATCATTCACAATGCAATATTTTAGGATATTTATTGACTATTTTAATCATCGTTCCATATTTTTTAATTTGTAGTAGATAGATATTAATTCATGAAATATCTTTATTATTATGAATTAAACTAAATTATTTATTTATTTTATCTATTTAATAACTATGAATCTACGTAAGATATTTTATTAAATGTTGTATAATGTGCATCTTATCATAAATAATATATGTTGTATTATTTTTTAACAAATTATTATATTCTTTATATTTTCACCAATCGATAATAAATGAATCTACTCAAATAAACACACCTGACTCGACTGGAAGTCTCAAACCTAGTTTCCAATATTAATGGACCCAAAAATCGTTCTACCTGAGTAGTTTAGTGTCGTAAAAAAATTCTTCTAGTAGCTTTTGGTAGTTTTGATATTATTTATAAATTTAATTTTTTTAGCGATTCTAAATACGATAAAGTTCCATACATTTGACAAGTATAAATAGATTTTGTGCACAAATCAAAACATTAAGACTAAATCAATACGTAATACGAACCTATAAGATATATCTGTACCACTGAAAAGTTGACAGATTCTTTTGACAATTGTTTCATCAAAAAGTCTGTCGAATAAGGAAAATCGAGTGACACTGATGTATCATTTATCTGTTGACAGCACTGAGGTATCAAAGTTTACGTTTACGGGGAGAATTACATTTAGAATATTATTCTAACGATTGATGGGAGTAATAGCATCACTTGAACTACTCAAAAAACACGTTGGGTTTTTGATAGAGTTTTTTTTTATTTTTTTTATCAATATACTAACAAGTAAGTTAGTATCGAACAATTTTAAGTATTAATGACTTTAACACGGGTCACATATCAATAGGATAAGTGTTTTAAATTTTTATAATGTCGTGTTTATCTTGGACATTAATTCCATTATTTTGAATTACATAATGTAATACTTATAATATAACATTTTCTATTATGTGACGCGTGCACAAATATAGAAAAAACTGTTTTTGTGAACAGAAATTGAGGAGTATCAAATAGATAACTGTAATCCACTCTTATATTGATATGAAAATAAAGCTAATTGTTGAGGTCACTATTAAAAATACTTCAATATCAGTAAAATATGACCAATTTAAAATAAAATAGAAATCATAAATAAAACTTGAAAAATAGAAAGTTTATTCGAGAAGTGAAGATTTATTTTTATACCCGTCTAACAGTATTTGATTTTTTAAGATCCAAGCTATTATATACAAAAACTTGAAAACTAACGGGTGAGTACGGGGTAGACGACAACATTTTTGTTCGTTCTATAAATATCGTTTATATTATTAAAGTTTTTCCATTAGTATTTACAAATTTGTTCTATAAAAACCACATGAGCATACATTATCTATAAAGCTGTTAGGTTAACTAGATTCTTTTGAAAACCGCAAACGTGTGTAAATATAAAACAATACACATAAAATATTAATGAATAATGGGTCACGTTAAATTATTTTGAATTCTATTTGTTTATGACGAGATATGCACAAAATTACGCACAGATTTACAAAATTGTTGTGCTTGATAATGTTTTAATAAATATGAACTAAAACAATAGGCTATAAAATAGTTTGGAATATTTGGATTAATTTCTGGTAATGGAAAGTAACAATGTTGCTGCGTAACAATATCAGAATAATATCACTCACAACGCATCAACGATTCAAATTAATCATATTGCATAACTATGTATTAACTATTAGTTACTATAATTAAGGCTCTAATATTTGATTTTTTCCTATATCCGGATTAGTTAAAATTTGGTTCATTCCACAATGATCCGTTTACCAGTGATATTATTTTTTAATATTTATGCATATAAAACCTGAGTACAGAATTATATTAACCCATTTATCTATTAAAGTTGAGCTTACTTAAGTGTAGTTTATACCAACGAAATTGGAGAAACGTAAGGATCGGTTTGAGATTAAAGTCGGAGCTGTGGGGGAAAAAATCCGAGCTTGAAAAAATCGAAATTTAATGTTTAAAAAACGTTTTGGTTAAGGGGAATTCGGATAAAATCTCCAGTATAAAGAGGGTATGAATTGTTTAAAAAGAGTAACGTCCATGGTGAAATCGTTCCTAAACAAAATTACCTTGTCTCCTCAGTGTAGCTAAAAGTGGGGATTATATTATCTAAAACATATTATAGTGTTCTACCCAAACTATTTATATATATATATTTATTTATTTATATATATATATATATATATATATATATCCGTGCTGTGTACGATTATATGATTCATACAACTGGCACTGAGAATAAATAGTTTTCATCCCATTAGGCTTTATCCCACCTATTTGTCTATAATAATATGGCAGGGTAAGTAAGTATATATTTTACGTATTTTATGTGGCCCGAAAAAGTCTCGATGTTTTAAAACAAAGAGTTTGAAGCTTGGACAAAGTATTATGGATCAGATAACAAATTCTAACCTTCTTGGAAACGTTAGGACGATAATCGTATATTTTATGTCCGGATTCGTACCAACTGCTTACCGAGAGTTTTGATATATTAAACTCGCTTTAGATTATCAAAAAAAAAAAAAACATTTATGACTTTTGTTATTTGAATTTAAATGCATACCATGTGTAATATCTAGTTTTGGTAGATAATAAACTGGTTTATTGTGAAAAAAAGAACACTAGTAATATCATATTTTTCCACAGTATATTATTTAAATGTCATTAAATGTGTTATTTCAAGAAAACACAAGTCTGCAGCAGCTGCTGGTGTGTGCAATAGATGTATATAAACAGTTAAAAAATGCAAGCAAGATAAAAATCAGATCGGCAAGATAGTTTTAAAGTTTTTCTAGAAACTTGTATTACTAACGTAATTTTCTGAAAACTCCAGCACAAGATCTAAACTCTAAAGTACACCTATTACAAACATCATTAACATTTTTCAAAATTCGGCTTGCATCTACTTTGCGTACATTTTTGTAATTATAACAAACTACTTTTGCTTTGATTTTATCAAACTTATATACCATTATAATGTTCGCTATTAATGATCATCATAATGCTCAATTCAAGCATACTCATTAAGTGTGCTTTAAAAAATAAGAGAAAAAAAATGCGTTTCAAACTATTTATTAAGATTGTATGTACCAACATGTTAAATACATTTATAAACTAAAACTTAAATGTTTAACAAGTTTCGACAGAATTAACAGTATTAATGATGTTTCCATAATTTGTGATGAAATATTTACATTGTAATGATATTCAAAAGAGTATACAAAATAAAATAAATTTTTAAATGTGGATTAAAATCTAATTTAACGTATTTTTATCTGTAATATCCAGTTCTATCGATATTATAAAAGTTATCTTACTAACGTAAAAAACATTTACAATGTAAATATAATTCCGATAAGATTTCTGTTTGCTATTATACGGTTGAATTACACATTTTCCTGCAGTAGGATTGATTTTGCACAATCAATTGAAATTGAAATCCGTTTCCCATTTGTATGCTGAACATTCTTAACAAAAAAAATTGGCCCCCCGACGAAAATGACAGTGTTGCGTGTCTGTAACACGAAAACGTATGAAATCTACACTGGTCTCGTGGGAACAACACGACGCATAACAAAGGTTTCGGGTGCGTTTTGTAACCAAAAGCATAGTTGCCGAAGAACCTGAGCCAACCCGAATGTAATGAAATGGGAAAATAGATTCCAAGCGTTCTTCAGTACGGTGGAAAAACATTTCGTCGCGAAAATGATCTTTTAACCGTTTTATGAATAAAATAATAAAAGAAAACAGACTTATAACTTTTGTGACACATTACAGATTATTCATCGTAGAGTGTAGTTGTTTTATATTAACCGTAATGCATATAGTAGTATACAGTTAAGTCACATGGAATATTTTTCAACAAAGTGAAACACATAAAATATGATAATTTTATATTTCTCAAAAAAACCTAAAGAATATTATTTGATATATTATTTTTTTAATAATCGGGTAAAAAAAAGGGAAATACGCGAATATTTAAACAACAATAGTTTCCTACAAAATTGATTTTCTTATTTTATAGAAATTTAAAAACAAAATATATCCATTGATACTTTTATTTGGTTATTTTCATAAAATGTTTATATTAGATTTTCTAAGCAATATGTTATATTTTTCAAAATATATTGACTCTTTTTGAGAAATTTAGTTTTTTTCTGTATACCTAATATTATGTCAATTATAACATTTTAATCTATCTTGAAAAATTTGAAAATTTGATACAAGGTTCCTTATATTAGGTTTTTATTAGTGGAATAAAAATAATTGATCGAAAATAAAAAATAATTTATTATGAGCGTTTGATGTTTAAATTTTGACGATATTGGAGATCCATGCATAAAATATCGATTTTTCATCTGAAAATGTTCCTCTTTTCATGTGCTCAGATATTATTATTTTTAATTAATATTTTTCAGACAATCAATTATTATAATTAACTCGTATTTTAATACATAACACTACAACTAAAATCAGAAACAATTTATTTTGTTTAAAAACACAAAATCGGAAGAAACATTATGACATGAGGTTAGTACTTTTAAATCGAATATGTCATAGATATTCAAAATTATAAAATATATGTTTAAAAACAAAAAAAAAACCTAGCTATATTCCAATAATATGAAAGTATAAAAGTTCTGGTTTGACTGTTGAAGACGCTCATTAGAACATAATTAATTAAAGCCTAATAAACTTGATTTTTGATACTTTATTTATTATTTTATGAGAAAATAATATGTCACGCTGTACTATATAACGTATATTATATTATATTGATTTATTAATGTATACATAATATGTATAAAATAAACTAACGTGCATAAAACCATTAAATTCAAATACTATATTTCAATTAAACTCTCAGCGGTTTCAAATAAATGTAAATTGAATTTGATAGTAATATTGTATCAAAACCAACATAACCACTAACCAGTAATATGACGCAGCAATCAAATGATTTTTTGGATCAATAATTGTATTGATATTTTTTACAGTACTTGTTATATTATTTATTTCGTGGATTTCTTTATTTAAAATTGTCATATAATATAAAATATATTATTATTGTAAATTGTAATTGATTGCACGGACATTTTAACTTTTCACACCCATTGATCTTTACCAGTCGAATACGAAGGTACTAATGTAAGTATTATCTCTTAAGAATTATCACTATCATTGTTGTTGTTATTTTTACCAATGTATTATACTTGGTGTTGGTCCTTCACCGTAAACCACCTGCCGCCCTACTGAATAGTATGCTAGTTGTAGTAAGTAGTGTATGATTTCACTGCAGTACTTGTTTTATTATATCAGTAACCTTGATATACATTTTAATAATTATTCAATTTCAACGGCGGAGGTTACGTGATTTAAAATTCGATGGTCTTACCAGACTGTTTAATGTATGTGTTGTGTGTGTGTGTGGGTGTGTTTCGCAATGACACGCGCTAAAAACCCTTTCCAGGGTGTTTATCGTAAACATTGAGTCAGGCGCTTGCGACACCGTCTGTATAGTAATAATATATAATATTAATATTTTACATATTCGCCCGTCGTCGTTTGCGGAATATTATACGACATTATTCCGATCACGCGATGGATAACAGTATATACTTCACTTCCGTTCGAGTGCGGTACCCGTACCGCTTAGGTCTGCCGGTCGGAAAACAAGACACCACGGATACGTACCTTGTTGCTATACCATGTTATAATGTTTTCACGCGAACCTACAACAGCCTAACCTAACCGACAGCTGTCAGGAAAATCGTATGAACTCCACCGCCATACGTCTCCAATTTCGTTAGTGTATTCAGACGACTCCGGGGACTATTTCTACCGTTCACAAATAAAAATAAATCTTTCTAAAATATTTATCGACCCTATTAGCTTATTTTATTATGAACGATAAAAAAAAAATGCTTGGAAAATTACATCGACATAAAAATATATTTTGTTACGTATATTGAGTTTGCCGAAAAATTCCTGGATTCATCGTAATAAAAACTATGTTTTAAACTTTATGGTAATACATTGTAATGTATTTTCCGCTGAAATGTCTTCACACCACTAGTAATAATATTAATTTGTGCTAAAAACGCCAAAACGGTTTCATAGAAAACAAGGTTACACGACAGACGCGAGTTAATGGCCAACGACTTTTTTTTTCTGAAAAAAATGTTCGCACAACACGTAATGCACTCGTAAACGATGAACAATGTTTTATCAAAAATCACTTTAAAAATGAACGACCCAGAAAAAACAATCGGTGGTCACCGTTTCCCATCAAGATATTCTGACCATGAGAAATATCACGGTTATCCGCATTGGAAAAAACCGTTTACAATTTGTGGACTGCAATCGTTGAACTTAAACAATTGTCGAGGTGACAGGACCCTATACCATAGTCAGGGTGTTGATGTGTCGGACATAATGTACCGCGACCGCGAACCACGATATTTTCCTGTCATCAGTCAGTCTTAATACCGTTCGCTACCAACTGTTTTCTACACCTTTGGCCTGACCTTCGATTTTCAATCAAACCGAACTTTCTCAGCATGCCACTTTTTAAATGTACAGAGCTAGTTGCATTATAGTTTTTCAGTTACAATTAATAATATTGTACTCATATAGTCTCGTTTAACGTATAGCGTAAAACCGAAAAGCATTGCATCCTATTTCTTAATGGTTAATTAAATGTGTTATTTTTTGTCTTTGTTGAATTTATTTTTCCTATTTAAGGATAATATAATGTGTAAACAATTAGTTGATATCGTAAAAAATTGCATTTAAAAGATGATGGGGGCAATATATATATTATTCCCGAACGCACCCTACTTTCTATATCACAACCCAAAGAAATAATTAAGGACATAATATTCCACTTGAGAGGATTCTGAGGCGCTGAAAATGAGATCTGGATTTCATTTCTTTCACAGGTACTTACATAAATAAGGATTTTATATTACGATTTAACCGATTAAATAATATGTTAAATGTTCTCGAAAGTTAGGATTTATATTTTGTTTATGTTACTATTATTCTATGAAATGTTTTTGCGTTATTTATTGGAATATTAATCTGTACTCGAGCCATTTTTGCGTTTATCTTAATAAAATTAATACAAATACTTGTGTCGGAGCTCGAAAATGTGGAATACATGCTTATTATATACGCGTCTGATCGGTGATCATACGGCAAATCGTGTGCGACTTGCTGGCGCTTAAAGGGTAAGCAAAATAAAAAAATAGAAAATAAAAAATTGATAACCACCCCACTATATCATCCCCCGGCCTTGTTCCACCTCTGGCCCTACTTTCCAATCACTCCGACACACGCACGTGGATAATCGATAACCGAACACGCACTGAAACGCCGCGCGGCCGAGATAATAATTTTATGCGCGTGCTAACGGCAGTGCCCCCGGCGGGGGGCGCTGTACACGAAAAACGGGTTGAAACTCTTACCCTCCCTCTGAATGTTCCACATGCACGCTCACTTGCACACACCTTCGACCGAACTTACGGGGCCCGACACCCCCACAGTCCGCTTTGTGTTTATGGTGAATTTTATGCGCGATTCAGCAGATTTGGCCTTACACCAACCAATTCTTCCCACCTGCACCCCCTCCTCCCTCATCGCGACCAACCCTCGACAAACCCCTCTCCCCCCCACACATCCCGGCCACAATATATCTTGTGTATACCTCACTGCGTGTCTCCGATTTATGTGCACGCACACACACACATACGTGTACACGCTTCAGCGTATTATGCGTCGCTATATTATAATTTCACTTTGTCAGGTTCCACGCACACTTTACCGAATTTTTTCAAAACTTTATAAACTATTTACCAACCTAATACACTTTATGCGATGTTATTAATAAATACATAATGATGGGCCTGTTTGGTTGAAAATATGTTATTATTTTTTCGTTAGGTCCCGAATAAGCACGATGGCACGAAGGCTCGGAAACAAAATTATGTTCAATTTCACTGCGGCAAAGGATTTGTTTTTAATTTATTTTTTTGACATGAAAAATGGTTAATTAAAGTTTTGTTAATCGTTAAAAATTGTTTTACTAAATGTAAAGCACGGGCACACATACATTATTCAACGTAATATTCGTTAATTATTTATACGTAAAACTTAAACTCTAAAAACGCATAAGTTTACATTTTTTTATTATTTCTAATTAAAGTTATTTCCGCCAAAACTAATTTACAAGTACTTCAATATGTTGTTTTATTTTGTTACAATCATTAATTTTTTAAAACAATTTGTATAATAGTTATTGTATTTAGAACTATGTCTAAAATTGGGAAAATCATACGTTAATATAACTACCTATAGTGTGACGGTGGTTTGGTTGCTTAAATATTTGCTACTAAATTACTTTGTTTAATAATTTGGACTGTGTCAGTGTTGCGCGAATCATAATATATTAAGGGAAAAGTCATATATCATATTTTATTAGATGTTTATTATATTTCAAATGGGTTTTAAATGCAATTATAGTGTGATTGTGTGTGATAATATTCAGTGTTTATGATGTTGTATAGCTAATATAATTACATGTCCACGAACATTTGCATTGGGGATGAACCATTTCATTTTTTTAATAAAATAAATAAAAATCTATGGAGTTAACTGTTTTTGTTTAAAACTATTTGACTGAGCTGGCTATATTTTAGAATATATTACAATATACAACCTTACTTAAAAACTAACATTAAACATCTTGAAATATTACATAACTTCGTGTTTGTAATATTATGGACAAACACATTTTTATTGCATGATATATCATTATTCAATATTGTTGTAACCTACTACAAAACTCATAAAAAAAGTGTACCAATCATATATAATACGTTTTATATTCATAGTGTAATATCGATTAAAAAAAAGTTCTATAAATATTTTCTATAAAAAAAAAAATTTTCATAAAAAATATGACATCATAATATTTAAATTTAAATGTTGACAAATGTATATGATAAAACTAAATATTATGCAAACGACAATTTTAATGAAATTGTAAACATTTTTGGGTAGATTTAGCTCAACCAAACTTTTGTCCGAGTAAAATGATTCATAACAGTATATTGTGTTTGACCATATAATGTTAAATTATTGTTTTTCGCAATGGCTATACATTATAAATGCATTACTTATCAAAACATCGGTACCATGTGGTATGCAATTATCGATGGTTTACAAAACATTATAAACATCAATATTTAGTTTAAATACAAAATATTTATTTTGTATACATATTTGCATATTATGATATTTTAATTCAAATCGTGTTATAATATAACGAATAGCATACTCAATCTTCGTAGTGTTATGTAAAGTAAATTAGTAAATTGTTAAAGTTAGCCAAATTATATATTCTATGAAGTAGTACATTTCCCCTTGGTACATTTTAAAGATGAATATTTCCTATCAATTTTTAATTAAAAATGTAGTTCGAATATTCAAATAATTGCATGTTTAGTTATTTTATCTATTTTTTTTTTAAATTATCATTGAAACATTCACTAAAATTATTCGTTCTAGGTATCTGTATTCTTCCTGGTAAAATTATATTTGAAGTGTTTGATAAAAGAGAAAAAAATATTGGTGGAAATGTTCACCCCAAAAATTGAAATCGGGGTGACGGGAAAATTTCCCAATAACTAGTAGGTACCTAACTATCATGAACTCATCAAAAAACATTTTTAAATGATTCTCTTGTTTTCGTGTTCAATCAAACGAATTATTATCACAATATATTTTAAGTTCATTTCACGATGACAACGCAGATAAATTGTTTGTGCAGTTTTCTCGCACAAAACAATTAGTTCAGTATTTACTCGTATTGTCTCTGATTTGGTATTTGACAGTATATTATAATAACATGAATTAAAAATGTTGTTTAAAAATTAAATTATCTTTTATAAAACAAAACGAAAAACAAAAACAAAAACAAATGGAAATAATATAAGATCTTTTTATTTTACAGATGTTAAAGTTTAGTGTTTGGGGTGCCGGCGGCGGATGCAAGGTCGAAGAGATGGCGTGGTTTGTACACCGGTAGGGCAAACACGGAGGGGCTGAAGAGCGCCCTGGCCCGGCTTCGGCAGAGGACCTCTGGACAGTCCCATGAGAACAACACTGCAGAACCCACTCGCCACCATGCTCATGTGAGTATTCACAGCAATATGACGCAATATATTATAATAGTACAGCATAACATATTGAAGGTTATAAAACATCCGATGGTCACATGCCGTCACTGTGTTCTCTGAACATAACATAACGCGGATGCTATATAACGCGAGGGGCCGTAAAACGGTTAGACAAAATACAATTTTCAAAAATTAAATTAAAAACATTGCGAACAAGATTTATTTTAACGCGCGGAAAGTTTTAACCAAAGCTCGTAAAATTGTCAATTTCAATATAAATCTTATTTTGCTTTCAAACTGCCGTTTGAAGAGATTGGAAAGCTTTCAAAAAACGGATGACGTAATGTGGGCATAGTAATTCGTAAGACATTTTCTTCGAGCAGAGGTGATGGCTGATTATGTGTCATGTGTCATGTGCATAATAAAATAGACAATGATCGTCGTTTGATAAAACAAAAAGTTGACTGTAATAACAGCAGAATATGGAATATTGTTAATAGTTGTTGAGTTGTTCATTATTTAATATCATACACTAGTGGTTTGATAACCGTCAATGTTCGTCAATTAATTTGATTACAGGTATTCGTGAAGTAAAATGTATCGGTTTATATCGTGAAGGATTAAAGTACTAATGTATTAATTAAATAATATAAGTAATATAGAATGTACGTATATTTTAAAATAAATAAACGATTGTACTTACCTAATAAAATAAAACAAAAACGAATAGTTATGACACAACCAGAGCAGTCGTTAGGTTAACCTAACCTATATTTAAAATGGAAAAAAATATTTTAATGATATTTTAATTTTATTTAACTTGGTGTGGAATATTTTTTTTATAAATTTCAAATGTTTATAAAACTACAAATCAAAGTTGTCATATTATCTACTCAGAATATTTTATACTTTTATAACATAATTACAAATTTTATTCATCAATGTCCATGCTCTGTATTTTTATTTTTATTTTAACATTAACTTGTTTAATGTTTACATTCAAACAAAAAAAATATTAAGTGTTTAAACTAAAATGATTCAAGAGCCACATGCAGCTCGTGAGCCTCATGTTGGCCACTCCTATTATATAAACTATAAAGCCTTTCGCGATAAGTGGACTATACAACACAAAAATAATTTTTCAATTCGAACCACTATAGTTCCTGAAGTTAGCGCGTTCAATAAATGGACTATCCAACAAAAAATAATTTTTCAACAGTAATTCCTGAAATTAGCACGTTCAAACAAACAAACTCTTCAAATTCATAATATTACTATAGATAAAAGTACATTAAAAAGTAAAAATAAACCATTTAAAATTACACAACAAAGTAGGTACCATATATGTATTATATGTGCCCACTACTGTATCACTGTTGATCATTAGTTTATTTGTGATTCTTGGTAGTTACCTATTGTAAAAAAAATTATTGTTAGAGTTCAAATAAGCTTACGACACGTTTATTATACTTATCATTTATTCAAAACATACATGAATAAAATATTATAATGAACGTACGGTCAACACCAAAGTAAAATATATTTATAGTAATATATTTATATTATATTTATCAGGCGGTCATTGCCATTTAAATGTTGGAAAATATCAAAAATTATAATTTTTAATGAATAATATATTTTATATTAATCAATTATTTATCAATTGATGAATTTTATAATTTAAATATTGATACAAGTTCTAGGATATTCCAACTAATTGTATTACATTATTTATGGGGGTCGGTGGCGGACAGTTATTACGCCTAAAACATACCAATTATTTTTATTCTATCATACTGATCGACCTAGCGATGCGATAGTAATTCTTAAAACTGATTTGAATTCGTTATTATGTCTACTAGAGATCGGTTAGTCCATTTTTCCCAATTTCTACCCCCCCCCCCCCCATAACTATAAATTTAGTTTGAATATTTTAAAATTTTGGAATTTTCAAACGTCGATTATTTGGAATTTAAATCAGAAATCTCAAAATGAAAACTGACCGATCTTAAGTAGACATAATAACGAATTCGGATAAGTTTTCTGAAAAATTATTCCATTAATAGGTCGATCGGTAGGATGGAACATAATATGATGAGCGTAAATTGTTCTCACGCGTAACACCAAGGAAGTGACTTGTACATGCGCGTGAGGGAACGCTCCGCTATTTATTTTTCACACAGTCGCACACACTAATATCACTTACTACGCACACATTTACAAGACCCGCATGCGTGCAATTTGAAAATTGTCTAATTCGAACTCCTTAAAAACTGTCCGCCACCGATTCCCTTAACGAATATTTTAAACTCAGCACTTTATAGAGATTGATTTAATTTGATATGAAAGCGTAAAACATATTCTCACCATTTATTTGATACGACTAGTCCTGTATTTTAACACCCAATTTAGACACTATGTAATAGACTGCTAGTACCGCACTGCAAAGTTCTAGCTAACGAGATTTTCGGGTTTCTCTAATGAAATTCCATCTAATATATTATCTACGGAATCGACATCATTATCGACTAGCTTATTTTTGTACGTTTTTATTTTACCAGTGCAAACTATTCTATAATATATATTATAAATGGTTAATGATCTAGTTACCACGAGTATTTTGTTATAGTTTTTGGTTTATAATGGTGCCCATTACATCTAATTATATGCAAAAGTACTTTAAATGCGGAAGGGGAAAAAATGGACCGTAAAGAGAAAAACACTAATTAAAACTTTTGATAACTATTCGCAGTTTTAAAATAACCAGAAAAGGACAGTTTTTATTATTATTTGTCATCTCAGAGAGTCGACCTTACTATTGTAACTAAGAAGAATAATTATTTTACCTCAATGCTAATGAAATGGTTTATTATTATTATAATTATTACAGAACAAAACAAAAAAAGAAACTATTTATAATTTTTTTTATCATGATTTTTTGTTAAAATATAATATAATTTGTTACCTATTGTATAATATATACAATATACATATATACAATAAAAAACGATGAATATTTGATATTCATTTAAAATAATAGCTAAAACTTGATGAGATTGATTCTGTCATAATATCTTACTATAAATAAAAATCAAATACATGCTAAACCTTAGACTAACATAGATAACGATAGTGCAATTAAACAAGCAATGGATACTTAATATTTTATATTATATTATAATAATTATAATAGTGATTTTAATTTAATTGAAATGATCTCATCAAATATATATAATATATATTTATAATTAAATGTTCATTCCATAAATAAATTGTTAAAAAAAATGGAATTTTGTGTCTTCGTTGCAAGACGCAATACATTGTTTCAAATTAGTTTTAAAATAATGATGCTGGTTCAATATTGGTTTTACAATGATGTTTTTTCTATGGACACTTTATCGAGGGGAAGGAGTGCTCCAAAAGTTTCAAGGAGTCCTTTGAAATCGATTCAAGTATAGTTATATCGTCGTATTTTGAAAAGGTCAATCTTTTAGGACTTTTTTTTAACTAATTAAAAAGTTTATTGTTGCATACATTTTATTAAAAAAAAACCTTGTTATTATATTTTTAAACATAATTAATATTATCGTATAATGAAAATTGTACATTAGTTTTGAGTCTAATATAGTATTAATTTAAATATATTTATTTTTGCAGAGATGTATTAATACACTTAGACAGTTCAAACATAAATCCATGAATAATTATAATTTATTATATTACAGTATATGATTTTTAACTAATGTAAAAAGTGAGTCTGTTATATTTGGATATTTCTCTATTTAGGTAATTTTTTTTTCCGTCTTTGTCTGGTCTTGTGGGAAATGTAATCAAAAGCTGGATAACGGCCAAATACCAAATAATCAAACAATCATTTCAACCGTCTCAAAACTTTAGTCCATAGTACGTGTGTCTTCAAAGAAACTGTTTAATCACTGATATATAAGATTGGACCATGGTTGACCATCGATCGGTATACGTACACACAACCGCATTTGGAAAATGTCATCATCGCCTCTCTATGTTCCGGAAACAGCGCGTGTGACTGTTTGTAGATAATAACCGCTCGAATACGCACGAAACATCGGTGTGTAATGTGTTTGCGGATACCATCTGAGTGACTTCGTACCAGATCACAACACGTCACCACGATACCGGATACGCATATATATATGTAATATATGTGGTTCATTTATAGCAAAATCTATATAACACGTCAAATCATTTAAGCTCAAAAAATCACTTTCCAAGCCTAGTAAAATATATAATAGTTGCTATAAAATCATTTAATATACATTTTCCGAATTTCCGAAATCAACTCGGGGACCGGCATAATATTAAACCGTTTCAATGTTTATATTGCTTACTAAAAGGCCCCCTGTCGTCCACTGTTGTGTTAACCAAACGCAGTTGGCCGCTTAGTACATAAAGAATGAACCATTATCATGGGTCCTTTTGCTTTCTAGACTCGACGAGCCCGTTTCAAAAGGGTATATTAGGTACTTTATTATGTGGATACAAGCAACATCGGCCGCCGTACGAGTGAGTCCTGGGGCACATAATAGTTGCACATAAAACGGGTAGGTAGGTATACCGTTGGAGAACCACCTAGTGAGCTTGATATTAGGTAGTCTATGTTCCTAGAAACTTTCAGCCTTATATTCAATAGTTCTTATATTTATACAAGCCGATCTCGTGCACTTTGTTTCCCGTAAAAAATGAAAACTCTTAAAAAGATTGTGGATGTTCAACTTCTTTTGGGTGTAACTCGTTGCAGTAAGTGCAACTCCGACGACCGAAATACTAGTAGGCAATCCGACTATGTCGGATCGCGGACAATATGCGACAGCATATCAAGTAGGCAACGACACGCCAATGAGCGGCTACCTTTGTAGGCAATGTCTGAGAATTCGATTTGATACATGCTTGTACCTGATCTGCACGACAACCAATGGCAACCAATAAAATAATAAATAACCAATAGCAACCATTTATAAACAAAAAATTCCATCGTAAATTTCAAAATTCCTGTTTGAGCACCTCTTTGGGTCGGATCTACCGGGTCAAATTGTGAATCTAAATCTTCCTCTTGAATCACTCTATCAATTAAAAAAAAACCGCATCAAAATTCGTTGCGTAGTTTTAAAGATTTAAGCATACGGACAAACAGCGGGACTTTGTTTTATATTATGTTAAGATTTTGTATTTTAATATTAGAATATTGTGATTTAAATCATGATAATTTATTGAAATTATTATAACCAAAAACTACATGAGAATTTATCAAACGTACGAATCATTGAAAGACTACATTATATAATATTATAAAAGATTTGTTAAGAATTAAAAATAAAAAAAAAATGTCCCAGAAAGCCATTGATTTATTTTTTCATCATTACAATTCAAAGGATTTACATAAAGTTTATACAACAAAACAAGTTATTTTTGTAGTTTTTAGCTTCAATAAATACTTATTTTTGGTCTTATTTAACAACTAATCCATCACTTAACACGTTACACGTGCTTTCTTCCTCTGTACAAAAATACATAAAATGAATTGTTTACGTATATTATTAAAATATACTGTATAATTCAATAAGCTTTTTGTAATAATTAAGCTAATGGTAATGGCCAAAGTAAAAAATAATTTAAGATTAAAAGAAAGATAATGTCTTAGTAAAAATAATTTTTAAAAATACACAGTAATGCACTAACCTTATTTAGATACTTTTTGTTGAAGTTTTTTTTTTTTTTTAACTCAACGTTTTTTTCATTTTAGCTTACGATTTATAATACACATTTAAATTTTAAATATTATTGAGAGTTTGAATCACTAAGTTGTGAATTTTAATTGTAAAAACACTTCTAAATAATATAATGCGTACATTAAAGTTTTTTTTTTTTAATATTCATGTAATGGAAATAAAAATACGTGTTTATAAAAAAAAAATTATATGTTTATAAATATTATTTTATGGTGGTGGAAAGGGAGTCGACGATTTCATGAGTGTAAAAACATGCATTCATTATATGTGATATTAATAATTATTTAAAATTAAAAAAATGCTTACATTTTGGGTATCTATGTGTATTTTTTAAAAAAATATAACGAAGGTATACTAAGTAAAACATTGTATTTAATTTCACAATTTCTCAGAACCAATTTATATTTTACCTAGTATATTCTACAATAATTACGGAAAAAAAAACATGCACAAACAAAAATTCCTAAACCCTACTCAACGAATATGAATTCAAATAGGTATTGAGTGGCACGTCCGTCATATTCGACTGACATGACAACTAGTCACCATGAATGATAAAGATGCACATACCTACCACAAACGAAATTATATTCGAAGGGAAAATATATTGTGCTTGTTGTGTTCACAAATTAGCATTCCCGAACATGCTCTATTCTATCGAACTATTATTGCAAGGACGTCGAAGAAACGGTCGGACAAAAAAAAAATCCAAATGAAATCCAAAACACGCCGATGAATAATTTTTATTTAAAAATTATGTTTTCCTGCAGCGAGTATCGAGTGGTATTTGAGTAGAAACAGATTCTCTGCGGTGAGCGTTATCTATAGAAATGCAAATTCTTCCCGTAAAAGAGTGCTCGGAGTAAATTTTTTTCGCATCACCGTAAACTACTTGTACAAAGTCTTGGGAAAATGTTATTTATTTACGACCGTTTGTTTTGAAATAACCAGATCCGATGCCAGTTTTTTTCGTATAAAAATAAAGTAAAATCAATTTATTAGTGGCTACGGTTATTTAGACCGAAAAATAGTTTTCATACTATTCAAATGGATCCGACGGATCGCTCAATAAATTTAATAACAAAAAGAAACAAATTCGTAAAATGTACGGTTTTTATATTATTTAAATCAGTGGGCTTTACGATTATTATAATGTAGGTCGTTGATTGACTTGATTTCCAAGGGGGAGAGGGGGCTTAAACTTTCATTCGGGGGAGCTGCGCCACCCTCTAAACGTAAACTATTGATCTTAAAAAGCAAACTTTATTATATTATTATAATTTTGGGTTCGAGTTCAATTGCTTCCGAAAAATTATTACTATTATTAAAAAACATCATCCTTGGATCAAATTATGGCCGGGCATTATAGGTTCAAAGTACGTGCAGATAATATTTCAATTTCGACCGCACCACGGCGGAAACTCGTAAACTTACCAGGACGGATCGCGTTTAGCGCCGCCGTGTGTGTGTCGGGCATTGATACTACACTATAATACAATACATACAATGGCGCCTATAGGAATGGATACGTTTGAGAATTTGCGCCGGAAGTGCTTAGGGGCACCGGTCACACGGCCCTTATATGACGAGACGTTATTAAATTTGTCACGGAGCGGAATGATCCGGAAATAATAACGATACCGCCGTTGACGCTCGCACCGGAGGCTCAAATATATTTAATACTCGAACATTTCTCTCTGTTGATTTTTACGCTCACATTCCGTCGAACCACATTCACTAGACGTTTATCGACGCCATCCGATCGTGCGAAAATATTTTCCGACCGTGCACATGTGCGGGTCTCGGCGGCTTTCTGTCTCGACGGATTTCTGTCCCGACCGGCTACGGTGCACGTCGATGGGCACACGTCAGACAATGTCGACGACGATCATAGGTATCGTTCGCTAAAAGAAAACATCCCGATAAATATAATACTCGGACGAAGTATTCGGGATTAGTTCAAGGAAAATAAAAAAAAAAATCGTATAACGTACGAAATTATGTAGATTATTTTTTTAAACAGAATGGGGATGATTATTTTGAATTTAGACGTGGAAATCCATTGGTGGAGACGAAGGAAGGGCATAGAGGAACAGTTACTAATTATACTATAAATGCAATTTATGTAATTTAAATATAACACCATTTGCACCCGTGGGTTTGGGAAATCGGACTGAATAATATTATGGAATATTGTTTAAAATAATATACATTATAATATTTATAAAATAAAATAATTTTAATAATTGCAGCTTCAGTACAATACCACGTAAAATGTATTTAGATATTTAAAACGAATACGATATTTATAATAACTTATGGACACATTCTTCGAAATTCAAAACTCAGGAGTGACTACTACCTATGCTTGCCTTTAAAATAGACACAATTTATTGAATATAGTCTCTGACTAAATACTGGTCAACACATATACCTAATTTAAATATTTAAACGAATGCATTATAAATTATATTAGAAAATACAAACAAATAGCGTCGTACACGCCGATAAATTCAGACGTAGGTAGATGAAATAAACGAACAAATATTATTCTAACCACTTCATTAAAACAGAGTTCGATAGTGATTGTGTCCATACGATCACCACACCTTATTCAGTCTTACCATATTCTTTATATTATCAAATTTAACCTAGTTTTTACTGAAACATTTTGGTACTACTGGTAAAATTAAAATAATTTTTATGTTATTACTTAAATGTTTTCTTAACCTAGTTTTGACGAAAATTTATTTGTATGTTGTTATTTAGCTTAGTGAATTTGTTTTGAGTTTTACTTGTTAGATAATTGTTTTCTTAACCTAGTTTTTAAATAATATTTTTTATTGCTATTTAATTTAGTTTTTTTTTTTTTTTTTTTTTATTGATCTTAAGCCCGGCGACTATGGCCATTAGCTGTTTGTGGAGTTTTTACGATTGTTGGTAGTGGGGTTTGTAACGGTAGGGATTGTACACGTGTGTGTTGTGTTTGGCAGAATTTCTAGTGGGGCACCCGTACGTTTTTGCCATGCCCCGGGTGGGGGGATGGCGGCACTTGTTCTCCGAACACCGTGACTGCCCGGAGAAAAATGCCGCCCGATGGCCGGGAATCGAACCCGGACCGGCTGTGCCGAAGTCGACGCGTTGACCACTCGGCCACCTCGTCCCCCTTAATTTAGTTTGTACTTAACATAAAAGCTAAATACAAAATATGTGATGTTATTGAACATTATACTGAAGTATATTAAAAACAATCTAAAAATATAATAATCTGGTCACAGCATAGAAATACTTAATATTTCTTTAATTTTAAATAAATTGATCATAATTACCAATTTTTATATTTATTAAATAATACGATAAATATTAATATTTAATTTAAATTAAATTAAATTAAAAGTATTCTTCCATTGTTACACTATAAACAATATACCATTTAAGTATTTAAAGTAATTAGATACATAAAATATAATAATTTTTAACTTCTATACTACTTCATTAATAAAAATATGAACTTTTTCAGGAAAATCATTTTTCCAAATCTCAATTTATATTCGATTTACCTCATTTGTATTATTTTAGATTGCTCGTTTAAAATTCAAATACAATAATAATTTTCATTTTTTATAAACTGTTATGCAATATATACAGTTTTGATTAGATTCCATTATTTTAACGGCACCCCATTCTAATTCACTTTCATAATAAATACAAATTTAATATTCAATCTTTCATATAACTATTATTTTTCTTGAAATACTTTTTTCGTCCTAATTTAAATTTTAACTAAACAGGCACAGACTTTAATACTTTTTATTATTTCCAGTTTTCCGATCCTAAAATGTATTTACGTTCAAAGCATTGGGCCATTTGGCGAAGGAACTTATTTATTAATTTGAAATCGGCGGAATTTTGTAAACTAGCGTTTTATAGGAAATTTTAATTTGTTTGTAGTTCAATCATTTATTGTTCAAAAACAGAACACGTACCTCTCAACAACAATTTATCACGATGATCATTTATTAACTACACATTTTTGATAATATTAGTACCTAGGTATGTATTTTGTTGTTAAACCGAGTTATAATTTTCCACTCATGAATATATTATTATTTTAGAATACAATAGTGGTTATTGTAAAAACTAAAAATGTGTTGTGATATGTTTTTATCCACGTAATTATTTGGTCGTTTGAAACCGAGCGCAGGATCCTCGTTTTTAATTGAAGTTTCATGCGCATGTAAACACGCATATGTGTGTGTGTGTATGTGTGTGTGTGTGTGTGTGTGTGTGTGTGTCTCTATCTCTCTCTACATAAGTATTGGAATTGTTTTGTTGTTGGAAAACGTAAGAATCGAAAGCACCCCCACCGACCTATAACTGAAATTCGTGAGTAGTGTGTTGTAGTCGGACGACGAGTGGCAATTAAAACGTGTTCATGCGCGGAAAAGATCGCAGCTGTTGCCGATATTTCATTGGTTTGAAAAACAATGGAACGGGTAAAGGTTTATATAATAAACGTCTATAAGATACGGTGTATAGTGGTGGGGCGGTGGCGGTGACTAATGAGGCTTTTTCGGGAGACTTGTCGGCCCGTTCCACTGCATTCCTATTGCCCGATGTTATGCTTTTGTGGATTATGAGCCCGACGTCTTCTCGGTTAATAGCCGTGGAGGTTTTTCTCTTTTAATCATCACCCAGAGTCTAAAACGTGCACGCCATTCTTTGAGGGGAAAAAAAGTAACGTTCTCTGTCCTTTCTGCAGCAACTTTACCACAGCGTCACAGGCACCGGTGAACGGCCATGATATACAATATAATATCATTGTACACGACTCAATACTTTCGTAATTATCGTCGGGGTTGACGAGGGTCAGGGAGGGGGGATTCGACTTTTCTTACGCTGTCGCCGTCTCGTCATAACCAGTTACGACTTTACAACTACAGACTGCCATTCTGACGGCCAGATTGATCTGTCATTATTATATATAGCGTAGAAACTCCACTCCGGTCACATGCTTTACCCTGTATTACCCCGCGCTGACAGCCGATAACGGAAACGCCGCCGTCAGTTCCGTTTTGGAGTTTTAACGATTTTTCGCTGTCGCGTTTATTATACGAGAATATATCACGTCTCTTTATTCATCCGCAACTACCCCCACCGCAAAGTAGGACTACGGGGAGTGCGTTTCAGTCAATTACCGTAAGGTCGAAGATCGTATTTCGTACGATAGTTTTCCGGCTTTTTGTGTCCGTATAAGGGTGCAGAGTAAACGCGAAAATGTGCATTATAGACCCGGTCAATTATAAATTGTTGTTTTACTACGCAGTGGAAGAATGTCTTTGATAAAATTATTTATTGAACTCCATCCCATACGGGTACAAGACATATACTAACATAAGACATTAACGTAAAAAAAACTATTAATATTAACGATTAGCTTTTAAACGGACGAACACGTGTATAATATGTTTCGGCAGGCCTGGCCGGTAAATATATGCTTTCGGAACAACAGAAAATGATATTATTATATTTTCAACCTAGAAAAAAACCCTTTTTATAGTAGCATTGAGTACATTAACAGAGACAAAATGTACTGAGCATCTGAAATTACCTAAATATAAAAAATTAGGTAATTGAACATTATTTTAATTTTTAGATTATATATTTTATGTCATTTAACACATCAAGGATTATAATATAGTACCTACGTAAAAATGTCATATATTTTAAAATGTTAAATTTCTCGATAAATAAAAAAACGCTCAACTCCTATTCAAATAAACGCTGATACGTATATAACGAAAATTCTTTTTATCAAGTTAAATACACATCACTTGAATAGAACAAGGTCACAAATACTGAGTTTAATGAAGCATACAATTTTAAATAGAGTAGTATTTTTTGAAGAGGAGCAAGCAGTAAGACATTTTGATTAATATAAATATTGCATTTACGAGTTTAAGGGTAAAAAAATATTAGGGGTGCGGAGGAGATAAATATAATTTTGGACGTAAAATAAATTGTAATTTAATGTATTCACACGTAATCCAATTGGTTTTTTAATTGGAGTCCATTAAGAGTCCAATTATGTTCAATATCTGTTAAGAAACGGTTTACATTGTGCCAATTTGAAGTGCTCGAAAATATTTTTAAATTATCTACCGTGGATCGAGTTTATTTAATTAAAAAGAAATAATAATAATATAATAACGTACATTTCTAATTGAATGGATCTAAATTTAATTTTGCCGATGATGTTTAACAGCCCATCGCAAAGCTATTATATACCTATATAGTGTATACAGTTGGACGAATTCCAGGCATATTTTGATAGTCGATGTAATTTAAATTCCTCTTGACGCCGACCAACACTAACAATTATAACGGTAATCGGCTAAAAACAAATCTGTACAAACGCCAGAAGATTGAAAAAACTCACCGAAAATATATTTATATACATATATATATATTTAAAATGGCAATAACTATAATAATCTTGAATCGTTTTTGGCAGTCATTTACAACAACCACGTACATCTTTTATATCGATTTCAAGCGGCAATCCAACGGTTTTGATTGGCTGCGTTTTATATTATAAACATTGAAAACATGCAATACCTATTACTATTATGTTTTTATAGTACAACATAAATGTATGAATCATAAACATAATTATTTTGGCTCGCTTTCTAATTTCTAGTCGTAATTTCAGGCAGAATAATTTTAACAAAAAAATTAACATTACACGATTGTTAAATACATAACGAAATATTATTAGTTTATATTATTTATAATATACATTATCATATAGGTATATAACATTTTTATGCTTACATTTAAAGTTAATATTTTATTTTATTTTATTTTTTTTGTATTTTTATTTACAATCTGTTACATAATAAATTGAATAAGTAAAAGGGATAAATGAAGAGGAAATGGCTCGGAGAAAAGACATATTTAAGAAGCCTTCCAGTGAAGTCACTTTGTCAGCAATAAAGTTAATATAGATTTATAATATTTTATACGTAATAAATAAATATACCCGACTTACCATACACATCGTCAATTTATAGTTGTCGTATCCAGAAGTCTATTACAAAATTTTGACCAAGTTATGTTCTTTGGTGACTAGATCAATTAAGGTTGAAAACTTTCCAAGAATTAACTACTCATCGTTTAAAACCTCACGAAAGGTAGTTTTGTTTCAAACGTATAACTTTAATGTAATTACTGATTAAATTAAATGACACTGTGTTAGAGAAAGATTGCTAACCGTTAAAACTTTATTATAATAGAAACCGCGAAAGAACATTCGAAATAATACCAAAAGTGTTTACAAATATGAAATATTTCCCACTCAGCAGTAATTTAATATTTCGTAGCATTTAAGTTAGTGTTTTTGTGGTTCAAAATCCAATTAGATTAGTTTATAAACATTTATGAAAACTAGAAAAAAATATTGATTCCTAATGTATTGCTAATAACATGACTATTTTAATATTATATATATTTTTTTTTTATACATATAGTGTGATTGCACTCTCGTTTGTTTCTCTATAATGTTGTTCCTACTATTTGTAAGTCCATTGTTCAGCTTTGTTACATAAATAAAAACGTTTATATATTATTATCTATGTAACAAAGCTGAACAATGGTCTTAATTGATAAAATAAATAAGTAAATTATAATTTTTTATTTCGATAAATTATTGAACGTATTGGAAGTATTTCAGTTTAGAATAAACCATTTACTACTGTTGGTCACGTAACACGATTCCACCCTCGCTGCTAAATTTTAAATCTGACAGTGTTTTCTATCTGCACTGAAATATTTTAAACTCCTAAAAATCAGTACTTTTTCATAAAGTTTTAAAAGCATCATAATACCATATAGGCAGATTAAAAAATGAAATAAAAACGACGAAAAAAACTAACATGACGACAACATATTTACAAACATAATAATATTATTATGATGTTTATTTTATAAACGATTTCGATAATATTGTGTGGAACTATTGTAAATCGCATGTCTCTCAAACCGAGTGAGGTTATCCGTATAAAACGAAATCGTGTAACTGCGGGTAGTGTAAAACTATAAAACAAAATTATGTAAGAAGTTGTTTACGTTAATTATATAGTGTGAGTGTGAGTGTGAATGTGAGTGTGTGAGTGTGTGTGTGTGTGTGTGTGTGTGTATGTGTGTGAGAAAGAGAGAGAGTGTGTTCGTTATCGTGCACCGTGCACTTTCGGTCCGTTTAATAATAACCACAATCGTTGATGTACATATAGGTATAGTGACACAACGTCGTTTAATCCAATTACGAAGGTCCGAATGCCTCGTTAAGAACTATGTCCCCATGATCGCCACCACGCAGTTCCTTTACTGACACACATGTAATACGTGCGTGTAAGTGCGTATGCGTTCCTTTTTTTTCCGGGCGGGTCCATTCGACTTGGACGGACGGTACGTTGCAAACGGACGGAAGGTTTTTGTTTTATTATTATTATTATTATTGTTATTATTTTTTTTTAACGAAAGGTCAGGCGAGATGCGACTCATCCTCTCGGTGGACCCATTTGCGGCGTATAGTACAGATTTATATCCATGCGATCCGTCCTCCGGTGCCACGCCGTAGAATAAATGTTTTAGGGATTTGTTATTGCATCGCAACGCATGCAGAAAGGGTTTATAAAAACAAAACAAAATAGTTAAAAAAAAAATGTATATATACTAAGTAAATTTATATACACAATACGCACGTCATTGTCCCTTCGTGATGTTCGTAGTAAAAAATTAATGATGCAACAAATAAACCACTGTATAACGGTTTTGATTTACACTTATCTAGAAGAAATAAAAATAACACTAGGTTCTGCCGTCTATCAAAGACAATTAATGTACAAACATTTTTCACAATTTCAAATTTCATTTATATTTTAAATGCCACATTACTTTTTAGTATATTTCTAAAATTTTATTAAATACTTATTAATATATAAAAATAACATAAAATAGTAAAATACTAACAGTTTTCTTATATGTATTTATTTAAAAACAAACAATCGAACAATCGAATTGCACATGTGACTCATCTTGAATCCTTTAACTATTCAAATATAATATCGTTGAGTTTTAAATTGAGAAGTCCTCAATGTTAATGATATTTTTACTATATTAAAATAGTTATTTGTTGAACCTACAACTATTGATTTGTATTCCAATAAAACGAAGTTGATAGTTTGCTTTTAGTTCATTACAATATCATGTACGTATAGGTACAAAATATTACACAAGAATATTATGCGTAAAATCGAATTTGTATACTATATTAAAATTACGTGAGCAATAATTAATTTCTGGATTTTTAGTTTGAATAATGATAACAACTGTAATGTAGATATATGACATAAATTGAATGCGATTCAAATCAAATAGGTCTGACTGTCGGACAGAAAATGATACACAATATAATACAATTTAATTTAACAAATACCAATTTAATTAAACGGTTAAATACCTAATCGGATGGTAATTTCATTGTATAGTATTAGTATCTCTGAAAATATTTCGATGACAAGTAATAACTATCCGGTTTGTTTTTCCTGACGCAGTTTTCATTCATTTTCATCGCTTAACTACAATGGTTTAGAAACCTGAAATAAAAATTAAAACCGAGTCCACGTTATTAATTTCCATGCGCTAACCACAATCAATAAAACATTATTAACTCATTTTTTTTATATATACCCTCAAAAATCAATCTCTTTATTATGCGCTACATACGGTAGCTAATGAAAAGTATCCTCGTTATTTTCAATTGTAAAATTACAATACGTTATGAAATAATGCGGTGATACAAATGAGTCAGTGAACATATTAATATATGAACAATATCTTTTCGGAATATCAATGAAAGTATACTATTGTATAATCGTGGTGTTATAGATCCATATTTTATATACAAAAAAATGAAAACAATCGATTTAATATTAATCATTGGTTTAGTGTATGGTCGTTAATTTTTATGGTAATAGTTTAGTCACGGACAAGGACTCTTCGTTATAATATATTAATGAAAATGTCCTACACAATTTTTAAAACCAAGTCTCCAGAAAGAAAGCACATTTAACTTAATTGTCTACGAATCCGCAACATTTGTGAGCGTTTCATTGAAGGTATTGTAGAAGCTAGAAATCTGGTGCATAGTAAGGTAACTATTGATGAATATTTCTTTGTCATCCATAACGGTACGTTTAACATTTCTCAGTGTATTATTATACGGGTAAAATCATTTATGGTTGGGCGATTATATTATATTATATTAAGACGAAATATTTACTGGGATATTATTCCGTTCTTTGTTGACGGTCTACGTATTATAGAAAAGTTAAAACAATATAAACGTTATGTAAATTTTTACTAAATTTTTTATCTACCGCAGAATTTATTAGCCGCGAAATATGAATGCTTATTTTAGTTTTTAAATAAATTAATTTGATTTTTTTCGTACATTTTTCTTACCGCCTATGTGGTGAAATTATGATGGATTTACTCATAATTCGTAGCTATGGTAAATTCAAATAATTTCACCAGTCCGTTAGGTTATTCAAATCAACAATGAAATTACACGTTTATAATTATTTGTTCCATCCATGATAAGTCACGTAAACGGTAAACCAATAATTCTTCGTTTTCGTTCGGACATCAAATCGAAATAAATAATTGGAACTTATTCAAAACAGGCGCTAAGGTTTGCATCGTGTTATTTTAGCTCCACGGCCTGCTACGGACGTGGTTCGAATAACATTATGATGATTTAAAAATCGAACAAAATCGTGATTTATATTTTATGCTTGGATCAATAAATTTAACCATCGCTTGTCAACTAGACTCCCCCTGTAAACAAAATTCTATATTTATTTTATGCATTTAAATACTAATAATACGCATAAAAAAAAAATAATATATGTAGGTATTGGTATATGTAATTTATTATATATTATTATAAATTGATAAAAATAAATATTAATTTAAAAGGTTTAAGTCGAAAAATCGTGTAAAACGTACATTATTATGCAGTATATAAGCACTTATAATCTCAGAACATAGTAAATTAAGGTTTTTGACAATATTTTATACTTATAATAATTATAAGGATTAAAATGTCTGCTATACGAAAAATATTTTTTTTCTCAACTTACAGATTTGCTTTTATTTTAATTTATATACCTAATACTCATAATTACTAACAATCATTATCAAAACTGTTTTGATTTTGTATTGAATTTAACTTAAATTATATTATTTAATACAATAAGCATATTTTGTTGAATGTTTAGATATAGCTTCGTGAATGCAGGAAATGATTTAATATTTATATTCGTAAAATTATTATTAAATATACATATTATATATTTTTAGATTACATACCATTTTTTATGTATTAACAATGTGGCCACAGAATCCATTATCATCCATGCTCCTATATTCATCTCTGATATATTATAAATGTCACAACAGTTCAATGAAATGGCGCATACATTATAAGGGTCAAAATACCTTCTACTAAAATATTTTTTTTGAAAATCACCATCAAGGTACTCCATTCAAATGAAATTAAAGTCATCAGAACACCCTAATGGTACCTCGTCCTATGTCATCAGATCAAAATATTATACAATAATGTTTTGTTTTATTTTTTCAATTCTAATCGCATATCTTTTCAAGTTTTCATGTATGATTTATGATGATGTTTTTTTTGAAAAATTATTTTACTTAAAAACTGAATTTGGATTTGAATAATTTCTAATAAAAAAAAAAATTTAATAATTTATGTACTGTGTACAAATACTGGAAAGTATTAATCAATGATTTATATCACTTTCTTCAAGAAACTATAATACTTTCTTTTAAGACTGCAGTGTTATACTACAATTATTTGAAATATAAATGTAATAATAAATCACAAAATTGATAAAAATCAAAAAATTGAGGGTTGTTTTTAATATTACATATTGTATTTCTGAAAAACAACCAGAATTATTATAAATCGTTTGTATGATATTTTAAGACGCTTATCAATGTCAAGTTAATTAATGTTAAAATGGTAATTTCCATTGGATTTAAACTGAATAGTTCATCAATGTTTTGGAAATCAAGAGCTAAAATATTCAAAATATATATTTGGCGTGTTTTATATTTTGTGGTTTTTTTTTAATAATTTTCATTCAATTTTATTTATTTGAATGCTTAACACTGGAGGAAATTCGTCGTATAGTATTTGAGTATTAAAAAAATATATACGAAATTGAAAAAAAACAAAAACTAATCCTACCCTTGGAACGATAGTATGTAAAGTATTTTGAATTCGTTATAAAAAGGATAAATAGGTACCACCGCTGAAACTGTCACAAATTATCGCGAAGCCACACTCGCTCACCTCGTAAATCAGAACCTATACAATACACATGTGTGCGTATTACATAATATACGATTTAATCCTTTACTCGCGTCGAAATACTATTGAAGGACGATAAAAAATAAATAAAACCTCTACGTTACAACTTACAGCTTCTACACCTTGTTCTACCTGTATAATATCATCATTATGTTATTCTATAAAAAAATTACTGTTATTATTATTTATTATTACACCGACGTCACCGGTGGTGGCGCATTATTATTATTTTATTCATCGGCGTTTCACCGAAGTGTGTATAATACACACTCGTCGAACTTATAATCATTATAATAATAATATAAAACATGTAACGTAAAAAGTACAAGCGTGGGCTCACGTGTAGACATTATTTCCAGTCCACTGCTTTCCGTATTATTATTATTTTTATTATAATATACACATATCACTGAGTAAGGTGCCTACCTACACGCGTATATAACATGACAAAATCGGTTCGTCGTGACGGCCTCTGTGAAGAACGGTGTAACTATATCGTGCAAATTGGATATTATTATGATGGTACACAGTCGGTCAGGCACACACGGAGACTGGAAAATAACACGACCACCTCCGCTTCTGTATACACGTATACTGTACACAGATGTGATATTATATATATATATATTATAATACGATCGGTGGACGTGTTAACGAAAGCAAACAAACGTACATTTTGCGAATTATGGAGAGGATAACGTCGAACATATTTCGTACAGGTTGCTGGTTCCGACCTAGTTTCCAAGAAGTGTGGTATATACTTATTACGATGATATTATTATTATACTATATACGTACACGATATTATACTTTACAAATTATCATACATGTATGCGAAAACAAAATTAAATATCAGTTTACTGTTTTTTTTTAAAATCTTTAATCACGCTGAAGGTTTATTCCCAAAAAATTTAATAATTAGGATCTTCAAAATATTGAACATTCTACGGATAAAAAACTGCTTATGATTGCGTATAAAAGTGTTATGACAGTATAATATATTTTATTTGTAGATGTGTGTGTGTGTATAATATACATATTGGTATTGTTGAATAAATTAGATATGGCCTAAAAAGTATAAAATCTCCACAGTTTACGAGTTATTGTCAAACTTTTACACTATTCTATTTAAGCAATAATATATTTTGATGTGACACACCATTAAATTATTGTCAATAATAATTATTCCTCAAAATGAACACAGCTAATATTTATTAAGCGTCATCGTGAACCCAAAGAAAGGAGACTTTTAAATATATATTTTAATATTGTTGTTAAAATATAACAATCAATAATTTGGGAATGGAACCAATATGAAACAATGCGTTAACGGAGAATTTTGTATTCAAAGCGATGTGTAGGTTTTTTTCAATAGTAATATTAAAACTAATAAAGTGAAAAGTTTTTGCCTTGTGAATAAAACTTTGCTTTCTATATCGCGCTTAAATTGTGTTGATAATATTATGTACAGAACATTCATAGTATAATATGTACATGCATATCACGAAGAGCAACTTTAATTCTAACTAAATCACAAAGCATTTTCAAAGAACAAACTATTATAATAGTAGGTATTATGTTAATAAAACATTTTCAATTTCAAAGTTACGTTTGCAGGATTTGACTGATCAATTCTGATAGTACTCCTATTTTAATTAACAAAAAAAAATCTTTTTTCAATATAATATAACTGTTTGAAAATATTTCATTATCATTAAAAGAACGTCACTACTTTATAATAACAATACAACCATATTATATTCCGCGTTAACTAATACTGAGTATTAATTGCGTTAATTTTTACTGAGCAGAGCTCACGAGTTCACGGAAGACCTGCTGCAGACGTATATATTGTAATAGATTGTTAATATTTAATTTCATACAAAACAAACCATCGCGTTGATATTATAAGTAACCATACTTGAAATCACGAAATTTTCGTAATTTTATAGTTTGATTTGTACGTTCACATATATCGTCTAAGCGCGTCGACACATTTATTATTTATTCTACGCGAATGTCTCGAAATTCGTAAGGAGGAAGACGTCCACGTGTGATCCATTCCGAATGTCTCTTCATCGAACAATACGATCTTAATTTATTCGTCGGCCCCGGGCGCTGTGCTCTTATCCAAATCGTTGTCACGTGCTCGTAGGACTACATTTCACACGCCGAACTTCGCAAAGTGAATTTCATCCAATATCCTCTCCTCGCCGTAAAGTCGTACTATTTGCATTGCGCCACTTCGGCGAGATGATTTGTCACAAACAAAAAAAAACAAAAAAAAACAAACAAACAAATACGACAAATTTGAATGGATGCGAAAGACTTCAGACGTACGATGCCCGGCGTATTAAAATGTACCGATCGTCGTCTATACTTAGACCATTCGTTATTTTCCGAAATAGCTTAAGAATGATTGATAATCAAATCGTACATATTACTCGTATTGCGTTGGTTTTATAGCTGATACACTCACGAAATAGGATCAATTGCAAAATGTTATTTTCCGTAAGCGATTTATTATAATACTGTCCGCGGAGTATCGAAAATCCAAACGCTCATGTCGTTATACGAATATTGTTTCTTTGAGTATTCGATAGGTATTATATTTTGTCTAATCCTAACGAAATTACCGAAACGGTAAAACATTACAGGAACAAATTAATTCTTGCAAACGATCGTGGTGCCAATTAAAATTATTTGATTGATATTAAACCTTGAAATCATTATCAGTGTAAACGCATGCAAATATAAGACGCATTAATTTATGTACATCAAAATATGTTTGCCTTTAATATTATCTGAATATTATTGATACTCAAACGAAAAATGTATTAAAATGGTATCACAGTATAATTACTGTCTATATATAATAAAAGTATAACCCAATTTAAAGTTTTCTTATTAATTCGAAAAACAATAATTATGACTGATAGATTTTATTACTTTATAGTGAAATAATAGTTCCAGACATTCATATTAATTCTGACAAAGTAACGAAACACAATATTATGAATAAGTTATTAAATTTCCTAGACCTCGTAACAACGTATTTTTATTATTAAATAAAAACAATTTTGTAAAAATACAAAAAATTCTGAGTTTTTAGTAATTGCAATGTTCTAAACACGAGAAACATAATACATCATACCGAAGGAATAAAATGCAATAGTCTATTATATGTAAGTACAATACAACATCAAAATATTTTTTAAATAGGTTCTTTTATTTAAGTAAAAAAACGTGCTTCAGGATAAAAATAAAAAAATCACAGTTGCAAACACATTTTTGAGACGCTTGTCTGGAATGCGATTCCATATTTTATTCTTGACGATATTATGTATTATTGGTATACATTTTTATTTAATATTGTCTACAACAATTTTTACATAAATTATTTCGGTTTTTAATAATGTTTTTTTTATTTCATATTATATTATACAGATATAATAAGAACATTGCTTTTACGTAATAGGTATATTTACATTTACATTTATATGGAATGAAAATACCAAATGAGAGGGCTTCACAAAACAATTGAATTATGATTGGTTTTTATATATTTCATATTTGTATAATATTTTTATGGCAAACTTTCCAAAAACATGAGGTCAGAATACTTTATATTATTACTCATCTGTTTTCATTGCATCAGTTTAATCCAATAAAAATACACAATTTTGAATGACGAGAAAATGATTTCCATAATGCTTTTTTATTCACATTTTTATTATTATTATTGTGATTCTTCTTCATTTTTTTTGTTTCATCAAAATAATTTGAAATACACCATTTGTTTTATATCATATTCTTTTTTTATTTTAAACATGCAATTGTTTTGAATATAATTTTTCTCTTTGTTGAGATATATATAAAAAAATGTTACATATTATGATATTAACAACACGATTTCATCGGGAAAACCTTTCAAAAATCGATAGTGTTTTATTTTCAGTGAACCGGCATTATATGGTACACCCTATCGTATTAAGTATTTTATGTGCCACTATAGTAATAATAAAAAAAACCGAAGACGACAATGCATTTGAGGAACTGAAAATGTAATCAATTTCATCAAAAAGCTACACCATCATAGCTAGGCCATTGTGTCTCAAATGACGACTAATGCGTTTTTCCAGTGCCCTTGAACTCGTAAAATGGAAAAAATCAAACATTTTCTAAAAACGACAGATGTATTATAAATATGGTAAACGACAAACGGTGCTCATAAAAGCACTTACTAAATAAATCGTTTTCGTAAACGATGAAGCTGCAAAGGTTCATCATGACAAAACATTTGCGTGTCCATATAAACACAACGAAATGAACCATGGATACGTATAATTAAAAACTGTATGCCAAGAGTAACATATATATATATATAATATTATATATTATAATACATTTTATATATTTAATACTTTAAAGCAAAAACATTAAACAAAATAAATCACGACATTATATTTAATTAATCATAGGTACCTACCTAATTAACTACCTAAATAATATTTGTGATTTTCAAAATTATATCAAATATATATTGTTTTGCATGATACAAAACCTATTTTCATGTAGGTATATATGTAAGTAATTTTTGATTTTTTGATTTTATTTTTCCTAAATCCGTTATTTGTATCGGAGTTTTGGAATTCTGCTTACATTTAAGGACCACTTAAAAAATATGTTAATAAAATAGACTTCAAATATTAAAATGTTATATTATAACGAAGTAAACATTTACTAACCTTTGTTTCTCAGTGCATTAAATTATTCATAGGAAGAAATAACTAACTTTTTTGAGACAATGCTAACATTATACCAACCGCGTTACAAATCAGTGTGATGTATACGACGGGGTATGTACTCAATAAGTAATGATAATAATAAAAATAAAACTTTTGTTTAAATTTAAATTTATACTAACTTTTTTTTCGTGATACAGCTTCAACAATTTTAGTAATTTGCTTCAAAAAACATTTAATATTATTGTTACATATTATGAATAAATACATTGGTTTGCTTGTTTGGTGTTAAAACTAATTTAATACATTCTATTCGAGTTTATTTTTTTTTTTATTGGATTAAAGCTTCGACAACTGAGTCTATTAGACTGTAAGGTTGGTACGGTTTGTTAACACGTGTATATTATGTGGCAAGGTTTTTGCTCACTACATGAATCCGGATGGTCATCCATCCGGGAACTAGTGGCAGCGGCTTTTAGTTACTCGCAGTCACGTTGAATCAACGCCACGCCACAAGAGTTTATTAGAAATCTATTATTTTGGTATTAATCATTACGTAATGTTGTAAAAACATTTTTTCAACCATAACAATGAGCTGAACAAAAACGACATATTAGGTATTTTTTTTTGTCTAGCCTATTTTGTAACATAAGTTACTAAAAGTTTTTTTGACAGTCAATAATTCTATTGAAAAACAGTATATTAGACTATGTTCTACAAGTTTATTATGATTCCTCGATAATTTTCTGTTCATACAATTTAATTCTATAATAATAATTTTCTTATCTTCTGGTTATAATTGGGCTTATTGTGGGGATACTTGATTTATTCTTTGCAAATAAATACAATTTAAATATACGACAGTTATAAATAAATCGTTTTTGTCTGAGAATTTCCGTAAAGACACTTACTACCCGTTGATAAGAAAAATATTGATATTTGTAATATTTTACTTTACTTGGTGAAATTATAAATTCAATTATTTGTCACAAACACAAGAACTTTTATACGTAAAATATAAGTATTTTGTATTTATTTAGAACTTTTCACTATACAACTGTTTATGGTTTGAGCAAATTTGAAACTTAGGTAGGTAGTTTTATAAGAACTTTTTTTTTCAATAAGCAAAAGTTTTTTATTAATATATTTTTAAATAGCTAATAAAATCCTTAATAAGTCAGGATCCGTCTGCTCTGTAATTTAAAACCTTTCAAGATTTGAAAACTACATCTCTTATGTATCTATAAATCTCAGAAAAACGTCAAATAAATTACTTTAAAAGTTCCTGTTTGAAGGTTTTTTCTTTGTTAGTTTATATTAAACATTTACTTTGGTAACTGATATGTATTTTGTTTTTAAAATTGATTTATAAATGTAAACCGTTTTCTTGAACAAATATAACATGCATGTAAGTTTTTCTGTGCATAATAGTGTATTAACAGAATACATTAAGTGCATAAACATATTATATTATATATATCAAATTATTCGTCCAGTATATTATTTATAACTACCCATCAGCAAATTGAATACAAATAGTTTTTTTATATATATATATAAATGCAATAAATTATATTTTGGTAAAAAAAAAACCCCTATAATCCAATAATTCATTTTTTCAATATCAGGTATACTACAGTACAACACGTACATCTTGTTGTGGGATGAAATATATCATAATTAAAATAAATATTTTAAATATTTCAGAATGCATATTATTAAAATTTCATAATTTAAGGTTGTATCTTTATTTGTAGTATTATTTAAGTTTATTATAAAGTTTTGGAAATATTAATATTTAATATCTTTACATTTTAATATCTAAAAAATATCAGTATTTAGAATTTTAAGATTTCTTTTAATAATAATAATAATAATAACAATAGATTATTCTATTTTAGATTTCTGAATCTTTATTAGAAAAGAAAAATTTTAACTAGTTTATTCTGATTAAGATATTGTTTTTCATTATTATTATTATTCCCTTACATGTAAGGATATCACTCTGAAAATGTTACTTCTGCCTTTAAGCAAATGTTTTAACTTTAATAAAGCGGGATCATAATTGATTTAAAATCACCCCAAATGAATATAGGTACTGGAGGTTTAACAAGTGGTTAACACAATAAAATACATACAATGACTTAATGAAAAAAAAAAAAACATTTTGTATATTTTCCCGTGTAAAAAATTCTGTGTATATTTAATACTATACTATTGGCATAATAAATTGTTGATAATATGATTATGCCATGATGTGTCATAAAATAAATTTTCCATTGTTTTTATTAAATCACAAACTATCTTTACAATTATTATAATGACTAGCTTACCCTGTTAACACAAAAACTATTTTAATTAATGTTGCTCTCTCAGCTTGATGTGTAAAAAAAAACTTAAATGTATGTAACGAGGACGAAAGGTTCCCAAGGGTACATATGGTGAACACAACAATACAACAACTCGCTGGCTTACTATTTAATTACAATTATAACCCTCTGAAAATACCTATATACCTATATCTGAATTACATACTGTCAGACAATCAAACATGAAGATAGGATTAATATGTGACAGTTACCGTTCGTTATATTTTATAAACTTTAATAATTTGGTAACCAAAAAACAACATTAATTAGATATTATTTTTAGAATACTTGTAGTATACATTTTATTAACAGTTAAATGCTATTTAATTATTCTTTATATTTTTTACTTACAATAAAAGTTTAAGTAAAATCAGTTTTAAGAATATTAATATTCAAATGTCCATTTCGACTTGATGAACTCAGAAATTAAAACTTAAAATACTGGTTTTTAGGTTTCAATTATTATTATTTTTATTGTATACAATAAATTTATTTCGTTTTTCTAAGAAGCCTAATTTGATATTATAATAATCTATAACAAATTTAATATGAAAAAAAAATTAGGAATTAATTCGTAGACATGATAAATAATACCAACCTTATTAGGTAAATTATTTTATTATAGTTTATAGTTCACCTCAAACTTTTAAGTTTTATTGTATCATTACTGTTGTCACACGACCAAAACGAACAAACCACGTTTTCATGTTAAGTGAAACTCTAAACACATCAAATGTACTTACGAACTGTGACTACAACTACCAGTTATAATACGACTTGATGTATTTTGACTTGTTATAATATATTACACATTATTAAATTATATGACACTCATACGAGAAATGAGAAATACACAATGAAGATAACGGTCAACAACTCGTAAGATCTACCTGTACTACAGGTAAAATGCGAGTTGACTAGTAGAAGCGTTAAAAAATTTTCTGTGCGTTTGCTGGATGAGCAGTATCATTGGCTGGATAAGACAGACATTTAGGACGATCGCACGACGAACACATCAGTTCGTCGCGTACTCGTCTCGTAAAATATTCTGATAAACTACCAATCTATTCATTTTTTGTGTTTTTAGTGTTTACGAGTTACAAGTGATTTATTATTTTTAAATTATCGCCTCCTATATTGTTGTTTATCACTGTCTGTCACGGTACACTATATAATACGAACACGAATAACTACTACTTCCGTGCATCATCACAATATTATACTGTAATATTGGATAACTAACTAACGATCACTCAGAACTTTCATAAATTGTTTATAAAACAAATGAGGACAAACATCGATACCGGATCGATTTCCGGAAAGTACACTACTTTTATCAAAACAGGTAGAAAATTGATTTTTGTATTTTGCAGGAAATATAGTTGTTAAATCTCGCTGCCTTGTACAAAACATTACATCTGAAAGCACTTTGTTTTATGCGAATGTTTTGTCACATTATATTATTTGTTGAAGGTTTCTCATAAATGTATAATAACAATACAGTTAGAAATGAAAAAATTAATACAAAACTAAGTAATTATTTCTATACTTTATGAAGGTGGTACAATGAAGACAGTTATGGAAGAGGATGACAAATTTAATTTTGTTATGCCAGTAGAGACCTAAACTGCGTTCGTTTATGTTACATCTATATAAATGCAAATTAATTTAGTTTTGACGTTAGTGATATTCTTCTGGGAATCATTTGAATTGTTTAGCCATTATATCTCCATGAACATTCAACCATAGTTATATTGTGGGCACAGCGTTTTTACTTGAGAAAAGCGTGTCAATGCTTTTGAAAATTAAAGCCATGGGATTTTGTAACAGGTTACCTTTGACTACGTAGACATTCTAGGAAATACATTGTATAAACTCAACGTTTTATAAATTTTAAAGGGGTTCCTAGTTTGCATAGACACACACAAATATCGATCGTGGAATTCGTTCAGTATTATTGTACATACTTCCCGGGTATGCTCGATGAAATTGTATTTTTGTGCATCGATTGCCTACCCTAATTTTTCACAATTGTGTGTGATATCTAAAATATATTATTATTATTCACTCGTACAAATGTATGATACACTAATAAGTTGTATTATAATATTATGTATATTATGTATTATATTGTACGATATCAAGACAAATACAAAAACAATACTGACTTTACTTTTTACTATTTACCCTAAATTAATATTATTACCGATTTCAACGTAGTATCGTAGTATCAAATAGTTTTTTTTTTTCAAAATCATTATATTTGCAACAATTACTTCATAGTTCGTAAGAATTACTTTCCAACTCGTTAGTTTATATGCCTTATATCAAAACAAAATACCAAGCAATTATAAACATTGATACGGTATGTTAAATTTAATACACTACGTCACTACCTAATGGTTCTCATCAGTCATCGTATATTAATTGTAAACAAATTCCAGAAAATCGTTAGCAATTTAGTGTTTTTGTAGCCTGATGTGGACTGGTGGTTGGTATCAGTCACTTACGTGTTCTGAGATGAAGCATCGGTCGGTATTGCTAGCTCCCGATAAGATCACCACCCGGGTTTTTAGTGATAAATCCTCAGCACATATACACGTTTTCCAAACCGTACCCTCCCCCACAGTAAAAACCGACTAAAAATAACCTTCATACTAACGACGCCTCAGTTGCTAAATCCTTAAGCTCAAAAAAAAAAAAATAATATATGTATAGTGTTTTTTTATTTAATAGTGAGTGTAATGTTTGTTTATAAATCTGTAAATCACGCTGTCAATTCAAGTACTCCAAATGTTTGTTCTTCCTTTTAAAATAGAATAGTTCTGAGTAAATATTATATTGTAATTAAAATTATGTACTTTTGATGATTTTTTTTATAAAATAATATTTTGCCAAACTCTAAAGTTATTACGAACAGCGTTACTCAAGTGTAATCATTATCAATTTCGTTTTGTAAAACCAAATGGAAAAAAATTCTAATATTCATTTTCACGTGAAACGACTAACGAAATATGTTGGAAATTGTATTTACCGATAAAATCAAATTTCCATTTTTTTATTAGTTGTTTTTATTTGGTTGTGAAAACTCTCGGAAAAATATAATGTAAAATAAATATATATAATAAAACTTCCGTATAACTAACTTCTTTTTAACAACATTTTCTGATTAACGAACATTTTTTGAGAATCAAACCAAATTAGGACCGAATTTATTAAGCTATATTTAAAAAAATTCTCTATAATACGATATTACTTTATTGCCCATGATACTTTGTAATATGGAAGTTTCACAGTATATTTAATATTTTTGATGAGTTGTGTTATTACAGTAAAATTTGTGAAAATGGTTTTTTTCAATTAGTTAATAACAATAGGTGTGATATTTGCTAGCAATCTGCTGTTGACAAGCACAGATTTTTTTCACTGTGATATAATAATTATTCATATAACGAATTTATACAGTTGTCAAAACAAATATACGGTTAATTCATCAATATATTGTAAATTTATATTTTTAAAACGTGTATTAATTTAATAAAAAAAACGTGAATATTGTTTATTTGTTTTATTTTAAAATTGTTATTAAACTATAGCTTTTAAGCAAATATACAATAATTTATATTATATTGTTTTGAAAAATTATAAGACAATGACATCATCAGCTAATAATAATTGTGAAAGATAAAACAATGTTTAGCCGTCTGCCACTGCGTGTAAATGCCACAATATCTGTATAGTTAAATTATTTCATTATAACGGACATACCAAGCTTTAGCAATACATTCCCACTGAATAATGTTCAATGGCACATTGAATGCATTGTTTCATACACTTATTTAAATAAACATTATAATATGACATTAATTTTTCAATAAATAGATGTTGACGAAAAGTATAAACATAATAATACTAAAAGTTTGTAAAAAGTAAGACGGCGTCTTATATAGGCAAAATTAATACATAACTATGTAGGTGGATGGAACATAGTAAAACCGATTTAACTATTATGAATATCGTGAGCTATATTATAATTATAATACGGTATGTAAAATACATTATAATTAGTGCAAGTAAGAAAAAAAAATCAAATATCGGTTTTAATAAATTTAAAACAAATATACAAGAAGACCTTATAAATTCATCATTAAATTCTGATAACTGATAAAAAGAAAATAATATTTATTTTATACATTGAAACCTCTAAATATCAAACACATTCAGTAACTGAAATGTTGTCTGCTATTCAGAGATATCCATTATTCAGAAAGTTAAATGTGTAGAATATTTGTAATTTGTTCCTAAAAAACGTCCGTTATTTGAAGATGTTCGCTATTACTATTATAGATTTTTCGTTAGGAAAGGTTTCACTGTATTTATTTAATATGTATAATACTGTTTTCTTACACGAGATACAACAATTTAATATTAATGTTTTATTTTTAATTTAAGTCAATAAAATTTTAAAATAATATTTCTGAGCAATACTAACTAAGTAAATGAAATTCTAAAATTATAATCTAAAATGACTGAATATAATATCATATAATATTATAAATCATGATTATGAGTTCTACTTTAACGACTTCTATCTTCTCACATTAATTCTATTATATCGTTTTGTATTGTAATCTAAAGTTTAGTAATAATAGATTGTCGCTATCGAAAATTGATTTGGCGGGTAGTCCATTCTAAAAAGTTTTCAAAATTGAGATATTATTCAATTGGTACACACCTGAATTGGAAGAATTTAATGGACCACACAATAACTTTTTTTTGTATCGTTTTGTACATATGTACTGTATGGCACTTTTAACTTATATTGCTGAAATTCAATGTAGATGTTTAAATTACTATACCAAAACTGTCGTATTAACTCAAAGTTAGACAAGATTCATTCGCATAGATTACTCTTGTAGATGAAGTGAACCATATTTTATGCGACCGGAAATAAATCACTCAACTACCAGTGACTGTTGTTCTGTGTTGAACATTAAGTTTAGGTTAGACCTTAATTTATTTAAATCATTAGACTAATCAGCCACCGTATATAACTACCTAGTTGGTTTATTTGAATATACAATTTACTATGACTATCTAATAAATATTATTGAACATTATTATGACTGTACATTTTCCAAGTTTTACTTAAACTTGACACATTTACCGTGTTATGTACAATTATATAATTTTTTAACTATAGATTTTTGTTTTTCAATACTGTTAGCTAGTAATAATATTATACGAAGATGTCGATTTATATTTAAGTAAGTAGTATTATTAAACTTAAAACAAACGAAAATTTATAAAGGCCAAATTTATGAAGATATAAAAGATTTTTCAAATTAGTTGATGATAAATAGAAAAACAATTTTAATTTTCTAAAAGAGCCAGAATTTTATGTTTAATTTTATAAATCAATAAAATATTTTTAATAATACAACAATGATTCTTTTGGGGTTTTCTTTCAAATGAAACAACTTATTTGGAGTGTAAGTTCAGATACATTATTGAAATTTATGATTTACAAAGTATTTCTCAGAAGTCTTGTAAAATATAGTCAAAATCACAAGCCGTTAGATTTAAAAGAGGACATCGTGTCAATTTTATTAATAAAATAGGTTCGTCATGGATTGGAAAAAAAAAATCAAAAAGCGGAAAAACACAATGCGATTTTAGATAATAAAATGAAAAAAAAAGGAATATATATATATTTATATATTCGATTTATTTTCGCCGATTCAGCCAAATGAAATACACTTTTCTTATATTTATATTTTCTTATCGTAAAAACCGATCCAAGAAAAAATCGTGTTTATTCGGCATATATACGAATGTATTGTTCGGAGGGTTAGGTTGGAGGTAAAGTTCAAATGCGCAAACAACAATAATTATTATAGTATTACAGGTTTTTATTCATTAAATCCAATTTAAACTTGGTCCACTTGTCAGAGGCTCGGGACAAAATGCAAACGCGCTACAATTACAATATGAATAAACCGTGTTATATATAACTATAGACGCATTAGATGGATTTCGGGGAGGCCAATAAAACCTCGTTAGAAAACGTCTGTCTTGAGTCGTTCTTTCGGCGAGGATATATTATTGTACACGATAAAGGCGCGCGGTGAATGCCTCGAAACAGTAGTTGATAGAGGACGACAGGGCAAGGAACGAGGATGGTTTTTGCAATCCCAGATTAACGGTAAATCCTTATAATATAGACCCCGTCTGGGGCGACGAATCCTCTTTCCGCGCGCAAAACTTTGGAATGCAATGCTTGCGAAATTCGAGTCAAAAGAAACGAGACAAAATTCAAATAAAACTTTGTTCAACTGTTATCCTAAATCACTGCTGTTTTCGTATTCGTCCGATTATAATATATATATAAGACGTGCACCAAGTAGTCTAGGCCAATATTATTCATTATTGTTCTAAATTATTTATTTTCACACTTTATATTAACATTTTGTGAAAACATTTCTATGTAGTGTAACATTATTTTATTTTCCATGCGAAATGTTGAAAATGCCCCATTGCTCGTAAACCGTCAACTAGTATTTTTACATTTCTGTTTTCGAGAAAAATCGTCGAGACAGCATGATTTCGAACCTCTCTTCAAATGCCCCTACATAAAGTTATAGTTTTTTTTTTTTTTTTATCACTCCCTATAGATGATTTTAAGCTAGTATTCGGGAAAAGTAGTAAACTGAATCCGATTTTCCATTTGATTTATTAAGTTATAGTAATATTACTATAAAATAAAATTGTAGTACGTCATGCAATTTTATCCAGTTTACTTAATCCTTCATCATTGATACAATTCTACAGCCCCCGATATTCTTACACACACATCCGCACCCGCATACCTATAATGTGTTATTTAATATAACTGTTCTTCGGCGAAATATATCGCTTAGTGCCTGTAGCCAGTGTACGTTACGACGGCACATACGCATCTATCCACCGAAATTACAGCTCCGGGTTATATCACAGTCACGGTCGCACATAACTTATTTATACGGTCCCGGTGTATTATGAGATACGGGGCACGTGTTATATATTGTATTAAACAAAGTCGGTTGTCACGCCTCACCGTCGACACTGCTCGTGTATGGCCACCTCGCGGCATACGTATACCTTCACGTCACAAAACACAAGTCGTGTTCGCTTCAGCGATGCGATATCGTACGAGCATCATAATTTATTATTGTTACACCTACGCGTACGAGAGACGAACGATGCAATACACCCACTTGCACTGTGGCGGGCTCGTCGTAGTTAGTGACTTTTCACCACCTACCCGCCGGGTGCAACTTCATCACACTGTGCACCCACCGCGGTAAAGCGAAGTTACTCAAAACACCGCGTTCGAAGAAAATCGAGTTTAAATATTTTACACCATGTCAAATGCACACGACACAATATAATATATTTTGCACACAATATTACAAAAACGATATACCTACCTATCGTATATTACGAGACATATTATAATATAATAACACAACTGCAATGTCGAGAATAGTGTAAGTAACATTTATGCTTACAATGAGTTCACCCACAAAAAAAAACATATTTTGAGCGACTGGTGATTGTGGCGACGTATGCGAGAAACATAAATTTATTACGACATGTGAAATGTAGTTAACCAAACATACAAAATAATCAATCGAAAACGAAAAAAAGTGACAGATAATAACTATCTTTCTGCTTCCATATTTTTATCCACGATAATATTATGTAGTATCGCAATCGGAAATTTCACGTCAGAGTGGTATATTGAGTAGGTACCTATGAAACGGTTAGACCCCGGTATTTGGACCATACGTATAACTGTACCATATTATTATTATATATCATATTAATATCATAATCGCATATCGATTTTAGATTATATTTTTTTTAACCGTTATAAACCACTTTTGTGACATAAAAATACATTTTTTTTTTGCATTTGACAACTATTTAGTAGTTGATAAAGAACGTGGAAATTATTATCGGCCGGTTCAATATGAATACTGAAAAAAAATCGTTTAACGTCAATCAGCACGAACGGTATTAAACAAGTAGTGAAAAAAATGTTGGCCTCGCATAGGAAAACAAATACAAAGTTACCGTGATAACTTGACTTTTTTTCTCATGTACATTTTCCATGTATAAATGTGACATTGTATAATGACACCGCTGTAACCATTATACTGCGCCTTATTCAGGTGAATAACTTCGACCTTGTAACCCGTAGCAACCATCATATCTGAACTTTTTGTGTGGACATCTGTCGAGTTCCATTTTAGATAAATACTTTTTACCCTACTGTACTACATAAATAACGAATGAAAAAATTAACGTTTTCAAACAAACTATTAGTAACATCGCAATACACCAAGAAAATATTATTTTTATTGAATTTATTTATATTTTATAAACACATTGGTGGTTTGGGTTTGAGGCATAATAGACGTTTCTTCACCTAAATTTTGGAATATCATGTTTATTAAATACTTAACAAATAAATTGATTAAATCATCGAAAGTCCAAGTTGTATAAATCATTTTAATTTTTCAATCTATTCGTGAAACGAAACGTTCTTGGCAAAAAATTCACTTTTCATACCTATACAAGTTGAAGTTTTAATTTTTAACAATATTTATGTTCCAACTACATAGCCGTAGCCTATCTCAGTGTTGGTAGATATTATAAACTGTACAAATTACATAGAACGTCGTGAAATAATATCCATGAGATTAAGCATAAATCAAGTCACCAAAAATATATACAGCCAGAAACAGGCGATGCTTGAAATACAAATCGCATAAGATTAATTTTAATTACGTTATCATTGTGTTATCCGTAAACTATGCAATAACGATATTTAAAATAACAAATTTGAATTCCATTTTTTTAGCATTGTGTTTCCCATGAAAAATTTAGCTTTGTATGAAAATAATTATAACATCTATCACAGTTATATAGTCATATAGAGAACCTGCCTGCATTATTTTGAGGTTAACTGAAACACAACGAAACGCAAACGAGTTACTATTACAACGTTAATTTTTTTTTTATATATATAATTTTATATACGTTTTTTTATCTTTCATATCCATCAATAAGTTCATATTTAAGTGTCATAAACGTTAGCTGATTAAAGACAAGCTATTGTTTACTTTCAATTAGATAACTCATAATTTAAAAACGTTAAAGCTTTACAAAAAAATAACAAAAAATCATGTTGATATAAAAAGAGAAAAATGAAAATTTAATATTTTTGTACACACTAAATTATTATTAAACAATAATTGTCAACACAGAATAGGTATAAATTTTTTTTACATATTATGCACGTCGTCACCAACTAATCACCAACTATATCACGAACCTATTTTTTTCAATTTTTTTTTTTTTATTATTACATTTATTTTAATCACAACTATTTGAGATAGTCAGTCATAAGCGAGGACATCAAACATGTATCAATTCATTTTGCAATTTCTACCCGTTTAACTTCCTAAATAGCTATGAAAATATATAATTTAGTATGTTCATTAATTGATAATTACGATATATATTATTATAGTTCCATCATCCTCAATGTGAGTCTTCGTGTTTGAACACACATAACTTTCCAACACTTAATAGACATGCTTAGCGTGATGTACATTTTCGAAAAATTAAAAATTATGAAAATTTTATAACTACTATTATGTAATGTATTAACTAGTTATATTTAGAACTGTGTACTTTTATATTTTACTTCAGTATAAAATATGTTGACTGTATAAACATTTTTCTTCATTCATTGTTTGAGCTGTTTCCTCAGTTTCACACTAACTACTTGTTATAAATAGTTATAAGTTATAGAAATTACAATGTATATAGTTCTAAAACAAGACCACAAGTCACAATACTATGTATAATATATTAATATATGTATTCTTACCTACCTACCTACCTACCTACTAGATATTTTAAATTTAGTTCAAATTTCATGGTCGTTTAATTTCTAATTAAATAATGAACATTTAAAAACATACCAACCGTACAACATAATACAATTTATAAAAAAAGTTCAAAATTTCAATAAACAACAATTTTCAATTGATTTAAGCTTACATACATCTCTAGTCATGCTACTTATTTGAGATTCATTTCCAATGTACTAACGGAAATCGAGCTTATATAAGCGTAGATTTTTTATGGATGTCGCAAACAAGTTTGTGGATTAACCATTATTGTCCATTCCAGTTAACCGAGTTTCTACGTCAGCAACAGCTCATTATAATAAAAAGTAAGATCAGGTAAATAATATTATCTCTGTTATAAATAATAAATACTAATAATACACATTAAACAATTAGTGTACCTATCGTTATTTTTTAACACTTGCGTGACATATTATTTTCGAAATAATAACTGATTCATTGTAATTTGTAAAATGTAAAACAACAATAATGTAATTCCTACGGTAGGTATTTTTCAATTTTTAACGTGAATATCAAATACAAGTTTACTTAACTATTTCAAATATGGTATCTGTTTTACATTACTTTGAAAATATTATCTAAAATATATTTTACACAACATTTTTTGAACAGGCATTTTAACTTAACATTTTGATGAAATGTTATCCCTTTTTTTCTTCTAAAAATTTAAGTTACTTATATGTACCTAATTAAAAATTATTAATCGTAGGGACTTGAAACTTTTTGACACTATGACTACGTATATAATTATTTCAATACACATTTAATTTTCAAAAAATGTAAACTTATTTTAAGCTATTTTATCCTCTATAGTCTATTCTATTCATGCCGTCCTAAGACTCAACGGTATTATTTAATAAATTATTAAAAATAATGGCATAAGTAATTTTATGAATTATAAAATGTTCATAGAAATAGAGATCAATACAATGTTTTGACTTGGAATCATTTTTCTAGTGAAATGATTCATTTAATTTTTATTTTATTTCACAAATACATTGACCAAATAATGACTTACTCATTGATGATGTACATCATCCAAACCTACTATACTGCAAAGTGACTTCCTCATTTTAATGAACTTTTTCAATATAAATACATAATATACCGTAAATAATACTTATTTATCGATAAGGGTTACATTTTTATTCAATATGAAAAAGTACGACAAATCACATAGCAAATACTAAAAGAAGTAAACGATAAATTGTCAATAATTTCTCCCGAGATAAAAATCCAAAGTTTACTTTGGCTGTATTACAAAATAAAAGCCAATATTTTCTTTCGTAAAAGAAGCAGAAAGATAAGTATTAACCACTCACAGTTGCATACTACTATAAAGATTTTAATTTGTCGACTCAAATTGAAGTGATGGAGACATTAAACAAGTTAGAAAGCTCAACTACAGTATCAAGTGATTAATTTTACATACTAAGTGCTTCAAATACTCAGATTTTAATTGCATCACTAATTCAATTACTATATACCTATCACTTAATATTGTGTTTAATGTAAATAGCAACGTGTACGACAATAATAATTTGAATTATCTAAAGAGCCAAAACATTTAATTAAAGTATTTTAGTTTTTAAATATATTGCTTATGGTAAATTTATTTTCATTTTTACAAATAAATGAACAAATAGTTTCAATTCAAAAATCAAAATACTTTTACTTTCTAACGATATTTTTTGCATATAATAGTATAATATAATATCATATTATTAAAAAATATAAGGCTATAATATTCACTTTTTTCAATATAACTGACTTAATAATGGATGATTAACTATAATTTCACTAGAATAATACATTTTAGTACATTGACTAACTACCAGGGGTCCAAGTTACTTACTTCATACGTGATTATTGATGATTTTTAATACATCAGTTATATTAGTTATAATTACATAGGAAAATATAACCATCTATTTTGCAAATGCTGAGCTAAAATTATTCATACATTTTAATAATATTATTTCTTTAAAATATTTGTATCCAATATCTATTAATAATAAAACATTTAAAGAAAACGATTTATTTATATATAATATAGTACAATAGAATATTATGTTACTGTAAAGGAAAGAAGGAAAAATATATTCTGTGGACATTTACATTGAATCAACTTTTACTGACCATCAGCAAAACACATATTATCATGTAATACACTAAGCATGAAATATGAAGAAAATTATACATATTTTATTTTATTACCTAATTCGTATGTGTTGAATAAACAAGGTAGGTATATAATTATGTAAATTATAATGAACCATTATTTAAAAAATACACGAGCAACCTGTTAAGCCTTGCAATATTTTAAGTAGGTATACATTAAATATATGTTTTTTGAATAATTATAATTTAAATTACTAAAGGCTGCCTGTGGAACTACTATCTAATTTTATCGGGATTTATTGATTTTTATTATTGAAAATTAGATATTATTGAACCTATACCAGAAAGACTAAATTATCAAAAAAAAAAAAAAAAAAACGATCCTCCTAAAGAAAATACTTTCACTATTTTTTTTTTTTAATTTTATTTGTTTTTGTTTTCTTATGACTATCGACCAAATGGTAAAATATATGCGAATTCAAAATATTATTAAAACTCACAGAAGCAATGGAAAAAACTTGATTTCAGTTACTTCAAAAGTTGTTTGTCTTTTACAAAGTCCCAATGGGTGTTGAATTTGTTTTTCATTCGCATCAAACGGCATTGTTTAAAACTTTCTTTCTGAGCAGTTGCATATGATGAGTAAAAGAAACTGGGACTATGTTCACCGTGTGGCTCCTACAGATTTAGTGACATTTTTAATTATAATCTTTCAGTATTTCAATATTATAGTTTTCGAATGATCCATTGTAATTTCAGTATCAGAAAATTCATATTATTAACAATAATATTATATGTTAATAAATTAATATTTCAAATAAATACTTTTTCTTTTGCGTGGGTGAAAATATAGGAAAACAGCATTTTACGATTTTATTCACTTTTAAAATCAATTTCATAAAAATAAATATTTCATTCAAACCAAACAAATGATATTATAGTAATATACAATTCATATAGCTATCAATAAATTCATTAAATTAAAAAAATAATCTTATTTCACGTTTATAAAAGTTAAAATAATAACAATAGTAATAAGAACTAATAAGTATCGTGATAATAAATTATTCTTTAGAATACATACAATGTGGTTTGGACATATATTTATTAGTTTAATTTTACTAGATTAGAAATGTATAATTTAACTGGAAGAATAGGTAGTGTTAGGCAAATATATAGCTGATTGGATTAAATGTCACAGAAATTCCATCTCGGAGATTAATTCTAAACCTACTTATTGCCACCATATTTAGTATTAATTACTTAGGCATAAAGAGTGAGTGGGCAAACCCAATAGTTAATTTTGAATTTGCAATTCAGATTGATGATTGTTAGGTGTGTATAATATATATTATATATGGGATGGCATGAAAATCTCTCCAGAGAGAAGTGCCACACTTTGCCGAGTTTGTATAGAGCTGATGTGGGTTTTTGGTATAATGACAGCGTTTGTTATAGAGCACCTGCGCAATAATTAAAACACTGGGGATATTGAATTTCCAAATGCGAATACTTAATTTTCAAAAGCAGTTGTAGTCCGCCTAATTGTTTTAGCTAGTTGATGATGTAATATATTATATTTTATAATACGAGTAATATATTTATAATTATATTCATCGTATAAATTATTAAAATTATAAACTAAGCAAGATATTGTACCTAATTAACATTTAAAATCATATACATTTTATTTTTAAGTACAGATTTCTATAATACAATATTATTATATTGCCTGGGAAACGTTTACATATTAATATAAATTTGACACGAACGATATATTTTGGTTTCATTGTACGCAATAAAATAGAACCACAAGTATATATTTCTGAAAGATTTTGATGAATGAACTGTTAAACTTATTTTGAAAGACTTCTGGGTGTATAGTATAAGATAAGATAAATTGGGTAAACTTGAACCGAATTAAATGATAACCAATTGTATATAACAAAGAAACAAAATACATTGACAAGTGGAAAATCATTTATATGAAAAAATGGAAATTCGTTATTTATTTTATTCTTTCTTACATTAGTTAAAATAAAAATAATGAAATATTATTACACATTACTTTTTATTATTTTTATTAATAAAATTACCTTCGGCGACATAGGCCATTGGGATCGTTAAACGTTATTATAAATGATTTCATAATTGTTTTACTTTATATTTATTTGTAAATAACAAAGTTGGATACACTTATATACAATGATGTATATTTATAAAGTAAAATCGGTTATAATTATTAAAGTTAATGCATTCGAAAAAATGACATTAGTTTCTTACTTCATGATTATAATGTACAATGTACGGTATATAATATTTTACTAAAAAGTAAACCACAATAATTATAATTCACTTTCTAAAAAACAACATACAGCTGGGTAATGAAATGTTTTACCATGCTAGCAATAAATTAAATGTGAAGATAGTGAATTATAACTTAAGTTCTATAAGTTATGAAACTTATCATAACTCATCATAACTTATGCAACAAAAAACGAACAATACACATTTACGATAATATATTTATTTTTTTTTCGCTTTATGATTATACTAATTATTTTATTTCTATAAATATACTTATATAAGATCTGAATTTAATATTGAATTGGTAAGATAAAACAATGAATGTCACGCCACTAACAGGTTAATGATATTGACACTAAAGATCAGCAATTGAATATCAAATGTTATTAAGTTAAGTAAATAATGTTATAATAATATTGTTATATTATTATAGTCTCTCAACATTCCCAATTAAATTTTGGTTTGTGATATTATCGTAAACAGTAAGACAGATAAGCCGTTGTCTTATTAATGTAACACAATGTTGTCTCGATGTAGGTACATTATATAATAACATCATCATATGACATTGTGTATAAAGTATAATTATTATAGTATAGGTACATTTAGATCAATGATGATACAGAAAAAAAACCATTTGGAACGTTTACACTACCTATCAATTTCGTGTTTATTATTCGACAAAATCCAATCAATTATCATAACGTGACTGTCACGATAATAGTTGTATTGTGTTGAACAGAAGTTTGCATTTCTATTACCTGTGCTCACTCATTGACGTTAACATGGATGTGGTTTACATATTATTATATTAAATGACATAGGCCACATCTAGCGCAAACTCTTGTACAATAGTCGTCCGAACAATATTGCACATAAATTATAAGATAGAAATTATTACTATTATAGTTGACGACCGCACGTGGGAATTTCATTAGAAGTTTTGATCGGTTTCGCCGATAACACGGTAGAATCGAAACAAGCAAGTAATAATAATAATAATAATAATACTAATATCGACCTGTTGGAAATTATGTTAAGATATTCACAATTCTGCATTCACATCATCTGTAGTTCATACCACATTATGTGTGTGTAAACATAAATTAATTACAATTATTTACAATTTAATTGTATTTTACGTGTTGATCTGCAGGAAACATAACAATCATAATATTATTGTCAAGTGGATATCTAATTATAATAAATAATAATGCTGCATACTAATTAGGTCTGTGTACTCAATAAATGATAAGTTGTTTCGATAAACATTTTATGATCGACTTTTGTGAATAACTTTAAGTAGAGACTTTTCACTAGTAATTTGATACAGTTTCTATTCATCGGTAATAATTTTAAGTACCCGTGAAGTTGTAAAGATCACTATTATTAAAACTAACCACCCGCCGTTTTATACACATTTTAAATGGTGGATCCATAGATGACTTGAATTCAATTGAAGCGAGTATCTGTAATACAATTGGGTGTGACGTATAATTCGGACATAATTCTCAATCACTGTATCAATGACATTAGTAGCTCAGTAAATAATCCTTTGACAGTCGTCTCGTTTAATATTAAAAAGATTCCACGTATTTAACACCCCAATCAATAGCATCCATTCCCACATTTATAATGCGAATCGTGACAATCACATAAAATATCCAACATCCAAGGAGACTTGGGACTTGTTAAGTAGATAGATTTTAAGGGTATAGTGTCAGAGATTGGAACTTTTGATCATCAGGCGTGATATCTCGAATAAACCAATGCTGCTTTTTCGGTTTGGATGACCGTCGTATTGAATAGAACTTTAGTTCCCTTGAGTTTCCCAAGGTCTCGGTATTAATCACATAATATAGTTTGAAAGTTAAACTTATAAAATTTGCAGCTCTCACGAAAAGGTCACACATATTAACCGGATATAGCCGCAGACGTCATAAATTAAATATTATTATTTCATAGCACATCCAAAATATAATATAAAGTTTTGAAGTTTTGTATCCTTTTAGTAAAATTTGTTTAGTTAGCTAATCTCTTTTAATTTTTCGAAAGTTTAGATTTTACTGAAACATAATTTATTAATGAAGTACATTTATAATTAATAAGTCAACCCATATTTTAAATTCTTAGAAGAGCAAAAAATATATTGGCATTAAAATATGTAGTGTATTTTCGATTTAGAGCGGAGCGGTGAATGTATTGATTTTACAATGATGTAGATTTTTTTATAAGTCTGACATCACTTTTGAAATTGTAAAAATGTTTAGATTTTCAACTTTGAGAATGATGTCAGGTAAAAAATAAATTCTATTTGGTACTTTGGGTGCTCAATAGAAAAACATTTCTAGTATTTATTATTTTTAAATGATCTAGAGGAAAAAAAATTTTGTAAAATCGAGAAACTTTAAGCAAACCCGGTTTATATCATCACTTTTTTAAAAAAACAGTTTAACTAGGTACTTTAAGTTCAAATTTGGACAAAATTTGAGATATATTTGCACGATGAATAACGGTTTAAGTTATTTTTTTTGCAATGCAAAAATTGTATTCACAAAAACTTTTAACGTATATTATTATTGTATTTTATACACACAATGAAATTTCAAAATACATTGTTACTGGTAAAAATTAAATCAACATAGGTACTGTGTTATTACAAAATATCTAAATATAAATTGAATTAGTTTAATAGTCATATAAATATATCATAATTCATAGCATGTACTAAGTTATAAGTACTACTAGCCTATATTGGCTGACAAGCAGTCTTTTACTCAGAATCACGAAGATTTATTGTTGAATTCAAATTTAACACATACATTACAGTGACTTACTCAATGACTAGATAATATTATAGTGAACACCTTCTGTACAGCAGAGCAGTTACCTACATACCACCATTTTTATTTTTATTTTCTGTCTATCATAACGTTTTGGAGCAGTAAAAATTCATCTTTGAGCTATTTGAGATGGTCACAATTTTAGATTTTTTTAGTTTATTTCCAATATAATTTTATGTAGATATTTATTTTTTCTCAGTCGATAATTTACGAACACCGACTACGTTTCACTGTTACACTATGTATCCACTGCAACCAGTGCGTGGTGTATACTACATAAGATAAAATATTTATTTATTTTTTTTTTTTTTTTAATTTTTTAAATTCTTTTAAGATTTTAATTTTGAGATCTATATGAACTAAATTATTCAAGATAAAAATAATGCAAACCTTGGTTTCCAAAATGTGTACGGTTACCGGAAAATGATAATATTATATAACACAGGGAAGTAATAGTAATAGTTTTTTACAAATGTCTTAGTTGCTGAATATTGAACTCAAAATCTGACTGATACAAGTGTTAATAAGTATATATTTAATAATGAGAATGGGCCAGTTCATATATCTAATCACAAATTCAAAATAACTAAAAATGTGTACATTTATAACTTATATGAATAATTATACATTTATCGTGAGTGTAATTATTTTTATTTAATTATAACAATTCATCGTATGAATGTTTAATATTTGTGAGAGCGATATAGCTTTATATTCTTTAAAAAAAAATGAAAAATTTTAATAACATACACAAGTGTTACTCATGTTTGAATTAACTATCATTAATATTGTAGTTTTTTTAGTAATTTATTGTTGTTGAAGTTACATCAAATCATACTATATATGTTTTATTCAAATTATAGAAATGATTAATCAGTAGTAACAACTGACTAAAAATATTTTTTTATATGATTTTATAAAAGCTAATTTTATCGTGCTATATCATAATATTATTATGTTTTTTTAAAAACATTTTAAAGCAAACGTACATTTATTTTATATTACGTTCCAAATTTACGAAAACAGAATAGGTAGGTATTTGAACAATATGATAAATATTCTGAACATTTTGTTTTAATTTAAAAATAAAAAATAAGAACGGAAGCATGTACATTTTTATTATATTTTATCCTCACAGCGTGAGTGGAAGTTTAAACAAGCTTTGACACAGTAAACATTGATTTGGATATACTATTATTTTACCTGAACCTGTCGATTTTGAATTTATTATTTTTTTTTTTCATCTTTATTTTGCCCTTGGGTTAACATGAAAACTGTATTGGATGTGTTTTAATACCACCGCATAACCGAATCGTTTGTTTTTCTCTCTTTCAATAAATCCCATTACCATACACAATCACAAAGCTTATAGTGTGCTAGTACTAACAATTGCAGATTATGTCGATGATATACATAAAATATATAATAATCATACTATCCGCGGGATACAAAAGAAAATGAAGTCAACGCACACTATCTTATGAAATGTATAAATGTAAAATATTTATTATTTTTCATACAATTTTCGATGTTAATCAAAAAACGATATTTTATAAGTATTGTAATATTTTATTTTGTATTTTATAGTACAGACAATAAATCACGATAAACGAAATCCAGAACGTATATACCGTGTAATGTTTAATCAGTTTCCAAAGGAAAAAAGTTATTTGTCGTGCGTTTGAAAAGCAGGTAATACGATTTTTTTTAAAATTAACGATTTCCCCTCAAATATTTCGTGTTCGAATGTTTGCATGACAAATAAAAGTGAATATTTTAGTTGCCCACTGCACGGCTTATTGGTGGCCGGTGGACTAACCCCTGGGGCTGGAACAGTATAACGCTTAATCGTGGTATAACCGTGCTTTATTTTATAAGTAGGTAGATAGGTACCTAATACCTATACTTGCACACGATATCGCACAGAAGGGTAAAACCATGGAAAATTGCATTACAGAGATGAATTATTATAAAAAGTCGATATAACGAAAAAACGTTGAAATCAAAAACCGGGAAAGTTATTAGTGATGATCCTTAATAAAAGTTTATTCCTAATTCGTTGAAAACTTGTAAAAATATTCATGAGCCGTGATGATATAATACGATAATATTGCGTACCTATAATTTATGCTGTTTTTGTTTTTAACTATACGCACAAACAGGTGTTACCTGCGCACATGTGCAGAAGTGCGGGTGACCACGATCAGCGTTGCCCACATTCGTCGCGGTGACTACCGGCCCCACCGTCTGTTAGTACAAGTTCTGTGGGTAAAATATTACGTATAATATTATTGTAAATTTTATATTAAGCTCGCAGTAATGATTTAGCCGTGGCGGCGATACCGAGATAATAATAATATATTGTAGTTTGATGATGCCGGAGAACCGAAAATGACGCATTATTAACACCGTACTTGTGTTTTTGTTCCACCGTCGGCCGGCGCGTCAAGATTTCCATAACGCGCGTGCTCGGTGTTTTGTCTGATATTATAATATCATAATACACTGCCGGCTGGTAAAAACCTAGTAGGAATTTCCGCAGAGGCAGCTCGCCGGTAGGAACGACGTGACGCAAAAACGCAGATCTGCGCTCGACAGCCGTCTAATCCCGAAACGGAGTGGCCATCGCTCTGTTTCCGGGGCCTCTGCCGCTGCGTCTAGATTAATGAGGTGACTTTTTTTCATTTTCATTTTTTTTTTTTTTTTTTTTTTATATTTGATTTTATCCTTCGGCCTCTTCGCCGCCCACATCGCAGGATAGTTGTCTGTGGGGAAATCGGTCACACAATGGCCCGAAGGCGTGTCTCCTTTCGCTATACATTTTTGAACTTTTCAAAAAGTCGTATAGCTCCGCGGCGTTTTCGTTTATATCGCGCTCGACTTATATCACAATAATAATATAATAAAAAAATACTCATTTTTATATTATCACAGTCATGGTGGCGTCTAAGGTATTATAGTCACTCAGACATTAGACATAATATTATTATGTAGGTGTGGTGACGTGGTTCGGTGTTTACAGGTATGGTGATGGACAGACTTTAGGGTTTAAATCAACTCTGTCGATCACTGATTTATTTATATTTATAAAGGTAAAACAATTGAAATAGATAAATATGCGAAATTTCTCTTCGCGGATGCGGAGTTTATTCATCTAATTCACCGTCTTGTCGCTGTTATGTCCTTCAAATTACCAAGACTTGGGTCCATCTATGGTATACCCATGATTCAAGTTTTACCAATATAGTGTATATACATAGTCGTATAATCATATTATTATAGTCATATAGAGAGCGGAAGTCCATTATATGCATTATTCATTTGTTTTACATCATGTATTTCTTGTATTCTATTTTCATTTTATTTTTACTTAAGTCTTACTTAAAAAATTTAAAGTGAGATGTATTATCATTTATAAAAATTTTAAAAAGATATATTTGCACATAATATGCTTTTAACTAAGACTAAATATGGGCTGTCATATTGGAGTTGTCCATGACGGTCAAATATAAAACTTGACAACAATATATAAATAGATACACTTTACAAAATACCTTATTGGACAAGTAAAAATAACAAAATCTCGTATGGACATTATAGCGTGTCCCGAACAACATTTTACTAGGCGATATGCTAATTGCTTTATTAATAATAGTTCATTTTGAATTGATATTATAATATGAGTTTGAAGATTAATTTATATTGAGGAGTTTAATTCCGTCCCCCCCCCCCCAGTCACTCTAGTTGAGCTTATACGTTGGAGTATAAGTACTAAGGTATTAGTCAAGTGAAGAACATTTACGTCCGACAACATACGTCGATTTAATGATACCACGAAAAACCGTTACAAAGTACACTCAAACTCAATAAACGATGCAAGTACATAAATGCTTATCCTATTGCAAGTGTGGTATTATTAATATTATTTTATTTATTTATTTATTTAATTAATTCACGGAATAAAAAATTCCTTATTTAGTACAGTACATAATAATAATTCAGTAAAATGAGATAGCTAACATATACAAGGGGTGATGGCCTAAAAAATATAGCAGAATTATAGGCACAATAAATATAAATTAAAATAATTAGGACACAAGTAAAATTACAAACAATAAATGTACAAAAATAACACAATATTAAGGTAAACTGAGAAAGGAGGGGTCCTCGTTAGCCAACCGCATCATGCGGTCAATTGGTTTGTTTTTACCGTAATTGGTACAGTGGAGAGGTACAGCAAAAGGAACTCGAGACCTTGTGGCCCGATGAGGAACTTTAAAGCTTACTTGTACGAGCAGTGAAGGGGCGTTTAAGGAACCATCGATTAACTTTTTTAAAAAGGCCAGATTAGCTTTAACGCGCCTATCTGCTAAAGATGTAAGGCCAAGTGCGCGCAATACTGGAGTATAGTCATGAGGAGGATGGACAATTTTTAGCATGTAAGCTGCAGACGACAGAAAGCGCCTTTGTACTCGCTCTAAGTGGCAAGAATCAATTACCACAAATGGGTCCCAGAGCACAGACGCATACTCTAGCATGCTTCGGACTAAAGAGCAGTAGACAGTCTTGAGAGATCCAGACTGCTTGAACTCATTCATGGTGCGCATTACGAAACCAAGCGATTTGAGGGCACGGCAGCAAATGGAGTCAATGTGAGGGCGGAAGTTCAGATCGGCAGTGAAAAGAACGCCCAAGTCGCTATTGCTTGCAACTCTATCAATCACAGAACCATTGATAGTGTAAGAATAATCGAATACCAACCGGCGCCTGGTGAAGGACATAGCTTTGCATTTATTAGTATTAAATTGGAGGCCAAGAGTGCTAAACCATAAGCTAATGGAATCTAACTCGTTCTGAAGGGCGAGACAGTCAGCTTCAGATTCGATTTTTCGGAAAAGTTTCAGGTCGTCAGCGAACATAAGGAATCTACACTTAGGAACAGCCTTCGTAATTCCATTTATAAATAACGAAAAAAGCAGGGGAGACAAGTGACCACCTTGGGGAACACCAGATGGAACAGAGACGCCAGCAGATTTTGATCCAAGCACTTTAACCCACTGGACACGATCGGACAGGTATGATTTAAACCAGGACAAAATAGGTTCGCCAAAACCGGACTTATAGAGGATGTCAATAAGGATAGCGTGGTCGACACGGTCAAATGCTTTCACAAAATCGGTGTAAACTACGTCTACCTGGGAGCGATTTTCAAATGCCTCAAGGACAAAATTATTAAACACAATTAGGTTCGAGGTGGAAGAACGTCTGGGTCGGAAACCATATTGTTCGTCGACTAGTATAGAGTCAACCGAGGGCTGAATGGATTTCAGTACCAAGTGTTCGAATAACTTGGCAATATGACTTAGAATCGAGATGGGTCGATAATTCGTGACGTTAGATTTGTCACCAGATTTGAACACAGGGGTGACTGAGCTGATTTTAAGCATTGATGGAAAAATTCCATCATCCATTGAACGCCTGAAGAGTAACCATAAAGGAAAACAGAGGACAGATCTGATGTTATACAAAAAGGTCCCAGATAGACCATCAGGGCCAACGGAGTATACATTTTTTAGAGCAGCTAACCCGTTCTCGACATCATCGACACTAAAGATGCAGTCAGAAGGTAAAGTATGCTGCGCAAATGGAATAACAGGTAGGCTACTTGCTGGGGAAGGCACATGGACTGAGTTAAAGTAGGATGAGAAAAGACTGGAGATGGATTCAGGTCCAGTGGCAGTTAGATCATTGAAGTGAACAGAGTTAGGAATACCATTGTTAGATCTACGCTTACGTACAAAGTCCCAGAATAAACGAGGATTAACTTTAAGCTTGTTTTCAGTGTTTTCCAGAAATGTTTTATAGCACTTTTTATAATAATACTTATACTGAGCGCGCAGGTTAGAGAACTTGTTATAGTCAGCAGGGTTACGTGATGCTTTGTATTTAGCGTGCATTTCTTTCTTGGCAAAAACAATGTTTTTTAGATTTTTAGAGAACCAGGATGGAAATTTAGAAGGCTTGAAAACAACTAAAGGTACAAAACTTGTAACACAGTAATGCAATGCATCGTACAATGCACACGTAGCAGAATCAATATCAGTTGTTGCTAAGGTTTCTAACCAGTTAAACGATGATAAGAAGGCACTAATACGAGGATAACAGGCTTTACGAAAATTATAATATTTATGACATCTATCAATAGATGGTAAGTCATCTACAAAAGTAAGCATAAAAACTAAGGCTGGGTGGTAAGGATCACAAGGAACCACCCCAGTAACGGATTTCTCTATATTGATCCGAGAATCATTTGAAAAAACTAGATCAAGGAAATTGCCATTGGAGTTGGGTATGTGATTCAGCTGGAAAAAATTATTATATGCGAAAACGTCAGGAACACAGTGGATTGCAGGGCCAGAGGAAGAATAAATTAAGCCAAAATCGTCATTAGACCAGGATAGGTCAGGAAGGTTAAAATCACCAGAGAAAATAAATACTGAACCAGGATTGGTGTCGATAATATATTGAGCAGCAGACATAAAGGACTCATATACCGGGATAGGGCTACTAGGAGGAATGTATACGGAACAAACAATATAAGCAGTATTATTTACATAAAATTTAACGAATAAATATTCAACATTGTTAATGAGTGCAGGTAACAAGTTATGGACCACATCGTTACGAATGGCAACGAGAACTCCTCCTCCTCTACTAAAACTACTGGATTGACTACTTCTATCACACCTAAATACAACATAGTTGTGTAAACCTAATTCCGTGTCTTGGAAGCTATTAGTAAGCCACGTTTCAGTTAAACAAATGAAAATATAATTGAACACGGCAACATTACATTTAAAAAGACAAAGTTTGGTTCTTAGACCTCTACAGTTTTGATAGTAGCCCATGGGTAGCTTCACTCCTTGGCTGATTAGTTTTTCGGGGTGTTTCACAACACCAGATCTGGAAGTGGGTGGAGCGTACGCCACACTAAGAGGAGGACAGGTAGACGAACATGAAGATATCAGTTTTTTGGAGTGGCGTCTTGAATCATCTCAGGAGCAAGACGACCCCAAAAACGTTTGACCATTACACCATCGTAATATATACGATACCATGTATCGTTATAATATTATTATGATATTGGGGCGCGCATCGAGAGTTTGAGGAAATGTGTATCGAACCGCTTTAAAATAATAATGTTGCATATTTTAGTGGAATACACTCTCGAGAATGTTTCCGTACATTCCAATTAGGTATTACCTACGCGTTTAGGAATATTTATATATATACAAAATATTATGTAATTCGCCTCATTTTCGCGCTTGCTTGTACAAGAATACATTTACCTAAATGGTATACAATGACTACATATCGTATTCATAATTCTTGCACTGTTGAATATTATAATATTTAATGTTTTTTTTTTTTTTTTTTTTTTTTTTTTTTTTTTTATTTATTTAAATGCATCTACAATCTATACAGTTTTTTGTACAATAATTCGATTTGATAAAAAAAGAAGAGAATATAAAATTGTGTAACGGGACAGAATCGCGATACCTATTAAGTGGCGCGATCTGTGTCTCCGTCACTAAACCGGTCCACCCATCAACCAGCACGCACTCTCGACTACCGCCGTGACAACAATTGCCGCGTAACAACAAGTACGCCCACACACAACGCCGTACAGATAGCGCGCTCGAGCCACATCTTTCCTCCCTGCATGCCGCCCTAACGCAGAACCGCTACAAACATCAAACCCCCTAACTTAAAACCAAACTAATTACATATTAAAAATCTACAGTATGTCAGCTATCCGCACATATTTTCGTTTGGGTTTTAAGTTAAGCGGAAATGTCAATAAACACAAGGTGTCACATGGAGCCTCCACATACCATGAACGGTTCCGAACCTACATAAGTATAGGCCGTGGCCACGGCCTAGAGCAAACAGTTGCCCTGCTGAGTGTGGTGAATTGGCAAGCCGGACGACAATTAACACGGTCGTTATGAACGGATGCACTTACCACACTACCAACAGCACCTTCCCTAGCCTGCGTAAGCCGGACGACAAGTAAAACGGTCGTTACGAACGGATATGCTACAGGCTTACCCAACCACCTAGTGGTCTCCCTCAACCCACTCTCAGACCACGGGACTCCGTAAACGGATTTTGTGCCGTCGGGTAAAGCCGTGGATACGACGAGCCGCCACCGTCCGAGTCGAGCCGCCGCGTATAACCTTGCTGTATAGTCGACGTACTCTCGTGCCGTGAGATTTGCACTTATCAAGTCAATTTGGTTTGTCGTGACGGTCGAGTGTCTCGAGTTTTTCCTATCCCGCCGACAACCAGATTGAGGAGGATCCGAACGCGCCTCCCCAGAATAATCGACAGAACTCCACCACTTCGTGAGTTAAATGTACACATCTTCCCCCCACTATATGTAAGTCCCAAATATACTAATTTTATTGTGAACTCTTCGGAGGCAAATTCAAATCAATATAAAAGAAAATACTGTTAAAATATTCATAAATAGTGTATAAACTCAGATGATGAGCACATTGGTTTCAAATAAATAAAAACAATATTATTACCGAACCAATTGTATTTCATTACATTGGCGCCCAACGTGGGGCTCGATTGGAAAGAAAATTTCACTTCGACCTACGAGACTAAGAGGAAAACTACTTCGTGTCAATTAGGAAGAAAACTACATCTCTAAAAAAATGGCACCGAAGAAAAACATAACAGAAGAAACCTTCAATGCATTTAAAACGGAGGTAGAAAGAAACAGTCAGTATCTAGTCAACCAGTTGTTGCAAAAGATCAACAGGTTGGAAGAAGAAAATAACCGGAAAATTGAAGAAGTCGTGGAAAACTACGAAAGAAAAATCGAACTAGTTAACGAACAAATCAACGACGTAAAAACTAAATACGAGCGGGCAGACAACAACATTATAATCCACAACGAATTACTATTCCGAAAATCCCATAATGGGGAATACCAGGTACTGGTACCGAGGGAACTGGTCCAGCCACTAGTCATAGAAACACACCAGATCTATGGACACTGTGGGACCTACAAAACATATAAGTTACTACAACAACATCACCAATTCCAGAGAATGTATCACGCAGTCAAGCGAATCATCAAAACATGCGACACCTTTCAACGGACTAAGGTTAACAATATCACGGCCAGGGGACCAACACTGAGTATACTTCCCGAGAAACCACTCGAAATGGTCTCGGCGGACCTCATGGGACCATTGCCTAGGGGACAAGGAGGATGTCGATATATACTGGCCATCCTAGACTTATTCTCCAAGTACATCAAGCTCTATCCACTCAAGCGAGCCACCACCGAGACTATCAGCAAGCGCATCATTAATGATTATATCCCAACAGTAGGATTATTCCAGAAAATCCTAACGGACAATGGAACACAGTTTACAAGTCAGAAGTGGGATCACATCATGAATGGACTAAAAATTAAGAGTCTCCATACAACGATATATCACCCGGAGAGTAATCCCGTCGAACGTGCCAATCGGGAGATTGGGAGATTACTACGCACCTATTGTCATCGGCAACATACAAATTGGTTACGTTGGCTAGATAATGTAGAATTCTGGATTAATAACACCACACATACAACGACTGGATACACACCACAATACATTATGCGTGGGGAGAGTACTCCTCTGTCCATCACTAAACTGGTAACCTTCCCGGAGCATCAGGCTACCGAACCGGAACCAGACATCGTCCAGATAGTTATGAAGAGAACGAAGAGACAAGCCCAGCTACGAAGCAAGCGTAAGGATCGGGATAAGCAGTTCCCAAAATATGAACCAGGGATGAAGATACTCGTCAAAGAACATAGGTTATCCTCAGCCGAGGACCGTGAAACCCACAAGTTGTTTCTGTTGTACCACGGACCGTATCAAGTATGTGAGGTACATGAAAACAATACGGTAACGGTACTAAACAAGCAGGACAACCACGAACATACAACTACAAAACATAAAGCCGTACCACGAATATGAGCCACCCGCTCAAGTACAGCTTGCCTCAAAGAATTAACCAATCATTCTGTATATATATGTATAAAAAAAAAAAGAAAAAAAAAAAATTTTTTAACTGTAAATATCAATGTACATAGAAATGTAAATAACCAGTGCTGCTTGTGATACTAACAAAAAAAAAAAAAAAAATAATATATATATGTCTATCAGTTATACACCTGTAACTAACGCACCCCTCCGTAGGAAAAACCAATAGACACAAAAATGGAAATGCATGTCCAAATCCCGTTGGGGAAACTACAAGCTATCAACAAACTGGAATTGACAAGCATCGACAGGTATCTCGACAAAGATCAGAAGAAACGGGTTGCCAAATTTTTCCGCGACGAAGCCGCCAAGAGGACCAAGTATCTGGCCAAGCCGAACTGGACATTACCGGAAACCTTCCGAATGGTGAACAGGTACGGTTGCAGGGCACCTTCCCCGGAAATCCTATCCAATGATTGGGAACCGACATGGACGATGCCAGAGTGTCAACTTGCTGCCGAGAAAGTGCACATAATTGATAGGTTACCGGAGGCTATACCGGATAACACTGAGAAGGAGGAAACCTCCGCGGGAGAGGAAGAAGCAGGAACACCATCATCAGCGAGCACCGGGGTCACGGATGACGACGAAATAAAGTCAGTACATGCCGACATTTTGGACATCGCGACATCACCATTACCTGAGAGTGATAGTGAAACGGAACAAAGCGATCCAGGAGAAGAAAGTCCGAGGACCGAAATAATGAACGATACCATAAAGACCCTATGGGACAAACAACAACGATCTTATCATAGCCTCAAGGAGGGACTATTTACTGCAAAAAAATTCATGAAAGGGTTTGAAGGCGTATCCAAGACTCAGATGAAGAAGCAAATTTATCGAGAGAAGATGAAACAAACAAAGGCCCTCAAGCGCCAACATCATCAGTAATCCACAGACAAGTTTTGATTCACCAAAAATATTTCAAAGCTTCAATATTTTGGTCAAATCAAAAAGGGGACAATGTAACGGGACAGAATCGCGATACCTATTAAGTGGCGCGATCTGTGTCTCCGTCACTAAACCGGTCCACCCATCAACCAGCACGCACTCTCGACTACCGCCGTGACAACAATGCCGCGTAACAACAAGTACGCCCACACACAACGCCGTACAGATAGCGCGCTCGAGCCACATCTTTCCTCCCTGCATGCCGCCCTAACGCAGAACCGCTACAAACATCAACCCCCTAACTTAAAACCAAACTAATTACATATTAAAAATCTACAGTATGTCAGCTATCCGCACATATTTTCGTTTGGGTTTTAAGTTAAGCGGAAATGTCAATAAACACAAGGTGTCACATGGAGCCTCCACATACCATGAACGGTTCCGAACCTACATAAGTATAGGCCGTGGCCACGGCCTAGAGCAAACAGTTGCCCTGCTGAGTGTGGTGAATTGGCAAGCCGGACGACAATTAACACGGTCGTTATGAACGGATGCACTTACCACACTACCAACAGCACCTTCCCTAGCCTGCGTAAGCCGGACGACAAGTAAAACGGTCGTTACGAACGGATATGCTACAGGCTTACCCAACCACCTAGTGGTCTCCCTCAACCCACTCTCAGACCACGGGACTCCGTAAACGGATTTTGTGCCGTCGGGTAAAGCCGTGGATACGACGAGCCGCCACCGTCCGAGTCGAGCCGCCGCGTATAACCTTGCTGTATAGTCGACGTACTCTCGTGCCGTGAGATTTGCACTTATCAAGTCAATTTGGTTTGTCGTGACGGTCGAGTGTCTCGAGTTTTTCCTATCCCGCCGACAACCAGATTGAGGAGGATCCGAACGCGCCTCCCCAGAATAATCGACAGAACTCCACCACTTCGTGAGTTAAATGTACACATCTCCCCCCACTATATGTAAGTCCCAAATATACTAATTTTATTGTGAACTCTTCGGAGGCAAATTCAAATCAATATAAAAGAAAATACTGTTAAAATATTCATAAATAGTGTATAAACTCAGATGATGAGCACATTGGTTTCAAATAAATAAAAACAATATTATTACCGAACCAATTGTATTTCATTACAATTGACGGCGAATATTAAGGTTGGGAAGCTATTCATTGATAACACCCAGTAAAATATTTAATGTTAGATACTAAATATATTTTAAAAAAAAAACAAGTTAAAAAAGCTCACTTTGCGAGCGTGCTACATTCCTAGTTTCTAAACGTACATTAATATAAATTAACAATAAATTATAACTCCAAATGCAATTTATCTACGATAATTATGGGAAATAAAAAAAATACCTTGATATCAACAATCATTACGATGTACTGGTAATTAACGGATTGACAGACAGCACAACGGGTATGATATTTATATAATATAAAGTGTTCCAAATATATGTTTAGAAACCTAAAACTGATTTCTTACTTTTTTGTTATCTTTTCGATATCATGACGTGTTATTGTGTTTAATTTTCAATATAAAATTATGTGCTAATTTCCATTAATTGCCCAACGACGGTAAAACATAAATGATTCGATTTTTGTCTACCATAAAAAAGACAACAGGAAATTAAAAACTATTTTTAATGAAATAAATTTAAAAAGAACATAGGTTTCACTGGAAAGTAATATATTAAATAAATTATAATACCTATAAGAGATATAATAAACAATATGCATTTTACTCTAAAAGTTTAGTTACCAATAAAATATTTTGTTCTGCGAACCGAAAAAGTGGTGAACATTCTCCAAAAGTTATCTTTTTTCACATTCATACCATCTCAAGGGACCATTTTTTGTCTTTTATGTATTACTCGCTTAGATCCCGAAAGAAAGAGATACAAAATAAAAGAAATGAAGATCGAACCCGACACACATGAAAACGATCGAAGTCACCCGGGGGAATGGTATTTCACGTCCAGTGGCTATTGTTTTTTTTTCTTTCCACGTCAGTCTCTAGCTTTCTCTCTCTCTCTGTGTGTGCATGTGTGTTTTCAGTGCGCTTATGTTTTCCTTCTTCTGGCAATTGACGCCGTTCACCCAAAAAAATCATGTGTGCTCTGCTGCCAATATATACGCGTGATCATTTCATCCGTCCACTGTTAACATTTGTTAATACTTGTGCAAAAAATTCGTTCCGACGACGATGTATTATCGTACGTATATTATCACAGAGATACAAACGTAAATGCGTTTGTTGCGAACGAATGGGTGTGTTTATCCCTGACACGGTTTCCGCAAGATTTGTCGCCGTCCGAAATAAAAGGTCGCGTCCTCTTTAACCCGCACGCACAAATCTTCGGTCCGGTCGCCACGTATACATAGCATCGCGACCTCTGACCCAAGATAAACCGACCTCCGCGCCTAAACCCCTTTAAGTATTTACCAGAGCTTTTCGCGCCGCGGTTCAGTCGTCGTCGTCGTTGTTGTTGTTGTTGCCGTTGTTGTATTTTAACAACGGCCACTGGATACAATTGCGAATGATTAATGACGACGAGAGGACAAATAATAATCGCGACAATAATAGCAGTACTCGGCCCTCGCGTAAACCACCGCGGAACATATGGCCCGTAATGACATAGGATCGCGCAGAGGTGACGAGAGAAGTTTTGTGTGAAAACTTTCGCACCGAGTCACCGCATCTGCAGCACCGGAATGGCGTGGTACTTTCAGTTTGCAGGTAGTTCGGTTTCGCATGCGCATTTATATACTACACGTAGGTACGCATATTATTGTTATTACAATATGTACAATACTTGTATTATAATATGTTTATGGTGTGTGTGTGTGTTTGTTTTTGTTCCATTGTGGGTGTGCTTCACCCGATCGGTGGGTTTGGGTGTAACACCGCAGTGACGAAGAAATCCTGGTGGAAAAAAGGTGGGCATTTTTATACATTTTCATTTGCATAAGCAGATCCAGCTAGCCATTTAAAAAAAAAAAAAAACCCCATCGCCGCACCACAACTCTGCGTGTTGATTTATCGCGCAAAAGCTTAATCCGGACGACCCCTCATGATGGTAACTGCACGCGTTAATTAATAATTATTTTTCTCTTTGGCTTTTTATCGCTATATATTATAAATATATGTTAACGATTTGTATGTGTGTTGTGTTGTACAAGGTGGTACCGTTTTATACAACAACGTAATGCGCAAGATTATTTCGATTAAAACGTCCAGGGAATTGGAGAATAATTATTTTATCAACATGGATAATAATTTCTGCATGAGCTATTAAAGTGTAATAATAAGTTATTAAAGATATAACTATAACTATAGCTGCACTATTAGGTAGGCACAAAAACTTGTTCAAAATGCTAAAATTATTTACCTTACAATTTGACATTACAAAAAAGCTTTTTTTTTAAATTTTAATAATATACTCATATGTAGATCTTTACACTAAATGTACACACTAGAATAAAAATAATAATAACATAACCTAAATCTCCTGATTGTATTTCTTACTATAAACATAGGTATTGATGTATTTGACCAAAAAGTATGTATATTGTTTGAATTATTATAAATAGTTATTTTTTGATGGGTGGAAAATAATTTCAAATATTATTTTGATGCATTAATTTTTTGATCTCATAAGCCAGAAATACAAATATAATATATTTTGATTATACAGTTATGTGTTTTCTACAATTTTACACCATACTTTTGATGAAATAGAAGATCAAAATGTTTGATATAATTATATGATGTTTTTCCCTGTATAGATCGTTAATTTATTAAATAAATTACAATAATAGATAGTTATAACTACTAATGAGTGGTTATACTTTTAGTGTTCCTTATTAGTTTAGGTAAAACGTAAAAACAACACAAAATATAAAATTACGAAACACGTAATATTTCTCTAAATAAATATTTTAATATTATTCAGAAAATATGTAATTATCGTCAACTATACACGCCTTAAAATATTTATATAGTTAAGTATATGCATTCAGTTAAGTATGTTTGTCACATGTTTTATAGACACATATTATATCAAGTATTTTTTTACCAACACATAAATCGCAGCGTTTTGAACTTATTTTAACAGAAATGTATCATGAAAGACTGAAAAGACTTTATTTTATTTCAATCGTTTTGAGTTTAAGCAATTTGGAAGTGAATAAGTGAATACAGTTCAAATTCACAAACACGCCTTAATCATTAAGTGTTTTTATTTAGCAGACTTTCAAAATAGTGTATGTATAGTCACAATCTATTCGGACATTTATATTATTGTGTACCTATGTATATAAAATGTTGTTACTCAAAATTGTTATTTTATTGCTTGACATGAAAACAAAAGGACAAGTAAAAGCTTTTCTCCGTTAAAAGTTATACTCACCTATTTTTACATCCAGCTTTACACCAAACATAACATTTTGAAATGCGATTACGCGACCAAATTAGTGACTAAAATAAAAACTCAAATGTGAAATACAGACAATGTATTGAAAAGCCTTATTAGATGGTATCACTTACTCAAATTACACTTTTGATCAGTTCTTATTAAATTTTCAATAAAGCTTCACTTTTTAATAAAGATGTAAAATAAAATATTGTAGGTACTACACTACTACTAACCGTACTCTCAACTAGCGATACTAAACCCTTGTATATACAAAATTATAGTTTCCAATTATTATAGTACCTACTCTTCTTCATGTAGCCCATGTATATTTATAAAATAACTATCGTTTTATTGAATAAAAAAAAAATTATAGGTATGACTATATTAATACATAATTATAATAAATTTAATGCATTATTCATTCAGCAAGTATAAATCAAAACGTTTGTATAAAATAACAATTCAATAAAAACATTAAGATGATGTGTCAATTTTATTTTAATACATTTATATCTGTTCGCAAAATCATTTAATATATTATTTGATTTACAATGTTAATTATAATATCAAACATATTATGTTAATCATCCCGCTTCACAACGTGTAAATAACAGTTCATTATAATAATATTATAATCTGCAGCATCAATTATTACGTACTAAACACAGAGCCTAACAGTTATTTCAAAATATATGATTTTACATACTAATACCCGTCAATTGTATCGAAAAAAATACTAATTGGTTTTATTGTTCAATGTTGAAACATAAAATATTAACAAAATAATACCGAATGATCACAATCAGCCTAATAATGTATAAAGTAGCTTCAAACAACTTTTATGAAAACTATTTTATGCACATTTTCAAAGAACAATAGTACATTTTACCAACACTAAAAGAAACAATATTATTATATTTAAACGCGTTTCATTATTGTGTTGAACGTATACAAACAAATTCAGTGGCTTCCTGGACCTCGATTGTGGAACAGCCGTGGAAGGTTGAATTTTCCATTTTTAAAATATCTGCAAAATTATAAATTATAAAAATAATAATTTTAATCAATATGTATATTTTGTTTTTAGTATACAACGTTATTCAAGTTTCAATATTCAACTTTCATCGTCACATATAGCAATTTACTTTGTTAGGAATTAGATTTTAATATTTAAAAACATCTAAAGCTATAAAAAAAATAATAAACCTGGAAAGTTGATCCGTCACACCATCACACCTCTCCTCGTCAAAAACTCACTTTTACAAATTTATGTAGAGTTAAAGTCATGTACGTTCCATATAATATTTCAAACTGTATATCTCTTTATGAATTATTTGGTTTGGACCTAACGATTTGTACTCACTCATATCAGTCAAATACTCCTTGTACCTACGCTGTTTTTATCTACAGACTAAATCCATTATGGCATTATGTAGGTACAAATTATACAATATTATAATATATAACTGATAAAGTCCATAATGAAACGAGTAATGATTATTTTTTCTTATACTCTATTATACGTCACTGATATTTTTTATTTATTTTTTAATCCTTTACATTGAATTTACAATTTATCGTATAATATTATTACAATATAATTAGTTTAGTATAAGAAATAAGCGCATAATGATACCTATATAGAGTAGGTACCAGCTATATCAATAGCAATTAGTTATACTCTACGAAAATACCGTATATTATTAATTATTTCGAAGGAACTAAATACAGAAATTGTTTCTAATTAAAGAGCTCTTTTTTTGTACACGATTCACATTATTCATAAAACAGCGAATTTATTATTTTACGTGGCGTTTGATAGATAATCAACGTTTTATTTGTGTATAGTCCATTAATTTATGTCAGTCTTTGTTATGTAAAATATTTTGATTAATTTATAAATTCCTATTACTTCAGTATAAAAATACTTAATGAAAATTCCTATTTGTATTCAAACAGTCGGAAATATTTGACGCCGATACTAAAAATAAAAGTATATAATATTATATTTCAAAGAGTTACAAAACTACGAACAAATATTTTTATTCAATACAAAATGTTGTTTAAAAAATCACAGAAAAAAAAAGAAAATGTCAAAATAAGAACATGCTCTACTTGAAAATGAAATGAACATTTAAACGGAATGTCAATGATCACTGTCAAATAATAATTGTAGGTAGGTAGAAGGTATACTATGCTTGCCGAGTTTCAAACACTGTAATGGATTTAATGGACTTGTATCAGTATTGTAACTGACAACTCCAGACGGCAGTGGAGTTTTCTCCCGTCAAATTTGCTATACGAACCTCGTGATGGTATTAGTTTGTTTCACGACTGTGGCGTACATTTTGATTGAATCGGTCTTGTGTCACTTTTTTCGTAGTCCAAATGATAAAGTCATTACCACCATACAATAATTATTAAATTTATTAAGTAAGTACAATAAACTAAACTATTCGACAGACAAAAAAACAATACACTATACCAACATTATTATCGTAAACCATATCAAAACTATAATAATATAATTATAAACCCACTTTATATAATATTTATATTACACAAACCGTATCAACGTCATGGTAAACATACTTAGACTAGAATAAATTGACATTTCATCAGATTCGTTTAATAAACCAATACGAAGAAAGTCAGAAACGGTAACCACGCGGCAAACAGAGGACGGAAAATCATAAATAGTAAATACGGAAAAACCGCAGAAAGGCGGATCAGTATTATTATAAAAGTCCGATGGTTTAAATTTGATTTTCTACCTCATCGGTCATACGTTGGGTATTTGAAAAAACATTTATGTCCTTCCACGTACACTCATAAAAAAAAAATGTACAGATATATTTATTATTTACAACCACCATCGCTTCATTGCTCTGCAAACGCGTCGTTTCGTCAGAGTCTGAGCCGGTTACTATTCAGACATTTTTACCGGCCTCCCAGGGCAATAATTGCGAGTTTCCAGTTGATTGCTGTCCTGTGATCATCATCAAACCAGCATTTGTTTAATAGATGTTACAATATATTATATTTACCATTTTTATTTCCACTCAACCGGTAAGGGTGAACCATCAAAATAAATCATCGGTCATCGGCGCAGACAACGAGAAACCACCGTACTTATTATATTCGTCATGTAAACAGTCGAATGACGACTAGTTGAAAATCGAAATAACTACGACGACGTCTGCAGTCCAATAATGTCACGAATATCGAAAATACAATTATTCTGAACAAATCGAAAATCAAACATAACGGTGGCGTCTCTAAACAGTGTCTCTGAAATCCCGTTGCGGATACCAGCTAATGTTAGTCCAAATCGCTAACATAAACATTTTCGTTGTCAATATTATATTAAATATTAGAAGATCAGTGGGATAATATATTATTATACTTATTTTTGGTAATTGGCCCACAAACTTTTATTAAAACGTTGCTGGAAATCATAAATGTATGCAGTGAAAAGAATTTAGATGGTTTAAAAATGTAATTGAGTGTACCTATATAGCATGATGTAGTTCCAATAAATTTATAATTTAACGAACAATTAATATCATTATACATTTCCGTATAGCACAATTAGGTACCGTTTCTAAAGAATTATATGTCAATTTTACTTTGTAATGAACGTTGATGAATACTATCATAATATTATGATAAAATGTTTTCGTAGCACTTTTACAATATACACTATAATTGATAGTGGTCTCGAGTTAAATAAGTATATACTGTACAAAAATAAAAATACAACATAAAAATGGAATAAAATGTCATAATTTATTTTTTTCCATGATGGAAACAAATTCTCGGAAGAATTCGAAAAATTATTCATGTAAATATCAAGTTTTATGTTCATAGGCATTAAAATAAACAGGATTCTCAAGCACGCGCGTATGCATCCACGAGAAAATTTTAAAATATAAAACGTGGTGAATAAAAAATGATATATTTCTCGTGCGCTAATTGCGCTTAAACACTCGACAAACATCTGAGCGGACGTGTTTTTTGCCGACTCTACGGAAATACGGACGACTACTCTGCACCTTTCGTTTAATTATACAACACTTGACACGAGTTTACTACTACCTACTGCTACTACTAATTCTACTTCGTCGACGGGGGTGCAGTCAGGTGGGGCTTTTCCCCCTCGGCGTACCCATAATACGACCGGCGATGCCGTTCCGATAAAAATTGATTGTGACGCCATGAATAATAATTTCAGGTTGTTTTTTTCGGATTTCAGACGACACCCGAATATTCGTTTTCCGCCAGGCTATGTTCGTCCATCGTAAGTCACCGCTGTCGTATCGTATTTCTCCTCCACTTATTCCTCCAACATGCACCGCCGTGTGCTGTGCAGAATGAAAAGCCCAGCGACGGTGTATCATCGTGATTCATTACGAATTCCCGCGCGCAAACATCCACCCCTACCCACCTATACCCTACCACCTCGCGATAACGCCACGCTTAACGCTGTCATGTAAATTTTGTCACGTTTTTGGCTTTTTTAAGAGCAACGCCGACCGTCCGCGCGCCGTTTAAATTTTTATTTTCCAGGCCGCCGTGTCGTGACGCTCACAAATTAAACAACTCGACGTCTTCGGTCGAGCGATGTTCTTTAACACTTGCGTGTAAGTGATCGTGCATGCACTATAGTATGTAGCAGAATTTAATGTATTATGCTTATTATGCATAGATCGAGATTTGTGCGAGTGCAATTTCGCGCATACTGTGCATAAAAAGTAGTAGGTAGGTAGATACTTAGCATAAAAAAAAAAACACTGATAACAAACCATTAAGTGTCTCTATAGTTGGCGTCAAAAGTAAAATATCGTTAAAGTCAATCGTTGTAGGTCAAGTCCGTAGGTCTTACACGTCGTGTATTTTTCATTGTGTTGTTTCCATACTATATTATTCACGTGCTGTTATATGAGTATACCTACCTATATTACAATATAATATCCGCGTATGTCGTATGTCCAACGAAAACTCTATATAAAATATTATATTATATTATTTTATAAAATAATATTATATTATTATCCACCAGACATTTCATTGGTACACGTTTGCGTATAATACATTCTATTTCATATTTATACAATAATAGAATATTATTAAATTTTTCCTCGGCAGTGAAAACTTCAAACTTCAAAGTATAACGAATTAAGTGTTACAACAATATTTAATATTATCTACCTTGTTCGACACTCTAGAGTCTAAATTCTGATGTAAAATTAATAAAATGTTGATTAGAGAACATGTATACTCTAGAGGAAAGTACTCAACTTCGTACTTGCATTTTATCTTCAGGTGATACCTACCTATTCTTTGAAAAACATTCTTAAGGACTCTTTCAAAGGATAATACTTTAACCAGTGCGAAAATTCAACTGCGTGTGAATTGTGTTCACGGGATCAAGATGTGTAATATATTATTAAAAATTATCTCATACCAGAAAATTAAATTATATCCTTATACCGTAGTATATAATATGTTTATATAGGTAACGGTATTTAAATGGAATAGAACCAAACGGCTAGAAAATCGATCGATGAACTTGAACGATTTTGGCTGAAAAACTCTTTAGAGATAAAATACCATGGATATTATTAGGTATTATTTTTAGGCACACTTTTAATTACATTTTCTCGTATAAACACAATGGAGTAACGATTTTCCTCCCTATTTAAAACACGCGATGGTTCCAAAGCCTTTAGAAAAATATATGACTTATCATCTATTTTGTAATTAAAAATGTATTTCAACCATTTCCGGAACCGACTGATACTAATATTTAATTAATGTTAATGTTAATATTGTATATTCAGGTCATATATACCTGCGGTATAAAAGAGAATAAATACCGTTTTTACGAGGTACTAATTCGTTTATGACCGAAAGCGAGCAGTCGCTTTTAGAAAATTAAGTGATCTGTTAAAAGCTTTCCTCGCTGATATACATTTATAAGCATATACGCGTGTCACTATTAATAATACCAATAACCACCGTAGTTCACTTCCATTATTATACATGATTTTAATATTTTAGTATATTAATATTCAAAATTCAGATTTGTGATAAAATATATCAATGCTGTATTATGTCTATTTTGGAATCACTCATCGGTGACATATTTATAACTGATATTATATTTTATTTTGGTTACATAATAATATAATAAACAGCATAATTAACAAATTTAATCAATCATATCGAACTATAATAATTATTTAGTCAAGTAAATAAGTTGAAGTAAATAAATAAAAACATTAAAATAATTTTAAAAACTAGATTTAAATTACAATAATTTAACATTTGTTATTATTAGTGCTGATTTACTGCATATTGTATAAAGTAGGCGTACGCAGACTAAAAAAAGTAGGTAGTTCCTTTAAGTTAAACTGTTACTTTTGCAAATAACTACCTACTTATGTTAAAAAAGTTAAATTTATTATGTGACGATAAATCATCAAATTTAAATAACTCTAGCCACCTGATATTCACGTTTTAACAAAAGTAATAAATCATTATTTTCTATCCGCAATAGTATAAGAAATAATATAATGTTTTAAAAGGGATTTCTCGTTCAGATCCTCCAGGAAAGAAGTATGCTTAGGTAAAAAAAAATCGTTGAATTTGTTTAAAATGTTGTGCCTATTTGCTCTCATATGTTATTTTATTTATTTGATATTAGCATTTGAAATGTTGAAAATATTATATTTTGGATGTAATTTGGACGTAGAAATTGGTATATTAAATACGCAAACGTTAGAATATGCAGGGCGTCCTTATGCGCGTTTTGCATGCCCTGTTCACAGGCCTATCATACCGCGGCAGTAACAATAATGCCATTAGAGATACCACAGACTAGTCATCGTTGACTGCGTACATTATAGTGTTGAACATTTACCGATATACCTATATTACTTTAATATCGATATTGTAGGTGGGTCGCGGATACCCACTATGATGCGCTATCTGGAGTTTTCAATGCCTCGTTCGTTTGTTCAGCACACAACAATACACCAGCGTCGAAATGCAAACACGATAATAATAGTTATATTATTATTATTACTATTATTATGTTTGCTCGCGGAAAGCGTCCCGGCTAAATAATGTGAATATAGGTGCACGATAGTCGCCTACATAATAGTAATATTATGGAACCCGCCACACGTGGCGTGATAACACTGTGTACGTCGCTGTTTCTCGTGAGGGTGACGCTCGCCGCTTATAATAACCTCCGCCGTCATATACGTATAGGTACGATAAATAATTAATCCGACAGAAATGTATTTCCGTACGCCTCGATTAAGTCGGCCCCCGCGAACGAACGGTTTCTTTTTTTAAATATTTTTTTCACACGTGTGTTGTATGAACAAGGCCATAACGTTATCGTACTGCACTATTAATACGTTGGTCGCCGATTAAACCCGACACGTTTCGATCGATTTATCATCCCATCACGATTCCCGTAGCTACATTTTATTATTATCGCCGATTAATCCAGCCCCCGATGCAGTTGCAGTACTTTTAATCCATACCGTTTTTAAAACAACCATCGCGTTAATATAATTTCAACACACGGCTGTCGAGCATCGTTGTTCGCCTAATATCATTATATCGTGTTTATAATGTATAAAAGAATGTATAATATTAATGATTAACACCGCTGAGCGAGTCATTCGTCTTACAGAAATCCTGGTGGGTATTATAATAGTATTGTACTGCAGCCAGAGAGACTTATCGTATATATTTTACTGAACCATGACACTATTATTATATTATCATCTCGCAACAAAAACAGGCAATTGAATGCTCCAAAAGTATTTTATCACACAAATAATAACAAGTCTGAACAATTAATAATAATACTATCATATAATAATAAATATTTACAATATAGGTTTAAATATTTGTATGTATATATGCTAGTGAATCCTATGACGTGACTATAATATACACTATAATAACACGGTACAATAGAGTGTATAATGAGGATTAAACAATTTTTTTTTAAAATCTTATATTAAAAAAAGATTTTTAAATTCCCATTTAAAATAATTCGTAAGTCCGTAGAGCTCATATAAAGACAGCGAATAATACAGGGTTATAACCATACTCACCCTATTTGCATGAAAAATTATGTACGTAATTCCAACTATAATTTTGTATGCACCAACCTTTATAATTTTTATTTTTCTGACCTCTTTTTTGTAACGATTTGAAGTAAAACTAACTTTTATTGTTAATAGTATTCAATACTTTATCAATACTTAATGGAAAATAAAATTATACCATTTACATTTTTAATAAATCAAAATATTAGATATGTCAGACAGATTTAAAACTAAAATTGCATTTTGTTTAATTTTCGTCGATAAAGATTATTATTATTAGTAGTAGTAGTAGTAGTATCCGCTTCAAATACTTGAAAAAAATTTGAACAAAAAAATCGGAGTCATTGCATATCAGTGGATAACGATGGGACATTTAGAGTACAGCTATGGTATATTACACGTAAAGCAACGATATTTTTATGATTTCATTATTATCGAGAAGCGTATAATGCATTAAACAGTGACGAACAAAAGAGAGAGGGTATATATAGGAACCTATTGGAGCTCATTCAATTAGGGTGATAAATTGAATTAAAGTAATGAAAAATGCACGCATCCAACAGATAATTATATTATTAGTACAAAAAAATATTTAATAATAACAGTCATTTGATTTATTCTAATAATTACCTTTTTTTAAATTGTGTCTGCTGGTAAGAAAAAATATTTATTTTTTAATCTCGAACAGTATAGGAAATAATATTGTTTACCGCTGCACAGTTTACAAATCACAATAATTATGAATATCTGACAGCTGATACGGCGTCTATCGACCGCCGGGTTGTCAAAAAATTCTAACCGATTCGATCAAACGATTGAAAAGTTGAATGTTCGGCAATTAGGGGTCCATACTGAATAAATAAAACGAACCCTGCAAGTATAGCACATCGTGTTTTTCTGTTTTTATCATTTGACGGCAGGTGCAATTTTTATAATATGCACTACGAGAGACAGTATGCACTACGAATATTCAAGTGTGCACGATGAATAATAATTACTAACTATGGACTAAAATATTTTTACATAATAATTTGTGATCATTGCAAAATTACATTATTATAATATTATGACGTATTTACAAGTACGTTTGTTTTGTGAAAAACAATTTTGTCACCTGTCTGCAAGTATCATAAGTCATAACTCATAAGTGAACAAACATAACTGCATGCTTGTGAATTGAGCCACTGTCGTCATTTAATATCCTCCGAATTTAAATTTCAGGATTATGTCTAAGCAGATTTATCGAAAAATTATATTAAATGCTTACGCAAAATTAGTAACAATTAATCTCTTCTGTACCACAAATTCTAGCTGCCAAGCCACATTTAGCAGATGTTGAACGATTTATACTGTATTATAATGTCTTGAAAATATGCAAAAACTCACCATCAGGTTATCTGCAGCAACAATAAAAAATTCTCTATAAATCAATATGCCTTCAGTTGGTAAATTCGACCCACATCCTACCCTACTAAAATGGTTAAATTATAAAAATATTATTCAAAAATCCATCCGTCGGCCAAACAACAATAATGTGATGATGTTTTTCCAGATTAAATTATTAAAAAAAGAGAGATTTTTATGATATTTCATAATATTAAAATGTTAAGATGTAATACATTAATATTATCATAGGTAATGATGTTTCTTTATATTATTATTAAGTTATTAAATTTTTTGATATTATAAATGTATATATTATAGTGTCTAACTAGGGAACTGAATAAGAAAAATAGTGCCCGACTAGCACTTCATATGAAGATCCTGATAATAACGACGACTAGGATCATTCTGTATATCTATAGAAACACCTATAAACTATAATATATAAAGATATAGCGCTCATATTGTTTGTCAAAAATTACATAACTACTAAACCATTATATAAAAAATCTTAAAGAGAGTAAGCGATAGGCTGGGTGTCGGAAAGTAATCAATATTTTAGTCCGGATGATTAAAATAATAAAATAAATGAGGTTCAAAAAAAAAATCTGTCATCATGATAGCAATGCTTAATTTTTGTATCCAGAGCTTAATAAAATAAAGTTATAACTAAATAGTTGTTAAAAAATGTCTGAAATGTTATAATATAGCATTGTCAGCAGCACTGACCATTGCATGCACGTTATTTTAAAACATTAATACCCACCAGAGTCTCATAAATTAAGTAAAATATACAATTATTATTTTTACTACTAATCATTATGATTATAATTTTAAATTAATAAATACAATATTAAAATAATCTATTAAAGTAAAATATGTTGACGGTACCGTTTTCTACCTTCCAAATTGTTCCCGTTGCCAACCCCTATTACAGACAAAATGTTACGATACGTCCTTTCCTAATTCTAGGTTAGGACTACTTTCTAACTGAAAATTGCTGTTAATATACCCGTGGCACTTTGTGTTCGGTTTTTACTATGATATTTGTAAACTGTTCTTAACCTAAGAACCAATTCACCCCCTGCAGCAGTGGTATATGAATAAAATATATTGCATGTCACCTGCTCACGAGTGCCGAGTGTTAACATATTTTGCAGGTTTTTGTTGAACATGACAAATGTATTATTCCTATATAATAACAAGGCTAGTATAATAGTATAATAGTGTATCAAATCGTGTCTACAAAGTGTCGAGAAATAGAACTAAGCGTGGAAATGTCGTAATGTATTAAGACTAACACTCAATTTATAAAATACAATAACAACTGAAGAAAAAATAATATATTTTATTCGTATGACTTTTTGACAACTGAAAACGAACGCTGTTCGTTAAACATTGTTATTTAATACCACTATATGATGCTATCACTTCACTCTCGCTATACCTCACCTCATGAATCGTGTCCTCTGACTTGCATAAAAAAAAAACCCGTTAAGGAGTGCGAGGCGATATGAGATGTGTATGACGAACGTATACTATTATGCTCACGTTATCTCGCACCACCTCGGCGATAGTATTGAAGTAGCATAAAAGGAAGTGTGTGTGTGTGTGTGTATGTGAGTACGATTCCTATAGCCAAATCGACAAAACACTTAAAATATTGGTAGACGGGAGAGAATATGAATGCACAGTGACTAAATACACATATTTTCATATCTGCACCGGTGCATAACGAGATCTAACCGACACGCACGTCTGTACGGTGCACACCACCGCGATGGCTAACATAAAAAAAAATCTCTTTTTGTATGCGACTTAGTGAAAAGGTTAGCTGGTATATACATAATATCATATAGCCGCGTGCGCTCACATAGGATTCGCCTAGTAGATACGACTTGTGTGAAAACTTTTTGTACCTCGAGAAGTCGTCTACACGACGGTAAAGCGCAGCGTTGGTATATTGTTCCATAGAATGTTGCCATAATATTATTATGTTGATATAACAATAACCACGACAGTGCCGACGTGTCCCGACTCGTCAATATTCGCTCCATCAGTGGCGTTGATAAACCTCGGCGACGTCTACAACAACACACCGTCGCCGCTGAAATTCTAAAGCAGTATAGCGCAAAAGTTATATACTGCGAACTTGTACAATCTGTACATAACGATATATAGACGTTATCATATTATGATGGCACAGCGTACATACCTACCTATAATTTAACTTGGTGAAGCGATTTAGAAATTTCCGAAAATAAAATTACACTTCAATAAAGTACCCATTCGCACAAATTTCGTTTTAAAGACAGAGCGACCATATTCGCTCGTTATACCATAGTAATCATTGTGCTACGTTATCGTTCAGGTTAAAATCGAATACATTTCAGAAATTACTGAAAAATAACATCACCATTAAAATATTAATAAGGTATGACCATAAACACTGCGCGGTGGGGTTCACTGCCAACCTGGGGCCATGCTGTGGTTTTTTTTTTTACGGTTTTGGTTCGGCTTTCGGGGGCCTGAAAATTATTATTATTATTATTATGGCGAAACAACGGTCGGACAGACAGTCGACCGGAGACGAATATTAATGCAAGGCGGTGGTTAGGCGCTCTTGTATGTGTGTGTGTGTGTGGTGTGTGTGTGTGTGTGTGTGTGTGTGGTGTGTGTGTGTGTGTGTGTGCGCGCGTGTGTGTGTGCATGTGCGTGCGGGCGCGTTCTTCGCATTGCCGAGCGACGATAGTGCCGCGCTTCGTTCGGGACCAGGTCATTTTTCAAATCGTCCTTTCCCTCTTGCCTCTATATACCAACTCGCCACATTATACGTATATTACGGTGCTCGTGTAAAAAAAAAAAAATACATAACCAAAGCACAAAAGTCCACACCATATAATGTTATACGTAGGCGAATACAGAACGCTCGCCCAGTACAAAATATCATTTTTCATAAACGAAACAAACCCAACAGAACAACAGAAATAATAACGAAACCGTATCCGAATTCGTCGTAGTCGAAAACTGTCTGCGGTATTCGGGGAAACACCCATTTCGTGATATCGTTTAAACTCGTTGACGAGTAGAAAAGTTCAATGATATACATGTCACTACGTATTATATTTATTATGATATTATGTAAACATCCAACTTCGATTCGCTCATTAAGTACCTATCGAGATGATTGTTTCATGTTCGTTGAGCTTTTTTCAAGTTCAGCTACGACGGCCATAGAGCTACATTTTATTACAGGGTAAACTCGTAAATACATGTTTCGTGGAATTCACGTTTAAATGATAGTTTGTTTGTTTTTTTTTTTGTTCTATAATAGTGAACAAAAAAAAATATTATGTTAATGTTTTTGTTGAAATGATACATTTTTAAAAATGAATGAATTGGTTTTTTTTTGCTTTTAAAAAATGGTTAAAGCTAAATTATTCAGTTGATGATAAAGTCTGAATAAAGATTCCACGTACATGACGAATTGTGTTAAATTGAGTATGTAATAATTGTGACATCCATTGTATGACATCCATTAGACATGTAAGGAAAAGTTTTAAATTTCTATTTAAACACAGAGTCAATTACATCTTTTCAGAAAGTATTTCAAATACTTGAGAGAAATAGTTTTTAAGAGTTTTTAAATACTTAAGAGGACGTGATACCCGCATGTGTTGTCTCCGTTTTACAAGTGCGTAACATAGCAAATTTTACGCTCAGCAAAACACGCGTAGCTCCGTTAATATTTAAAAATTAGAGTGAATTGACCTCTTATAAAATCTAAAGGTAAAATTATTATCTAGACAACCTCATGGGCTTTTTAGTATATTTTAATTTTAAAGCGAGTTATAAGTATTTTAAAATTGTAAATTTTTTATACATCTTAAAATACTCATCATAACTCGCTTTAAAATTAAAATATACTAAAAAGCCCATGAGGTTGCCTAGATAATAATCTTACCTTTAGATTTTGTAAGAGGTCAATTTTCTCTAATTTTCATACTAACGGAGCTACACGTGTTCTGCCGAGCGTACAATTTGCTATGTTACGCACTTGTAAGACGGAGACAACACATGCGAGTATCACGTCCTCTTAATAGTAATTAAATATTCAAATAATTAATGTTTTATCATTTTATTTTAATTATAAGTTAAATAATATACCTGATGAATATTAAAAAAAAATCTGAAATGTGACAAATAATTCTTTTGAATACCTACTAAAAAGTAAAAATATTTGATTTTCAAATACTTAATTATAAAATGATGTATAAAGTATTGTAAACAGGTATTGTTATAAAAGTATTTACATTTACTCAAATACATTACAACAATTCCGATTATGTGCTCTTACTGTTTAAATAAAATATAACTCCACAACAGGATTGACGCGAATAACACATCACAAATCCTTAGTCGTCAGGAATTCGTGTGTTTTATGCATATTATGTGTTTATCCTTGCGTTTTAAATTTGAGTTTTTCCATCCAGTTGTTTCCATTTTGATCTCGTTCGATATCCGTGTTATATGAAAACATGTTCGAAACAATAATGTCAATATAAAATCACCGAATTATGCGATATAACCTAACCTAACCGATACAAAATACGATTACCGTGTCAATTGATGGCGAAAACCTGACGAGGGACGAATGCAGTTATCATTTACAAACTGCGCGGTTTTCGTGACCTAATCATTATTCATTGTTGACACAACAATTTTAACACGACTATAATAAATATAATATTATGACGTTCGAATATTAGTGTTTGGCGTTTACAACTACTTTTATCGTTATTGTAACACACATATATGTTGCAATCACATTATTATACATCCGTAGGGTAGGTACGTAAGGGTATAAAATATGATTTATTTCGTATTTGCAATCATTCAGGTATAGATAGTTATAATGGCAGTGTGGATGCGTAAGTAAACAGCCTAGTGATTTACAATCCTAATAATTATTCGAATAAAAGTTCGCCGTAATTTAATTAACTAACGTTCACCGACCTTTACACCCTTATTAGTTATTACTATACAACACGTGTCAGTGTGAACGGTCGTTTGAGTCGTATATCAAATTATTTCGAATTCAGTGAGAAATAAATAATTTTACGACACACGAATCTTGAATCAGTTGTAGACACGCATAACCATGATGTGTGTTGGTATGAGGTCATAAATCGCGATTCAAAGGTATAGTAATTGTTCATCAGAGATTTCTCTGCCGCCAAGTCAGGTTAACTATACTAATTCAATATATCGGTACCGTGATCGTTTATTGCAATATACTTACCCGTAAAGTAGGTACCCACATGCATGATATATATACATGGTATGTATATAATGTTATTGTTAAACATGTACAATATTAATCACATAGCTACAATCTACGACTCACCCCGAAATTATTTCTTTACAAAATGTCCACCATTATATTATTATTAATAACCATTGGTAAGACTAGGTAACCGAAAACTTTAAGTACAGGTTACGGCGCGTTATTTTCTCATAGTTCAATACAATAAATTAACGTTATTAAAGATGTTTTAATTATTTCTAAATAACAAAAAAAAAAAATACATAGGTAACTTTTTTATATACACATTTAATTTTATAATATTCAAAATAAGTAATGATCATGATCTAGGTATTTTTATACTGATAAAAATATATAATATGAGTATATGACCTATTTAGATTTCCTTGTTTTGAGCATGCTTATAATGTATCAACCTAGTACCAACATACTACAGGTTTACTTACATGTTTAGTTTTAATTTTAAAATATATTATGAGATATGATCACTAATGGTTCTAGATTTATCATTTAAGTGCGTACAAGTGACACGTATGTCTATCTATTGTGAGTCAGTTGCTAGAACTATATACATTTAAATTATATTTTTTCTAATGTATTTACTTTCAATAGTGAACAATATTCACTTAGACTTGTAAATATAATGCATTCACACAACAATAATAAATAATAATAAATTTGATTTATATAGAAAAAACACCACTCAAGAAGTTAACTGTTTGGCAAACGTATTATGAGATTAGAGGAACACTATAAGAAATCGTTGTCGGAAATTTTTTTACTCTGCAGATAAGACTTAATTAAAGCTGAGAGTACATGAATTAATGTATTTACTCTCAAAGGCGAAAAAATAAATTGACATTGTTATTTCAAGTTGATTTGCTTACAGCGACAATCATAAATATATTTTTTTCGGAGCTCAAAGTTAACTGATGTTAAAAAATAAAAACCTACTAGTTACTACGAATCATAACAATAAAGAAGTAGACAATCTAAATATACAAGAAATGTTGACGAATTTGTTTTGTTGATTCGTCATATTATTCTGGATAGAAGTAGCTAGTCAAATAAAAATAAAAATAACCAATACACTGAAAAAAATAGTTAGATGAATTTATTAAATTATAAACTATGGTTAAAAATAACCCCTTAGTTTTCAGGTTACTTCTCTTAAAAGTATAATTATTATAATATAATACATAAGGCTATTTATATCGAACATTTATGTTTTAAAGATTTCACAACATATTGGAGTAAATTGCATTTTTTTCCTCTTGTGCTTTACTAAGCCAGTAATATATTATTTACAATAGGTATAACATATACTATGTAGACAACAAATAATACGTATATAAAAAAAAGATACATGGACAAGACGACTTGATTGAATGGCTTTTTATTGACACTACTTCAAATATTCTTTTTTTTGTTCTTTTTTAAGGATTTAATTATTTGTCAAAGAAGGGTGGGTTTAATCGTTAAGAAGGTCTCTGGGCCATTAACGCTTAAACTGACGAGATGCATTGCCATTTGCCAGGCAGTAATAGAAAAAAATTTTGGATAAAAGAGTCTATTTTTTTTCATCTTAACTTTAAATTTAGAGTTAATTTCATAATTCAGTGAAATCTCTAAATATCGGTCACTCCTAGACCTTGGTCAATGAAATTGTGTCAGCTATTTGGAGGTGTCCTATATAAGAGGTGCCATATTCGTATCACTGTTTATTAAGGGATTCACTGAACTAGTGTGATGCTCTTTTGGCGCAGAAAGTAGAGAATTTTACGGGTAGTAATACTGCAGTACCTATAGGCCAGTACTGAATTGAAGATTCTGACCTCAAGGTATGTAATATAATGCAAATCGTCTGGACGTATATCCAAACATGTGATATAAATTGTTAAAATTATAAGCATGTAAAATTATACATTAAGTATACACGTAACACATAGTAACGAGTCGACGTTTAAAGACCAATATCTAAATTGTTCGTAATAATGAATGTTTTTGAATCGATGGTCACCGTCGTAAGACGAAATATCTAATATAATATAGACTACATCATGGGCGACGGGGAATGGATACAAACAGATATTTCGGAAATATTTTAGTAATTTTGGGTTGCAATGATTGTGTGGGTGGCCGTCATACAAAATTAATATCACGTATTAATATTAATGAGAAACGCTGCACTCCAATGTGGTGATGAGGTGTGTAGTTGTGGTGTACGACGTAACATATTGTATGATACCTATATATTATATATATATTTAAATATTTGTGTATATTACGAATCCGCATGATTGGCATAGGTACTTATAATATATTATGCAGGTACATAATATAATTTACTAACGATTGTATGCGACGATTGCGGGCGACGATGAAACGAGGGCAGCAGCTAGTAATGATTCCTATATTAAAATCGCCATCAGCCATCGTTCAAATAACAATAATTATTACAGTGTTTCCGCCCATTCGTGATTTATCATTGTCACCGGTTTGCCTAGTGCATGCGCCGTCCCGCCTGACGGATTCACGCAAATAATAATAATATATCTTCGGATGCTGTCCTTTCGACATCACTCAGCATGCCGCAAGACCACATATGGAACCAACTGTACAGGGTACAACTCACTGTACAAGGAACCGCAAAAATAAATCAAGAGAGCAACTTTAACCATCAATCTATGGCCCATCTCACCGGGAATCACCAGAAATATACAAATGTCCATCTACAGCAGACTCCAAATTTATCATATAATTCAATCACACTCGCACACTAAACCTCACGGAAAAGTAGGAAATCTTATTCATGTCGGCCTTGGCCTCACCTTACGCTTAAATACATTCTAATTTCTAACTAAATGCCCTACTTAGAAGGAGGAGAGGCGATAATCTATTATAGATCTCCACAACGTCTTGTCCGAATCACCCAACCCATCCATTAAATTATCGTCTCCCTTCAAATAACCAACCAGCACAAATTAATTAAATGTTCAATATAATTGTACTGTGAGACGGACTGCAGTGATTAGATGTTCTGGTGTCAATCTTCCGGAGCGTAACAATGTATGTTGTGGTCGGAGTGATAAACAAAATATAGACGACCGCACGACGATGAATGGCGTTATAGGTAGATGTATAACATTGTGCAATAACTCAAATAATAATTTAGGAGGTAAATTTGTCCATAAACGGTTCCACGTTCGTTATGACATACACGAAATAATAATTGTTTATAAAAACGTTGTACAAATTTACTATAAGATGAAACATCGATGGGTGGCAACTGGCCAAGCTAATAGCACTGTTGCCGGGGTTATATCAGATCGTCACTATACTATTATGTTCAAAATGAAAGCGCAAAAAATAAAACGATCACGTGACACGGATGATGATATCGGTTTTGGTTAATGTCTGTCGGGTTGTTGGTCGTATAGCGTAACTGACGAGGTCATTTGCCGTACGTCCATCGCGGCTCTGTCACACCCATCCCGTTACCGTGGTAATGTGGGTGAGTCGACTGAGTTGCACTATTTGTACCCATCATCGTAATGGCGGTTGACAAAAGCGAATGTCGTCGGTACACCACAGTGCTCGTATAGTTTTTATTATGTGCCTACTTGCGCAACTGCTGTAGGCCGCATCAATAAACGTACGATGGTGTGTTTCGCGAATGTAAAATTTAAATAGTTATATGTACCTACAATAATTTCAATGTAAAATAATTATCAGATGAACGCGTGATACATTCTGTTTACATAATATTATATAAATAATCCGTTTTGCTTTAAATAATGTAATATAATATTTTATCCGCTGTAATTGTAAAACGCGACGGCTGTACAGTGGACGAGGCTTAATGCTTAAATGCTTAATAACTACAATACAAATAAATAAATATAAAAATACTAGCTAACATGGCAATGCGTTGCTAATGCTATGTTTTTGGGATTATGCGAGCTGTATATTATCAGGTGACAGGTAGGCAATTTACTACCTGCGGTAGGTCGCGGACCCCGCGTGGTGCATACGTAAATGTATAATTTACCTCTAAAGTATCAAAAAATGCAAAAAGTTGGACCACTGAAACCGTGGTTCGAACTCGATACATTCTGTACTAAAATACGCAGGCTTATCATATTAATAATAATTATTATTATTATTAAAACCTATAGCAACCGTTTATAAAAAAAATAAAATAATAATAGTAATAGTAATCTCAAAATCCCTTTTTGAGAACTTCCCCGGGTTTGACCTCTTGTTTACCCTTTTTGGCGACAAATCTCTGCACCAAATTTGATCGAAATGAAATTCGATTTATACGGATGAACGGCTTAGGAATGCATAAAGGACACTACAAGTAGTCGGGTACAAACATGTCTTGTCTTTTATTTATAAATAGATTATAGATACATTAATAAATAGATATACCGTATACATGACGTGACGACGGAAACTACATAATCGTACTTGTATATTATATTGTATAGCAACTACCTATCATAATATATACGTATGTCGAAAACACCGCACTGACTGCGGTTCGAACACTGAAAACGGTTCCGCAGGGAGGATTGTTATAATTATAATATATCGTACGTGTGGAGAATTTCACTCCTCCCCAGCACAACCGACCTCTATCGCCAAGGCTGAATGAACTCCATTCTCGTGGTTTTTGCAAACCATGCACAGCTCTACTGGCGAAATAATTAAATATTTTTCGACCGACGACGGCCTGCGTACAAATGTATAATGAATAATCATGAATATGGAGTGTTTTTATTTTTTTTCACGTCTGTTTGAAAATAAACGTTAGCCAGTCCGGATGATGATTAACTAAAGCTAACCGAGCGCTCAGACGTAAACACCGCATTTAGGATTTATTTAATATTTAGTTGTGTGCGTATATTGAAGGTAGTATAAAATTGTTTTACCACAGATAGGAACCAGAGTTTTTTTTTACTTTTTCCGTACCAAACATGCAGCACTCAGGTCATGCTGTGCACCTCCAATGAGACCACGCACTATTATTAGACTGTTACTAACAGTTAGATTTCTATTACAAAGACTGAGATGTTTTAGTAGAATATGAATTAAATAATGAAATCACATAATATAATATCAGATACGATATACGCATATTAGGACTATTGAATTTAGTGAATAGTCAGTAAAATCACCGTATTCTCTTCATATTTCGGTTCAATGCAATAATTTGTTAGTCTATATTATATAATATTTTAAATACGAATGAATTTTCAGATTTTTGTAAGCCTTTCAAAAATAATTTTCAATACATAATTAATAATTATATTTGAATGGTATTTTTTGCTTTTATATATGTATATATATATATATATTATATAGGTATATATACATTAGGTTCCCTCCACACATCGATATTTGTATATACTTGCATACTATTATTACTAATTGTATTAAAACAACGTTCTGTTTTTTAACCATAGAAAAATTATTTTGTAACTTAAAGTAATATTAAAACATTCAGAAAAATAATAGTATTCATCATAAGATCAATTACCAGTAAGTTGTTGAGATACTAATTAGAATAATATGACTATGGTTCGAAGAGATTTTTGCATTTAAAATATAAACGATGATTAATAGTATGATTAAACTTAATTATTTGATTAAAAAATATCTAAGAAAATGTGTAAAATAAAAATGTATTTCTTTATTATACAATATACATATATAATATTTCTCTTCAGAATTCCCAAATGTTTTCATAATTTAATAAATTAACCAACTACACTTATTAACATCGCAATATTCATTAGTTATTCCATTTTTTTTAAACCTTAAGTTGTTATTATTTAATTTTATCCAGAAATAGATATTGTAATAAATTTAGTTTTAGTTCATCATAAAATATCTCAACTACTTAACCTATTAAATAAATAACAGCAACATTATAATGACATCTAACAAAAAAAAATCTTTAATATTATTTACATGTTCAGAAAAGAAAAACTCTAAACGTTGAATTTTAAGTTACAGAAATTAAAAGTAAAACGTGTGCAGAATAGAATCAAAATATATTTTTTTCGTTATTCATGTCTATATTTACAAGTATTTTAGCCGGTACTAAATCATGTGATATTAATAAATATCAAATGTTCTATGGTATGTAAAATAATGGTTCAGACGTAAATAAATCATACACAAATTATTATGAAAAATATTCTTTGAATAAATAATTTATAAAATATATTGTATTTAGATTTGCAAGTTGATCCTCAAAACCCACGCTTATGGTCATATCAAATTCCACATTTCCACGTATCATGTGATTTCCCTTGCGAATTTTAAAGAAACAAATTCTCTAGTAAGGATTCAGTAGGTATAGATTCAGCATTTACCTTAATTTAAGGCTTTGGCTTACTCGAGTCCCTGATGCGACAAATTTTACCAGCAGGTTCTGTTTTTCATAAAACCTATCCCGTCCTTATCTCAGGGGATGGTAACTGAGGACAGTAGGCTTACAGGTATCCAAATACATCATGGAACATATCATAACATAGGTACCATAGGTATTGTAACTATGTGAGGCATTCAGTTTTATTTTATATATTTAACTAATTAATTACAAAATCATATAAAATGTGGCCATCTTGTATAATAATTGTTATGATCACCGTATACTACAACTAATTTTTGTGAATTTTTTTAATAACGCTTTTTTTTCAAATTTATTCCGGTAAAAACGGTAAGATACAAAATTCCAAAATAAATTAGACTAACCTATAAAAAAATGTGTCCAATTGTATATTTCTCAAATATATTTTATTATCATCATACGACATAAAATATTAACATAATATCATATTTAATTTTGACCCAATCAATAAAAATAATAAAATATGCAATATTACAACACGCATAATATAGGTACATAATATCAGCACACGGTAAAAATATGAGATCGAATATTGATGTTCTACAAAATGATACAAGTTAAATAGCATCAAATAACTATATTGTATCTACTATTTGTACTAAATAAATTATATGAAGTTGTATTTGGTACTTTATAACTATAAATATTTACTTTATAATTATTTTCACGATTATAAATCAAGACATTTGGTATGGTAATTTTGGCATATTACCACAGTAAGTCATTGCAAGTTTCCTCACCACCTTTGCTCATTATACGACATGTCTATGTCATGTTTAATGTCGCATGTCAAAAGAGCTGCAAGAGTCGCGTGTTTTTGTTGTGGTGTCCCCGTGTAGACCTAATCCACATAGAAGATAATGAGAATGAACAGCTGGCCAACGATATTGGGAAAGGCCATTAGAGATTCAGTTATTATGTTATATATATTTTTTAACCAATATAATAATGCAAGTTGAAATAAAGATTTAATAATGTATCTTTTCGCTGACTGAAATTAGCCCAATATCATCTGTGCCGTGTTAAACTCATGACATTTAGAAACAGCAATGCATCGGAAGAATCGTGTCCTATGATATATTCTTGTAGGTATCTTGAACGATGATTCACTAATAATTAAATAAGAAAACATAAAAATGATTTTAGATACATCAAAAAAATAATAATGAATCGATATGAGATTATAGGAAAAAAAAATAGAACTTAATATGACTTTGTACATGATTTCAATAACTGAGAGTCACAAAACACTTTATAAATACGTTTTATAATATTATGCGTTTGTGAGATTGACAATACATAAAACTTAGTTATTATTATTTGACTTTCATTCGATAAGCAATATTATAAGATAACGTGAGTATGGTGCCTTTAAGATCCATTGAAATATTGAGTTGTGAATATCATACAATGTATCTACTACAGTCGAGTGTAAAAATACAATAAAAGATAATAATATTATGTGTATGAGCAGATTGTTATTTTACCAAAATATATTTTTACCGTGTATTAAAGACGATAATATTTTTAATATTTCAATGATAATTGATAACAAAAATATTTTCTTATATAATATTTAGTAAATTTACAGATGGTAATAGGACCTGAAAAATATTAAGCTACGTATGACAAAAATGATAAAAATAATATGATCAATAAATAATTTGAGAAATATACTTATATCAAGAAATTCCCAAAAATAATATTTAAAAATAAATTATTACGTTCTAAATTAATTTACTCAAAAAAATATTGATATTTAAAAAAGTTCTAGAAAATAAACTACTGTACTTAGATAATAAAATGTTTTTACCATAAAAATAAATTTTTCTTATAATCAAAATTCAGATTTACAAATTGGCTAGAACTTCCTGTAACACTATGCTTGGTAAATGCATACGTAATATTATGTATTTATTATTTATACATTTTATATATTTATATTTAATATACTTTTTTTATCCAACGGTTTACATTTAAAAAAAATAAAACGTCGAAACCCCTTCAAAACCTTACCATAGTTGAAAGTGATTCAAAAACTTTACGTACAATTAATTCATGCGGTTATTTTGGGCAATGTAACCTTTTTTGAATTTCCTTTTCAAATATCCGGACCCTTTCAAAAAAATGTCAAGCATACCTTTGAATCCTTTATTGCTTGGTAACTTTTTACAGAGTCGATCGGACCACAGTGTACTTCACAAGTTTTGCATTGAATATATACAATGTATTATTAATAACGCTTCAGGGGCCATGATTGTGTAGCGTATCGGCGAGTCGCTAAACAATATTTTATCGTGATCCAACTCCGACTAGCGCGTTTCAATTAAATCCGTTGAACCGTTTCTAAATTAACGACATTCGAAAAACGGCGTGTCGTTGAATCAGTGAAAACTCATCGATTTATGCATGCTAAACTTTTAACCAGGATTTCTATTGTGAGATTATTATAAGGGCAACTTAAAAAAAAAAAAAAAAAACAAAACAAAAAATAGTTCATTGTTATCTATACGATTTGCATTTAAAACGACAGGATCTATAAAACTTTAATTCGGATAACGTACCTACTGATTGTCCTTAATTAAAATATTTATAATTCTCAGTATTAACTTAATTAATTGTCTTTAAATATAACCGAATCGTACTTGAGAGTTGAAACATCGGAACATCATTCGCGTTACTTAACGATCCTGCTTAGCTCACTTAAGCAATTTATTATTCTGCTTATTATCCTTTAATATCTCATTTAAATAAATATCTTTTTCGTCAGAATTGAGACAGACAACGGCGTAAAATTATTAATATCTTTTATTATAACTACGAAACATTAAAATTGGAAGTTTCCTGAAATTTCAAAATTAAGTAGAAATAAAATTCACTATTAACGCGTATTAAATCGTATTGTAATGTACTTAAAATCTAATTAACTCTGAATAACGTTTAAACATTTTAAGTGCGATTTACGTTTATTAAACTTTCAAAAATTCATTTTTAATACTTATATTTTGAAAATCTCTAGAAGTTAGAAATTATTCATGAATCATTAAAATAAATCATAAAAACACTCACTTTGTTTATAATATTTTATTTTATTATATTTAGATAGGAAGGTACCAGAAATGAAATGTAATATTACTCGCAGCTATATACATGTTATAATATTTTGAACTCACCTACGCAGATACCCTCGACAAAGTGATATGCATGGATATTATTTATTTTAATTAACGTGTTTTCCAAGTTGAAAAAATATTAAAATCTCATAAAAATTTATAAATTATTTAAATATAATATTCCTATCAACACAAAATCAATTTACCTAGCTTGGTTTGGAGTGTAATATTACATAATATAATATTGATGAAATTATCTTTAACTTACTAAAACATTGTGTACCTATTTATAGAAAGTATTACATTTAGTGCACCGCAACATTGTCAAAAATATTAAATTTCAATAAATCGTCTGTCTAATAGTATCTGATCTGATCCAGCCCACTCTACTTCACAACAAATGGCTATAGGGTTCACATTGCATTCAAAATAACCTATGACGTAATCTCAAAATATATCCTTAAATTAAATTACACGTATAGAGTTCATTAAATCGTTATCGTACGATATCCTATCCTAATACGCATTAATTTTGATACGTTAACTTGCCATGGAATTAAACTGAAAAATAAATAAAACTTAATTTATGCAATATAATTTAACGTAGTTACTCGCTAAAACCCGAATTTACCTTCGGGTATACAAAAATCTATATGGTAATATCCTAAAAATGTACGAACAATAGAACTCTAAAAGTCAACATAAGGTCAATGTAATTTCACGTAAGGTGAAATAAAACTAAGTGCTATTTTTAACAACACCGGCGTTATTAATAGCTGGAGCCATTCTACTATTCCACTGTTGTTAGTTGTAAAATTAATAAAACTCCTGGAGTAACATTTAGCTGAAGGGTTGACACATTACTGAGGATTTAATTTCTTTCAAAAGATTTCTGATGTATTAAAATTCAACTCACAGCTGCTAAACACAAGCTTTTATTACTCTCAAACATGAACTATAATATAGCCGACCGCGGCCCTCACTCCTTAGGATTTATACAAATATAATATGAGCATTATTTTGTAGTATTAAGCACATTAAATATAATATGCTTAAAGATGATATATGATGCTACGATTTATTGTTAATACAAAATAATATGTTAAATATCAAAGTAACAAGCGACGATTAAATTATATTTATTATTTATGTTTATGTACAATTAATCATAATATGATAATATAGTACCTAAATTAAACATGCAATTATTTTAATGTATATAATAATATAAACTAAATTGGAATATAAGATACAGATATTATGTATAAGTGTTCGACTATCCATTGAAGAATGCACAAGTAAATATTACTCACTGCTAGGTAATAATATTTGTTGAGACGGTGAATTATCTTTTAAATATCTCTACAAAATACAAATAGTTTTAAAATAAAAATTACTCAATCAAAGATATAAAAGCAATTAAGAGTTTGATTTGGTGGGTTTAAGGGTTTTGGAGAAAATTTGGAAAATTCTGTATTACGTATTTATATTATACTCAGTGAAATTAATATTATAAAATGAACGTGACATGGATATGAAATAAGTTATAATCTTTCAATAATTATACAATAACTGTTAGTAGTATATAAATTTAAACCAGAAAACTATTATATTAAATACAACTAATTTATTGTGCGAAATATTAACATAATACTGTACAACATATTGTACAGTTGAAAATTAATATTGATTAGCATTTGTAGCTATTAATTAAATTTATTTAAAAATTACCTATAATTTATTATATTTTTACAAAAAACCCATTAAATATTATATTATACATAACACCTATTAATCAAAATGTGTGTGTTCGTAAAATATATTAGTAAATCATATTATTGTATTATATTTGTTTTGAAGATTTTTCTAAATATTTTATTAAATATAAGTTATATTTAAAAACTCCAGTATGTAACTTTTTCTGAGCCTATTGTGGTTTAAAGTACAAATGTTATAAAAAAAACATTTTTTGAAAAAATAAAAATAAAGCTTATCGTTATAGCACCCATTTTATAGAACCTAATAACAGATTATAGATTTCATTGTTAGTGGTTTTTAGAATTAAATTCTTTGCAGAAAAATAAAACTGAAAAAACACTTCCAAAATAAAACCAGTAAAGGTCATTGTCTTTACGAGTTGACCTCATTCTTTCACACTAATCAACAAATAAAATAATTCTTTGACCAATGAAAATCACGTCCAAGATTAGATTCTATGTGTATATAAATGACCACGAAACACGCAATAGTTCGAGGGATGGTAAAATGGTGGGAAAATCTTTTAACTATCTTTCTTTCTTACTTTTTGTAGGGTTTTACACGCGAACACATTCCACTTCTTCGGGGCTCCCATTGTAGCATCTGTCAATCATAAAGAACATAAAACGACTATGTGCACACACAAAAAGATAAATTTATGTCAATAGTCATCAGAATATTTATTTTCGTTTGTATCACATTGTATCATGTCATATTTTGATTTCTAAAGGAAAAATACGTTTTCAACAGTTGCCGTACTGCAGTTGTAAGCACACCATCCATGTTCAAAAAAAAAAAATTTGTATCGAATAATCAAAATATTTACTTACTTATGTTTTAACTTAGTGTATTGTGTAATACTATAATATTATGGGTTGACGAAAAAGAAAAAGAAAAATGTTTTGACCATAAACCATAATTTTTTTATTTGGAACTCATTAGACATAATCATTTACAAACTTTGAGTTCAAACTTTTTTATGAATGGGGTACTGCAATAATTGTACTTAATTTCAATGAATGTTTCATATTGATAAACGAAACAGTAAGTAGATGTTTATTTTTTACAACGGATTTGCGTTAACCTTGGAACAAATACTAATTTCGCCCTTAAACCATATTATACATTATTATAATATTATATTATATTTATCATTATTTATTTATATTATTTATACATATTTCTAAATATTTTAATATGCACTAAAATTGGGTCTCACCAAACTTCGTCCTCACCGCCACGGGTTTACTAAAATACAGTTTTGACAATTTAAACAAATATTGATTAAAAAAAAAACAAATTATCATATTTGCAAGCTTGTAACACCTGCTGAAAGTGGCAACACTGTAGATTTTGAATCGGACGAGAAATACTGATTATTGAGACCTTAGATCATATACAATGGATGGAGCTACTTTAATCATTTGCTGTGTCCAACATAACCCCCCTCTTATTAGTTATTTTATAGTGATTGTTGGCGAAACGCATGCGTAATAACTCGTTGTACCTTGAAATCAAATGGGTGGTGGGGATGGAATGTAAAGCGGCATGAGCGCAACGCATGCGCAATAACTCGTTGTACCTTAAAATTAAATGGGCAGTGGACACAGCTCGGTATACGAGAAATACACACATTGCTCCATCTATTGTATATGATCTAAGATTGAGACCCAGAAAGGGGTATTGGCTGAAAATTATTGTATTGAGACCCAACAATGGGTCTCAAAAACCAACTTATGGTAATATGTTGAAACTCAAAATTGGGTCTCATAGCGGTTAGCCATATTTTGTGAAAAATGCCGGGGCGCTCAACGTGTTAAGTTTTTAGCATTAAAATATTTGACTGAAGATTTATCAAAGCCTGAATGTGTATAGGATTATATACTGTTCAATAATACCAGGGTTCATGATGAATTGTTAATATTTTTTTCAAATTGTATCTATACTTACTTGTCAACATAAATATTATTTTATAAAAATTGTAAATGTTGAATATGAAGCTACAGTTGTCTGTTGAATAATGCAAGACTATATAGTTATTATAGTATGTAATAATATTATGTATTAAATATTTAAAATGAACAGTAGCTATGACTGCATAACTGGTTTTTGTTTTAATTATAGAAACATGGAAATTATCTATACTGTTGTATAAAATAAATATCTAATTTTGTCTTAAAAAATGTGACGCATCGAGAAAACGAGAACTTTGAATTGTCATAATAATTTTAAAACAATGTCCTTCTTTAGTGTGTTCGTTCAATGTGTACTGTTATGTGATTTCTATCATTCTTATAGCTTAACTTTCTCGGAAGGGGCATCATACTTCTTTCATGTTATATTTGCATTTAGAGCGTATAATTTTTCCATAACAAGCTCGCATTTCTCTTCGCAAGGCATTTTTTTCAGTACCACTTTTATTACCATCCCTCGGGTTCACCGGATGATATTACGTTTTTATTTTTGTTAATAAAAGTGAAAAAATCTGAAACAGAATGTCACAATCACAACTTTTGTTATTTGTGTCCATGGATAGAAATGAACCAGAAATGTGACAGACAGACGCTTTAAACCATTTCCATTTCCATTTTATTTTTTTATTGTTCATTTTTTTTACGGTATACTTAGATTATTTTTTCACGATAAGACCTCCTGCTTTAGATACAGAATGCAATAAAGAACGACCACGTATTAATAACGGCTTAAATTAAAATTTCAATGTTGAGACACGCGGGTGCTCCTGAAGGTACCTACCATCACAGTATTATATGTTTAGGAGATAAATAGTCCAATTAAATAGAAATAGACATTCCTGTTTTTCACAACGGTGGCGGATTAAAGAACCGTATTTTCATACTACTAAAATTTAAATATACTTTTTTTTTGAAGAACGTTATATTTTAATAAATTGTACATAATATTTATTACAAAGTTTTCACAACGCATAAAAATGTAATCTATTTGTTTGGGTTTATTTAATTTTAGCACTCATAACATTTATCTTTTCACTGCATGATATTAATACTAGCGTGTATGCCGTATTTTAATAAAAAGAGAATCTCGTTATTTTTTCATTTAACTCAACTAAATTAGTAGGTAGACGTATTATTAATATTACAGTTGCATAAGATAAAAAAGACCGTAACCCTCAAAAATTAAATAAAAAATTTAACTCTCATTCTTTAGTATAAAGTAATGCTATTAATCTATTTTATGTAATAATATATTATAAAACTGTTATAGTTTGTTTTATTTACATTTTTTTAAGTTATACATCAAACAAACGACACACATATTAATAGATTGTTAATCTTTATTTCTTTTTTATTTAATTTACACAAAATGATTGAACTTACATGTTTGACCATTAAGTTGTGGAAATGTCAATGTATAATAGCACACGAAATGTATAAGTATTTGGCAGATAAATGCAAATCATTCAACTGAAAAAGAGTAGGTACCTGTACTGGAACGGCGCAAAAAGATATATGTAGTTTGACTGAAACGAATGAAATAAAGAAGGATAAAAAAGATTTACTCATATCGCTGTGTTTAATATATTGTCCAATTTTACATGGACAACCTCAAATGCATTCGACTGCTTGAAGGTGAAACCGGAGTATGCTATTGGTTGAACTTTACAAAGTCGACGTTGATATTCATGTACGGGTACCTACCTATGTAAAGTGATATTGGGGCTGTTTTGCGATCCCTTTTCGTAGGATGAATATCCGGTAATAACTTCCACTGAACAACTCTATTGCTGCTAGTATGGCAACTATACGATATTCAAACGGAACACAAAAGATGGTTTGCAGTCTCGATTTTGATATCAAGTTTAAACGTGTAGGGGGAGAGGATGCTACCCTATAGTGCTTAATACCACTTGGCTGTTGTACGTAACCAAATTAATTATAGTATCTTGTCGTCTTATGTACCTATTACGCGTTCGTTCGGGGCGTTACTATGCACAATAATTAACGAAAATATTTTGGCATAAAATTGTATGATAAATATTAATAGTGCAAAGTATAATATGAACGTCTCATAAAACAGTTAAAAAAATTGTTTTATTCATTTTTCAAAATGTATAGAGGTAATATTTGTTCCTGAGAAATTAATTTTTACATTCATAAGCTAGTTATGTTGCCCCTCAATAAACAAACATTTTATTTCTTTTGTGTTTCTGTGTTTTTAATGAATACTTATAAGGTATATTTTACTAGAACGAGAGAATAAAAAAATACAACGTATTATATTTCAAATGGTTGTTTACTTTTAATATTTGAACAAAAATAAATAATAACATGACCTTATTCAAAAATGCATTTTTAAATATTTGTATGTGCCTATAAAGTCCTTTACAAATAATTGAAGTAAAAAACATATTTTTTCGTTGAATTATATTTTTATTTTTTACTCAGATATATAATATGAATTGATTTTATATGCATGATAATATAAGACTATTATAATAAACATACATTTGAATTTTCACATCAAATGTTCAAAATTAATTAATATGCACCTATGTTATTATGTGTTAAGGCTATTTCATAAAAAACACATTTGTTGATGAATGCAAAAATGCATATTGATAATAACAATAATAATTAATTTCTGATTACTTTTGTCATTAAAATGAAATAACGTAATTATTTTTCATTTGAATGCAAAACGATTTGTAGTTTAAAAATGATCCATCATTGAACTTCAATAATGAATATTTGTATCTAGAAAATATCATCTCTCTATCAAGTCTAAGTATTTATAGAAATTTATTTATACGAGTGCTCAAAAAGTTGACTTCATACAATATTTAATAATAAATGGTTTACATTTTAAGTGACATACTCGACAACATAAAATGTCAGTTTTCCTACTTATGAAATTTACACGTACTCGTATATCAATCAGACCATGTTATATTACGATTTATTTAATACGTTTTATTTTTTCTTTTGTACTATCAATTTTATATAAACGTGCAAAAGACTTAACATCCAATTGGTTTTTGACTTTGACGCACATACAAAACATCAAACGAAAATCGTACAAATACATTTTCTCAGAAAGTGGCGTTATTAAAATAAATCGCTTAAAAACAAAATTGTACTATATAAAGTCTTCGAAATAAAAAATCTCCTCGAATCATATTAAATAAAATATATTATTAGGTTTATTTTATTTTAGAATTAAAAATTTGAATTTTTGATTTTCAAACATTTCATTGTTGGTACATTGTGTTTTATATATCTACTATTTATATTCTAAGAGACTTAATAGTTGATCTTAGACTAATAAATATTGTTGTAAGAGAAAAAACTTTCTAGCAAGTAATTATTTTAAGTTCTTTCTTATATAAAATAAACTAACTGAAAATCTGAAAATAAGTACAATAAATTTAAAAAACAGTAATAAAAACAATTTAATTAGAACAAATCACCATAGAAGTTTTTTTGAGAATTTTCATTAACAATCTTACAACATTTTTTTTTACTAAAAATATCTTATGAACTCCCTCAAAATAGTTATACGTGTTTTACTTTCCTTGTTATAAAAAATAATTATTATTTTTTAATCTTTAAAAGGACTGTGTTTAGTAACTGAGTTCAAAAATTTTAAACTTTAAGGGGTTGGGAAGAGGGGGGGAGGGTAAAAGTGTAAGGACAATTATATATGTATGGTAAAATTTACTTCTAAATTGGTATTAATCTTCTTCAATACAATTAATAAAACATATATTTGGTGTTTTTCAAAATTAAATTCCTAAGGGGATGAAAAGGATGATAACATTTTAATGTTAAGTTACAATTTTAGCTAGGTATCAATATTCTAATTTTTTTTTTTTAATTCTTAATTTGTGTAGTTTGGCATATTTTAATTGTTTATTTGTTTTTATAACAACCTTTTCATCTATATATTTTAATTTGGGTACCTACTACTTAATTACTCATCATAACAAAACTAATTATATGTGAGTGAAGCCGTGAGAAATAGCTAGCATTATAGTAATGATTTATATGTCAAAACATCATTCAATATCTACATAATTTGTAGATTTTATTCATATTTATTTTAAATACAATAGATGTATATTTTATATTTTGTTAATAATTTGATTAAATAATATAGGATTAACTGAAGAAAATTAATTCTCTTTTATGTACTTTCATAATTAAATTATCATATACCTACCTGATGAAGGGTATATAAATATTTTATATTCATATACCTTCCACATTTTTATGTTCAGAATAGTTTCCATGTTTTTTTATGGAAGAAATTTAAATATAATATAAATAATAATACTGAAAGAATATCATCTCGTTAAGTTATTAAAAATACAAGACTTTAAATATTGATGAGTGAAAAAACAAATTTTTACAAAAGTTAAATCAAGAGTACCTCATTCTAGTATACATACAATGAGAACAGAAAAAAATATTACTCATATTTAAGTTTATATTGTTACATCCGGAAATTGATTGTAAACAATTATTTATATTATTGTTTTGACAGTGTACAATAAAATTATTCATCCGTCAAGGGATTTTCAATAATAATATTTTTAATTTACATGAAACTAATTTTATTTTTATGGAATTGATGAACCGTGATTATTACAATTTATTATTGTTAAGCAATTAGCATAACAATGTACTTTCAACACACTTGTTAAGAAAAAATGATAATAGAAATTATTAATATTATATTTTTTTATTGACCATTGGGCACCACAAGAAATCGGTCGTTATTGTAACAAAAAAAATTATTGTTAAATTACATTAATATCTTAGATAACATTTTGTTGTCATATTGTGTAATTTTTAACAATAGGTAGGCAAAGTTTTTATTTTCAACAGTGATAATTTAATTACTTTTAGGTATATTAAAATGTATTTTTACAATAAATTATAGGCAGGTGAGATACTGAAACATTCATACTAATAAATAATTATTAAATATGTAAATGTCAGTGTTTACTCAAGATTTTTCTAATATAAATGTACTAATTTAGCTTTATTTAATTTATATAGCTTATGAATAACATAATACATTCAATTTATACATTTCATAATGATATGTCTTAGAGCATGATTACGTATATCGTTAACTATTACTTATTTGGAAAATAGAATTAAGATTAAAATTTAACTCTTAAAAACAGGACGGGAGGAACAAATCAAATGCTGTAATTTTTTTTTATATACGTTTAGAATTGTATGTGAAGTTTTACGACCGATCGAATGGTACTGTCGTTTTTTTACTTTAAAACACGATGAGGCACAAGTTGTTTCTTAAGTTTACTTTTTTCACATTAATTTAGTAATTTAGTATTCTTACGTCATTTTTCTCTTATACCTATCTATTACAACATCCTACCCACATACGAAAAACTTATACAATTATAAAATAAACAGATAAAAAAAACAGTTTGAGTTAACAAAAAAATAATAATTTTAGAAGATTTTTGTGTCTACTGAAAACCAACAAAAATTAAATTGACAAGTACCTCTTTACATAAAAAACCGTTTAACTGTAAAATAGTTACTACTGTTCAGTTTACCCGAAAACGCAATAAATTCGTAGGTTTTTTGTTAACATGTCCGTATAATATAATAATAATTTGTAAACATATAATTATAATAATATGATATTATCGTTTTGGATTTCCATCTACACACGTCGTCGTTCGTATTATGTTTGTAACGGATGGCCGACATTGGCACACAATGTACCAAACCTAAAGCGTTTGTGAACGAAACATGTATTATTGACCCACGATTGGGTGGGTATGAATGTATGGTTGTAAATTCACGCATGTTAAATGAAGCCTATAGAGAAATTATTTTACTGAGACTATTACACTTAATAACTAGAGTGCATCCATTAGAACACGATGCCAGTCGGTCGCGTTATTGTTTTCATCTTTATTTTTTCATTTATTATTTTCCATCCAAACTGCTGCTATTATAATGCTGTGTTCTACCCCTTGATAAATATAAACGCATAAATAATAAAAGAAGGGAAAAATCAGCAACGAAAACACCGGATGATCGAAGTTTGTCGAGGTAAATGCGCGAGTACATCCGGCCGACAATGGATAGGTGCGCCGCTCTGCCCGCTGCCTACCTCGATCGAAAAGTATAATACTATAATATATAATATAATATGTACAGTAAAAAATTATAATAATAATAATAAAATGCTACTGAGGGTTCTTTTAATGTGTGAACAAAAACTGGGAAATGCGCGTAAGATATTATACCCTATCTTTTTTTCTGGCCCAACAAGAGCGAAAGGATAAAATGTAATTTAAAAAAGTTAACTAATTGAGTTTTTAATTAATTTGAAAAACGTGGGAAACGTCCGTATCCTTTACCGTGTCCGGACGATGGTCTGGTTCAGTTAAAGGATCGGTCCTCTAATCCGGAAGTCGGAAACGCGGTGCTTTACATTATACTCCGTGGTGCTAGAGTATAAGTATGGTTTTGCGTTTATTTGATTAACAGGTATAATAATGTAATAGGTAGCTCCTGTGAACAAAACATATTTTTCCTGACGTGAAAAACACCTTAATTTAACGCGCCCCGCAATGGTGGTATGGTGGAAATTTGATTTACGAAACACTGCAGCAATAACATTGTACTCGCTTCGTTCGTATAAACAGTGAATAGTGAATGTTGATTAAAAAAATAACTTAGCATACTTATTTGTTTTTTACAGTTATTATATTATAAACATGTCAATTTACATTATAATTTGTTTACATTAATTATTGCGTTCTATGCAACACACCTCGACAAATTGTTAATTTTCGATCGGGTCCATATAATGTCAATACTCGCACGTAACTGATATTTAATATTTTAGTCTCATTTCAATAAAGTACGTTTTGTATTAATTTAGTAGACGACAATATCTAATTATTATTACTATGCGGTAGTTGATTGGTTAAGTACACCCATAGTATTATATTTTATTCATGCTTCGATCACTATACTAACTGATGACAATAGGTCCGTGTTAACGGATCACAGTTTCTACGTATAATAATTGATGTGAACAAGTTCTACATCAGTTGATTTTGAGTGTTAAACCGGGTTTTTGGATAATGTACGTCAGTTGATAATAATTCTCATTGACAAATTATCGGTGACACGCCAACTGCAATAATTAATCATTGTCCGATAGCAGCGTGAGTCCAGCGTGTGTAATAACCATAATACCTATAACTAAAACATAATACATGCAATTATCATTTAAAAATTTATCTCGGATGTTCAGGACTCTGTATACCCTCTACCGTTTGGTAACAAACGGCGTGGTTAATCGGTGTTTAAAAGACGAATTGTAGGTTAACAGATTATTAGGCACACATATATTATTAACGCGACATTGTGTTTGAAGTGTCGGAAATGGCTGTTTGTGGCAAACCGAATTGTCTTACCGTCGTGCTTCCGGGACAAACCGCATCGATATCAAATCGCAAATTAAACATCATAGTCTACGAAGTGTTTGAAATTAAATTATAATGATATTGTGATCTAAAAATCGAACGAGATCGACCATTGGTTGAATAATTGCTGGTGTATAGACACTCTTCAATAGTAGACGGAATTCTCGGAAAGTCTTTTTTCAACATAACATTTATTTTTTAAGTAAAAAATGAAATATTTATCTCGATAATGTATCTAAAAAACATAATAAAAATATAAAATAGAGTGTTTGTCTTCGTACATTTTGTATAATATAATATAATATTATATTTTAGATTTTGAGTGGAGTGAGGAAGCTAGTAGTTTTACAATGGTGTTTATTTTTTTTTTATATCCTGTATACAAAATTTCTACTAGAAGGAGGTACTTTGATTTCAACATACTTTATCTTTTAGCAAATTAAATCAAGATGGTACTTTAGAGAGGTCATTTTTTGATTTTCTCAATAGTTATTTAATGCCACGGGAAAAACTACTGACAAATTACGAAAAACCGCTTAAAATGGGATTTTAATTTCTAACGCTTTGTTTATCACCGTAGCAACGAATAAAAAATAAAATTAATTTAACTTAAAGGCTATAATAAATAATAAAAATTTAAAAAATCTAGACTGATAAACCGTCTCCGCTCAGAATCGTTTTTCTTATACTATGATATTATATCATTTAATTCAAGTTTAATACAATCCATTATACATTGACTCACTTGTAACCTACTGTACAGCAGAGCGACATCCACTAACCCGCTTTTTTTTATTGATTAATATGTTTAATAGGCATGCAGTAAGTAGTATTGATATGTTTAATAGGCCTGTTAATAGTATGTAACAATAAATAAAATATGGAAATTGTTATATTATTCATTGACACGACCAAGGTTCAACATTATGTAGGTAAATAATAATCATCCTATTTTATCTACTCTCGATAATTTGATACAAAAATGGCTGTTCCATAAATTATCTAATTACTATAAATAAATAAATGTCAGTGTATATACTTTTTTTTTTTGAAAAAAAGAATACTAATGTTTTTTAACATTAGTCTCACAACTTTTAAAACTACAGCCTAAAATATGAAATAAAATTCATTTTTCGGATGGTTAATTAATTTTAAATTAAGCTCCTATACCATTCTGTACTTTTGTGCATTTTTCATCAATGTCTAAGACTTGAAAGAAATGAAAAGCCAGACATTTTTTGTTTTGTTTTATGGCCATGTTAAATTGTTTTACTATTAAATATTATACTATAATTATTCAAATTAATAAAAAATATATTTATAAATCATTTTAGCGAAACTAAAGTACTTATCAGTAGTTATCAAGTGTCCAGTATTATTTTCAACTTTATTTTTATTATTGTCAGTTATCATGTTTGTTTTATTTTTTCATAAATTTGATATTTTGACAACTTTGTAAAAACTTACTTGAAATATAAGGAATGATGTGGTCCGAATGTTTGTAAATACGAGACATGAATGCATCTCATATCAACTAATTTAGTTGAAGGAATGAATTTGCAAACTTTTTTATTTAAACAATCGATATTTTCGTAATCGTCTATCCATAACAGTGAAACAGTTACCATTAGGGGGTTGATAACAGACGTATCCTTTGGATTCCTCCCTTCCACCACACACATATTTATAAACATTGTAGCTGAAACTTTTCAATTCATAGTCAAATATTGGAATAATTTGTTTTTTATTTTACCGATAGCATTGCTGTTATAATAATTATTTATATCATTGTTATGTAACAACAAAGTATAAAAATATAAAAATAATTTATTAACTACAACCATGTATATACCTATTTTAGCTTATAAATACATAATAAGGGTTTTATTAACAATATTTTTGGCTTCAATGTGGTTTGTACAGTTTTGTTACTGTAAATTACTTTTTCGTTTTTACTACGTTTCAATGAATAGTTTCGTTGTTTGTTATAAATTATGCGAATACGATTCTGTCGATACTCAATTCAATGTGCTTTTTATTACTTTTAGGTTGATATTTTATTTATGAGGTTATTATGTGTTGTATTGATTTTTGGTTGTTCTAAAATGTCGCAATATTATTTATTTAGTTTTTTTTTAGAAAAAGCGTTTATTGATTAGTATTTATTTACAATCTAAACATTTGTACAATAATTAAATATGATATGAGTATTATGACAAAAGTACTGCGATAAAACGTACAGGAAGACTTTCTACGGAGACACTTTTAAACGATTTATTATGTACATTTAAGTCTTACATACTTAGAAGGTCTCTGCATCAGCTACGTTTGAGACAATCTAGTCGTATTTTTCAAATTATTTATAAATTTCTTTACTTAAATAAATCGTTAAATTTCGCATGTTATAATCAATAATTAGTATCCATAACAACTAAAAGGTTATACACTGTAAAGTTCTTCTTCTAAAATAAAAACTTGGAAATAGTATAATGTTACTTACTAAAGTATCACAAGCAACAAATGTTTTTGTTTGTAAAGAAATATTTAAATTTAAAGGAATTTTAAAAATCAAATAATAAATAATAATACCTATTAAAAGTATTATTATTATAATTAAATTCTATATTAAAATTAAAATGTATACTGATATAGTAATATCTGATAATTTTCCAAGCCATAAAATTGAATTTGAATGATCATCACACAATTATTTGGTATATAAAAACGAGGCTGTAACGCTGTACAGCCAAAAGTCGCAGACGACCAGAATGTCGTGCCAGGCTTCATAAATTTGAAATTAAAAACATAAACAATAGGTGGGCTATTTAGGGGTACTTTTTTCGAAAATGTTTTCGAAAATCGACTGAAATATATCAGCTACCTATCGTTATATTATAACAACTTGACGCAAGTAGAGACGCGCGTGTGACGTCAAAATCATGTGCGTGTAATCTATACGACTGATAACTATCAATGTAGGTACCTGGTACATACGCATATCATTTGCTTAGTTTGAAATTATCGTAACTCCATTTTATTGATTTTGGGATTATTTGTGATTAAGCTGAAGAAAATAAAACGCATCGTATAATTAAGACATCACTCCAATTTTAAAATTCTATTCTACACGAAATTGATGATTTGAAATCGTCTTATCTCCGATATAATGATTTTAAAACCTAGAAAAAGTCGTAATTCCATAATATCATCATTGTGATAAATGGTGGAGATACGACCTTTGCACGTCAGGGAATTAGGCCGACGAAACAGCTCCTGTAAATTTACCATTTTGGACTTACGATAGTCGTGAATTAAGCCGACGATATTATAACCATATTATAATGTCGGAATTTTGCTTTTTCTGTTTTACAGGCAGGTGGTGGATGGACTCCAGCCGGCGTTGACGTGGTCAGCGGCACGGGCAAACACCGAATGGCGGTTCTCGTGAGGAAGTCGGCGCCGGGATCCCCCACGCCGTCGTCGGCTTCCAGTTACGGTACCGCGTCATCCGGTAACGATCTCATCGCTAGCGCGTCCAGCGCACTGCGCCGGCTCCACTTCAAGTCTGCCGGCGCCCAACGCATGCTCAACCGGACCAAACAACAGCAACAGCAACAACAACAACATCAACAACAACATCAACAACAACAACAACAACAACAACAGTTTCAACAGCAACAACAGCAGCTGCACCATCAGAACCTGCAGCACCAACAGCCGCAATCGCAGCAATCGTCGCCGGTGCCCAAGCTCAATGTGTTCGGGTCCAGCTCGGTGTCCATCGAATCGTCGGTCACGGTAAACACCAGCACCGATTCGTCCGCGGCCACCATGACCACGGTTACCGACGACACGGAAAACGAGGACAATTTCGACAACCCGGTGAGCCGAACGCGCATATAGTTGCGATATTGTAGACAGTATACTTAACTACCTATTCATCATTTGGGCAAAAGTGCTACCGCCTTAAACAAAAGTTTGTTAATTATTTGAAAAATCTCACGTGAGCTTTGCGGCAAACATGTAACAGAATCCAAACCGATAAAACAGTATTGTTGGAATGTTTTTAGAACTTGTTGTACAGTCGTTAAAAAATTATGAGCAATTTTCCAAAACCACAGCTAAGTTAATAACAACGGCCAGCACATGGACGAACGTTTCAAAAACCATTGTACATAACGGTTTGTCGGAAGGTCTCGCCATTTATTGGATGTCGGTCACTTGTATACAAGTTTTTTAAAAAGTTGTACTAACTTCTCACTAAGTTAACGGCCAAGTTATTCTAAAAACTTCGAAAATTATCCAAAGTTGTTGATGATAGTCCGTAATGAACAAATTTAGATAGTTTTTAAAGATTTTGGAAAAATTGGATGCTGACTTGATGTGAAGTTAGTTGGGCTTATTCAAACATTTGTATAAAATGAACAAAGATCCAACAAATTGTGGGACCTGTCCAACAATGTTCGACGAAATTGTCGAATAGGTTTATTTTAACTCAGTAACATATGTGCCGCTAAGTTCACGGACGCAAAAATCTCGTCAATGTTTTGCCAAAAACCGGATAACACGGAAGTAACAAGCTTAATACCGCTAACGGTTTTATGTGATAGCCGTGTGTAGTCAGAATTCAATTATTCCTAGTTAGGTAGTATATTCCACAGTACGATTGATCAGTGCTACCCGACAAAATTGAGTGACCGCACTATATTATTATTTTTATACTCTGTACTGCAGAACTATGATAAGGTCAAAGTTAAACAAATTCGCAAATTTCAAATAGATATGAAAATTTTGAAATGTAACAACTAATAACTATTGTTTATTAGAAATTTCTTAAACTATATTTATAATCTATGTCTATATTAATTACATTTTTTTTCTATGCAATCTATCGGTCCCGTTTTAATTTTGAAAACTATGTTTTATTATTTTTATATAAAATAATATTACACTAAAATATCTATAACATATAAGTGAATTACATATCAGTATATGCATAACAAAACAAAACTCTTCAAAATACTCTAAAGATAATACTGTATTCTGCAAGTGTCTGCGCTCGAGATAAAAAAAGAGTCTTAGACGATTTGTTAAAGTCACATGGATATAATATTATAATGGTATAGGTATGCCTTTAGAGAATACGAATAAACAATTACCGTGAAGCAACAGCAGAGTGAAAAAAAAGAAAAACAATATTGCTTTAAAATGCGTCTAAATAAAAATAAAACATCCAAACAAAATATACTCAGCCACGCTCTCCAAAGGCGTTAAGGGAATTATGTGCGCATTATACCATTGTTTAATCCACAAACACAAGCAAGTATGTATTATTGTTATACAATAATATACATACATATAGTGTTTTGACCCAATGTTTGTTTGAAAGTGGATATTAATCCACGCATAGTACTACTTCGCCCATTGTAATAACTCACAAAGGGCATTTGGAAATCAATTCCCCATCGTCCAATTTTTATTATCCGAGATTATCATAGGGTAAATAAAAAGAATGTATACGATTTTACCTTATTGAATTTGAGTAGTGACACGCTATTTTAGTATACCTGTATTCCGTTTGAATTCCAATATTGCATAATTGTATTGTGTTGTTATTCAACACCAAATATTGTCCCATAAAAGTGATTTTCGCGTGTTTTAATTAAATTCTATCAGATATTTTTTAGTTCTCGTGTCAAATGCATTTTTCAGTTCAAGCAATTAATTTAATTTAACTTAAAAATGATTCTCGAGTACCTGAAGCACAACACTACGTTCATTTAAATCCCGAACTGGCATGCCTTTCTTTTTTTTTTACAACAACGAACAAAATGTGATATCGATTGTTATGGTCATTTATTTATTTATTTATTATGTTTGACATTCATTGCCATGAATATTGAAACAGCAAATACAATTCCGCAAATGTCATATTTTTTTATTATAATAAAAAAAATCATTTAGTGAATCAGTCTTTCAACCCCGAAAAATATTTCATTGAGAGTTTCAATATTTATAGACATTATTTATAAATATGTATGATACGAACATTTTTTCCCCAGTATACTAAAGTATATATTATTTCATATTATTTAAAAGGCATTATTATAATTTTCAACCTAGACGTACATTTTTTTTAAATATTTCATAAGACTAAAATATATAAATTATAATTGTTTTTTTTTTAACCTTTTTAGTAATATATGAACTAATAAGTTTTAAAAAAAAAAAACCTGTAAAATAAAATTTTTAATATTAACAGGCTTGTACCACTTACAATAAATTAAAATTAAAAGGAATTAGGTTATGTGAAATATTTTTTTTTAAATGTCGTTTAAGTTTTAAACATAAATTAATACATAATATTTTATACCGATGTGGAAAAATATGGTTAAATGCTCTTCACGTACGTTTAGCTAATACTATATTGATACATTTACTATTATACTAACTATCATAATATTATACTAGTATAGCTTATATTATATTATAATGTTTGATATTCAATTTCTCTCAATATCTCTCTCGTAGGTACTCGTGATTATATAACCGTTCTGAGAATATTATTATCACCAATATTTGACTAAATCCTGTGCTCATATCGTATACATGTATTACTGTATTAATGTAGTATTCATATTCCGGTGAATAGTCCGTAAATTGAAATCGATTTGGTATGATTTTATTTGGGTTTATCTATAGGTAAAACCATACACGTGTAAATGTCAATAAAAAATTTTAATGTTATGGTATATTGTTCCTACACCACTTTAAAATTGTGAATGTTGGTTTTTACATAAACTTCTTAATGTATTACATTAAATCACTTGATTCAAACTTGGGTAACTTATGGAAGGTACTTGCCACTTGGTATTGTTAAATATGTTTTTTTTTGTGTGTGCTAATATGTGCTACAATCATGTCATTAAATTCTATTATGGATATTTGGTGAAATTTTCAATTCCCAAGAGTTATTCTTTTTTTAATTACAGCTTTAAAACAATTTGTATTTTGTCGAAACGGGTTTTTCGTGCAAATTTCAGTTCAAATGCTTAAAAAATTGTGTGTTTTGTTTAGTTTTGATGATTTGAAACTTTTTTGCAAATGTTTTTTTTCCCACCAAATTACCAACTATATATCCACCCTCAAAGTGGAATATCAAATCGTTTTAATAACTCTTAAAGGTAACGTCAAATGAAAAAACAAAACATCATTGTAAAACCAATAAATTCATCACTCCATTCAGGTTCTAAAAAAAGATTGTATGTGGTGTTTTATGAAAACCCAAATCCACTAATAATAATTATACATTTTTTTTTAGAATTGTAACCGGTTTTTCATTTATTTGAATATTTTGATGATACAATATAGTCGATAAGTGAGTTTTATCAATTAAAAGTCATAAACTACAATAAACTATTACAAAAACGCACGTATTTTTCGTTTAACACAAAAATAATAAAATTGATACCCAATGTGGTGTAGGAATTTAGGTACCGTTATAAAAAAATATAATTTGTAATTTATATTATCGTAAATATTGAAGGAATTATGAGGAGATCTATTTCCCTATACCAGCCCTGTTTGACCGCCACTGGTGACGTGTAATAATCAATATTATAATACCATGTAATAGCTATCAATAAGTACAACACGACGGTGGTAAATGTTGATTATTAACCGTTTTGTTTTGTATACCCAAATGTCAGTTCGAACCGAAAATGCGCATCATTCCGAACCTGTTGGACGAAGTGCTCAACGGAACTCAGTCATCATCGTCCGCGGAAAAGGACGACGAGTTCTACAGCGCGTCTAGCACCGAGGAACAGCCCAGGGACGACCCAAAGGCAGTGTTCACCGTCCAGGACACCGCACCCGAAGAGTACGAGGACAGCGGCATGCCGCTGATGCAATACACTACGTTGCCGAGTAGCTTTCACCATCACCACCACAACAACAACAACTACAACAACAACAACGACAACAAAACCAACAACAACTACGGCAAAGACGACAAGGAGGAGAACACCATCGCGGAAGCCGAGGACTTCCGGGCAGCCGACAAGGACCGGAACGCGGACGACGATGCGGACAACACGCTGGAATGGCGCAACATCATGAAACGGCAAGCTCTGCTCGAGAACCTTCACCGAAACACCATCATAGCGAACAAGAGGTAAGTCCAGGCCTCGGAACTAATATTATAGGCCTTTATTAAAAACGTAACTTATTGTTTTATAGTATTATATAACTCGAAATGTATTCGCTTCGTAAAATTATTAGATTTTGGTTTGAATAAAATACGTTTTATTTCTCAAAATCAAACGAGTTTTGGATCTATATTAACCTAACTGACACAATCACAAATGATAAAAATGTTAATCGAATTTTAAAAAAAACAATGTTATTTGTAGCTTGTAAATAATTTTACCCTAGTCTGGAATTTGTACTTATCACCAACTATAGTATGGACCGCCTACATGTACCTGCCATGCAGAATACCCTAGGGTTTTACATATAGGTCAAAATGAATTACGTTTGAAAAATACTTAAATATTTTATTACGTTTCGTACCTTAAGTAATGCGAGCTCATGAAAGTATAATATTATGTACACTTAGTTTGAGATAAAGCGAGGAAATAAACACTATCGTTACCCACCAAAGGTTAACGATTGCAATATTCTTAGTAACCAACTAGTACCGACAATAAATACTCAAAGTACCTACACATTTAATGTCAAGAGATTATTTCGCTGAAAAGTATCTGCTAGTGAGTAACTCCAATAAATTATGTACCCTATAATAAAATTATTCAAAATAAAATAAAATGTTAAACCGGTAAAATACCTAAAAACTATAAAAAATATAAATGGCATATGTATTATGTATATTGGTTTAACTTTAACTTTTACTTTAAAAAATAATTATTTAACCAACAGAGTGGTTTTAAAATAAATTGAAACCATTAGGATAGGTATACAGTTTTTTAAATATTATGTACAACTGCCTCGTCAATCGTTTCATCTATCAAATGCAAATAAATTATTTTAATTTACTAATGATGGAATTCATGTTCTTAACATCAGCTTATCGTAGTATATAATATATTTTTGTTATTTTACGTATAACTTGATATGATATCTTATATTAAAACTGTATGAAGTTCCGTATTATAAAATAGTATGATAAATGCATAATAAACATCAACAATTAATATAAAATACGCTCTACGTATTTCTGTTTGAGTACCTTCCTCCGGTCATGGGCAAGTTGGTTTCGGTGTCTCTCGCTATGGGCGTAGATCCAACAGTGTGAGATATCCACCTGAGCAATGGTACATTTCAACAGTTGTATGAGATTTTATTTGTATGTTTAATGTACAGACGACAGATATAGGTTAGCCTTAAGTTATACAATTGCTCCATTTTTATAATTTGTACCTCACAGAAGTAAAATTTGACGTAGGTATGAATACATTATCAATGCTTTAAGTTGAAACCGATGTTTTAACAAAAAATATTTTCTAATTTTTGTATAATATCTTAAACAATTATATTACTTACGTTGTAAGTCTTACGATGGCTATTATTATAATTATTATATTATATTATGCGTGGGTACATTCCCACATAACGTATTTTTATTTTTATTTGACATAAGAGGTATGTCTAAAATTATATACCAAGTACCTACACATATGAAAATAAAAAAAAACCTTAATAATATATTCACTTCTATTTTCAAACTATGATAAAACAAAAGTAATATTTAAGACTTTAGAATTAGAAAGTGGAGTATCATTATTAGTTCAAAATCAATGGAATAACGAATCTAATTCCCATTTTTTAGGTATTTCATAAATAAAATATATGCATTGAACAATAGTGTACCTACATGCAGAATACATATTATAATTTATAACGAGATTATTTATATACTAAGTACGGTTCGTAATATATGAAAAAATAATTTAAAAATATAAAAATATAAACATTTAATGAAAACAGTTTTCAATAATTTATTAAAATTTTCAATTAAGATCATAATTAAAAAAAATTTCGAGTTCATACTGATACTAATATTGGTATAACAATTCAATATATCATTCAAAGCAATATGATATTATAATTGTATAATTAATTCATGTGTCTAGATTAAAACTGCTTTCGAGAAGATATGCTAAAAGCCGGTTTGAAGAGGACAGGACTCGAACCGAGATCGGTCGAAACTCGTCAGGTTTTGCCGCTGAACAGATGACCATCGACAGCGAAGACTCTTTCCAAGTAGACAATGGGTCACCACCCATTCCTTCGTCACCGACTGGTCTTCCAGGGTCACCTACTTGCGACGACGAATCGTCTCCCACCAAGTCTAAACAGCATTTTACGTTCCCCACAGTCAACGAAACAGACGAACCTAATGATGGAACTAAAAGGTATGAAAAATAATCGTTCTGAATGGTCTATGATATTTGCTAAGAATTACACTAATTTCATAAAAATATTATTTATTAATTATCTCCAAAATGTTATAATGGTAAAACAATATAAAATATTAATACCTATTATAATACTCACCAGTCGGAAGTCACCGTCAACTTTTACCTCTTATTATTATCGGAATCTCGTTTTTTTAGTTTTTCTTATCTTAAATTTGTGCTTCTAGAAATTAAAAATATAAACAAACGTAAAATAAATTTTATTTAATATGTATTTTAAACCTTAAAATTCGGCTGTTCCTCGTATATGGGTAGAGGATAGTTGCCATATAATAATATTAATAGTTATAGGGCGGAATCAAAATCCTCAAATCTGTATTAATTCCATTAAATCTTAGGATAAAAATATAATTAATATTAATAACTATACCTAGTAATATAAAATTATTAAACAAATTTTTTGTTGACTTTATAATTGATCCATAATTGGCATAATCTATCTATAGGTCAACCTACTTACCTTAAAATTTCACAAAAATTTGATTTATTTTTCTATTTACTTCCCCATACCATATTATTATAAATGTATAATCATTTGAATTCCGTTTAAGTCATTATAATTTACAAACGAATTTATTTTCTAATTCTATTTTATAATTTAGTCGACAAGATTACTTTTTGTATACAGAAATATCCGTACTTTTAAGAATTTACGTATTTAAGTCTAATTATATTTTAAATTATATTTATTCTAATTAATACTCGTAATTAGTATGGAATTTACGCATAAGATATTTTGCATTCAACACTGAAACACATCAGTGAATATTTCCTAAGGGAGATTATTAATTAATATAATATGAACTTTTGGTTGTAAATTGTAATATATTATTAAATTCGGTAACATGATTAACGTCACTAACGTGCAATATATTGTAGACATCTTGTAGTTATTTACTTATTTCGATAACAAGATGCATCTAGGATACAATTCATGAAACTTAATTAATTCGTAAAACATCAGGATTAAAAATAATTTACTTTGTAGTCCTTGATAATAATATCTATTGTAATCGGGGCGCTTGTTAAATAATAAATAGACATTTCGCATATTCCATTTGCTAATCCGTTCATCAATTTATCATTATTTACACTTATTGGCTTCCTCGTTAAGTTTAAAAGTAATTGTCGATTTTGGGTAATTAATTTCGACATCCATTATTTATCTTATTTTGAAGCAGCTTAATTTATACTGGTCACAATCAATATGACAATATTTACAACGTTTAATTAATAATAATGACAATAATTTTATAAACAACTATAAAGATAAAAAAATACACACAAATGTAATTTAATTTGTTTATACTTAATTATTAAATTTAATTTATACAAAAATATTAAAAGAAATATGAGAAGTACCTTACTTAAAAATGTATGGCCTCAGTCATAAATTGAACTTTGAAAAATTGATAATAATACATTATATTATTATGCTTTTTTATATTATTTGAATAATAAAAATATAAATATCATGTGAGTGTTAGTCAGATCAGTATAACATTTAAGAGACACTTATATCTTTAGTGGAAAAGTACCTAAGATGATATGATTTTTAATCATTTTTTACAATTCCGCATTTTATTTTTCTCAATAATATATATGAAATTATATATGAAACCAATAAAAACATATCACTTAAATAAAACGGTATAGATTTTAATATTAAAAGTTATGATCAATAAAATTGTATTTTAGGTAGGTTAACATAGTAATGTTTTATTTCTATTACCTTCCTAAATACCTAAAAACCACTAAAGTTTAGTGACTGAACAGCCGTTCAGGTGCTATTCTATTTTTCGTACGAACAATTTAGTACATAATAATATCATCAAGCACTCGTTGCAAATTTTCATTAATTACGATTGTAATTTATGATAGTTTTTGTGTGTACGATCAAAAACTATAAATAAAAATCTCATTTTATTAAAATTATAGTTATCATAATTAATATTAATACATATTAGTCGTTAAGAAACGTGTATAACCCACCACACTATAGTATGTTTCGTAACGTTTTTTAAGTACTTATCGGACGCGAATAGTAATTTATTAAAAGTGATATAATACAATGTGTAAATTAATTTTATATAGCTACGAAGGTACCTACAGCACGAATGTTGTTCGTGGATATCACTAGATTAATTACTGCTGTAAAATTACGATATGTCAAAATTAATGGTTACTAATGATAGTATAATACACTATGTACGCGCGTAAAAGATTTTGCTATTCATTAATAACCGTATTAAAGTCAAATTACTAAATTATGTGTATTGATATAGAAATTTATTATTATTAAACGAGAACATATTTATTTTGTTTGAGTCATTACGCCAAACAATTAATCGTTGTAATTTTTTTGTTTCATTGAAATATTGGGAAAATTGATTCGTTTGTTTGATATATTAATTACTCATAACTATAAAATAATACAATTATTTTTTTTTTTAAAGAAACAATATTTCGCATTTATTTGTGATCTCAGTACTACCTGCACTTTATATTTGCAATTCAATATTTCAGTCTCAAACGATCGTTTTATCATAATCAGACGTTTATTATTATAAAATCCGTCTTTAAACAACGAAATATCGTAATAATGGAGTATCATTATTCAATACAGCCTTAGCAGCTGTCGTTTAAATGCGCCTTTTATCGAACGCGTCAATGCGCAGAGAGTAAGTGTACGCACTCGGTGGTCTTTTTTTCTTGTATTTTTTGGATTTCGTCCGACCAGGTCATATTATTATGTGGCCAGTTATGTTGGCTTTGGACCACTCGTGTGCGCGTTATAATAGATGTTCCCCCACTAGACAATTTTTTTTTCCTATTTTACAAATTGCATTCGAATAACAGCACAGCCTGCGCGTACCACGGCGTCGTGGATCACTATACTTATGATATACGTCTGTCGCGTATAACCAACAAGAGGAAATAATTTTTAGTTAACAGAAACGATAAACACTAATATTTCATAAGCTATATTTTATACTACCAGCCATATCCTTATACTTCTACGATTTACGGTGTTGTCTAATAAATCGTTGACAAATGATCGCCACGGGCTTTTGCGTGGTTTCCAGGAGACCGTCGACGGTGTACAACCGGACGCCAAACTGGAACAACAAGGAGCGGAAGAACTCAGCAGTGCTTCTGGACGCGTTGGTCATCAACAAGAGCCAATCTGCCGCGGTGGTCATGTCGGACACCGGACAAGTGGCCACGATCGTTGTCCAACAGCCGTCGTTGTCGGCCAACTCACCGGAACAGGGGCACGAAGGGTGTCAGACGGCGCCCGTCGAACTGCCGATCGACTTCAACCGGTGGCCCGACTTCGCCAATAGCATAAGTTCGCAACAGTATCACGACTTTCAGATGAAGTGAGTGATGCCAATACATTTATTCTGTGTCGCATGCGACATATCGTATTAGCCAATAGGAGGTAATAGGTTTTACGATCCGATACGTCGGAAATTTGTCAGTCGAAAAAAAATGAGCTTATAAAAGGTAGATGTGTAGATCGCACCCCAACAAATGAATCGTATCAATCGTTATTGTGGCCGACAACACACAATCATTTAAAATTATTATGAGGTTTGATTTATTTGTTTTCGGGTGACAGTAAATTCTTATATAATATCATATTGGATGCCAACTCGCATAATTTAAGTTTATATCCCGAATAATCCATATTTCATACAACCCATTCTATTTGCCACACTGTTTTCATTACTTGAAAATTATTGCATTTACATTCGCTCGTTAAGACTGAGACGTATAATTATTGAGGGAGGTAGTTGACTTTGAGCAAATGTGGATACTTTGTTAAATAATAAATAATTATATATTATTATTATTTGTATTATTATTTGAAACGCAAAGTATTGGCTTTAATTGTTAGTACGTATGATATCATTATATTTATAATAATACCTACAGGAAAACAGGTAAAAAATCGTCCATATATTATGGGATTAAGGTTAGGAGGTAAGAAATTAAATATGTATTTGGAGCGACAAGCACTGGGTTATTAGACGACCGGAATTATATTTCATACCGGTTGAATATTTTCATATCATACATATTATTATCCGTCTAGAATATTATCGAGGGACGAAAATTTTATTTGAAATTGATATCGACTGACTGTTTTGAGTTTCATATCAGCGAAATGGTATATTTTGTGAATAATAAATCATAAAAACAGGAATAATAATATAATAAATTATAAACCTTGATTGTATGTCTTTTAAAGAGTGTCCTTTTGTATTCAATAAACATTGTTTTATGCTAAATTAAAGTGAAAACAAATTTCCTTACTATAATTTATATTATAGTTGTATATAAATAATGAATTATTTATAAAACTTATAATTTATTTGTTAAGATTTTCAAATATCATTAAACATCTGTCACACATTTATCATTATAACATCACTATTATAATATTGCAATAAACAATACGAGATTTCACTTCTCCAAGATTACGATGTATTCACTCAATTTGCTATTTTGAAGTAAACGTATCACCACCCTCTCCCCACTTCTCAATGAATCCATCCAAGAAAACAAAAATGTGGATAAAATAATACATCCAATTTAATATTTCTTGATATTAACGTTAAGTAAATATGTCTGTTCTGATATTAACTTCAACTAACTCAAAGCAAAACAATTTGTCGACTCATGCCATGAGTTTTCACTTGTTATATTTATTAAAATTACAGAAAATGGTATTTTATTTAAAAGAATGTTTCGCTAAAAGAATTACCATAAAAGATAATGTCGTAAACCTAATTGAATTCAACGACAGTAGTTTTGGTTTGTTAAAATCGCTACAGAGTAAAAGATTTATTAATAATACTATAATAACACAAATATGAATTTACTGTTAAGCTTTTAGCTTATAATAGAAAATTGTAAGCTTATACAATTTAATGATTAGTAATATAAATCACTTTGAATATCTGTTGTAATTTTTATTCTATTAAATTAATTTAGGACACTGCAATATATATATATTTAAAACCTAAATCTTAACTTTAAAACGATTTTTTCGCTGCTAGTTAAAACATTTCTGTGTTTAATAAATGTGATAGAGTTCAAAGTTTAAAAACTAAATAAAATCTTTTGACCATTTCACTGAATTGTTCCTTCATTTCCACTTTTTATTATCGTTTGAGACTGTGAAAGTTATTGTTGCTCATTAAAGTGTGTAAAGTTTATTGGTTTTAAAAACTCATACTGTGACGTATTAAATCGCAAGACTTCATTTTATCAAAAACTTTTATTCGTGTTTTCGTATTTTATATCTTATTTTTACAGAATCGCTTGCATAGTTTCAAATAAAAAAAAATAATACTTAATACTTGTGACACATAATACTAATGTAGCATAACGATATTTCATAATATTATGAACTTTATTTAGATATATACATGCAAATTATAATGCTATATTCCAAACAAATCTCCCTAATTTTAATCTTATGTTATAAGGTAGTAAAACTTTAATTTACACATTTCATGAGTGGTATATTTTTCATGAACAGTTCGAATAAGATGAGAATGTTGTTTATTTTGTATTTATTTATTTTATCATTAACTAATTTATTAAAATTAAGTGTTTGAATATTTTATTATCTATTCAAATAGGTAGGTACTTAATAAAAAATATTAGAATGTAATTTATGTATTCGAAAATATTAGAAAAAAATCAAATTTGATTACACTGATTTTTTTTTTTTTGATTTTATTTGATAAAGGTAGGTATAATATTAATATTGATATATTTTTTTTTGCAACCGCCAAAATTTGTTGATAAAATCTATCTCTTTTCTGGCCATATAGATCTTAAGCTTTGTATCATATTTATAGTACACAAGGTATATAATAATACGTCTACATTAGTCAGCATTGAACTTTAACATGTGCAACTTAAATTATCAATTTTAGTAGAAATATAATTTTTAAGTGACGGTGATGGCCTAACCGTTGAGTTATTGATTCGTAATGTAAAATACTGTACTTCATATTTGCATACCAATAATTATAAATTATAAGCAAATCATTGATTTTTGAATACTGGTTTTTTAACTAAACTAGAACAAATATAGTCGGTAACGATGTGTAGGATATAAAGTATTAGTTATAGACTATTATTTTATGATTTAATTTAATTTTAATTTTTGACAAAATGGTGTTCAATTTTAATATTAGAAATTGGGTTGTCGGCCCGTCAAAATTATTTTACCAAAAAGTTAAAATATACGCTTTAAAAACATTATTAGTGTCTTTTTGAAAAACGGTTACAAACTAAATGTGCCTTTAAATGGATGTACTCCTCATAAAACTTTCACCTAAATGAACCCAAGAAGTTTTGAAACTTCAAAATTATTTTTGTACTAACGTAGTTAGATATTTAAACTTATGTTAGGTTAATTACAAATCAAAATTAAAAACCACGGTGTTCTAAAATGTTTTTAGAAAAGGTATTAGAGACGATTGTACACTGGTTGGGTATATTATATAAATTTTTTTGAAATCAATCAAATAATCAATTAAATACCTACACTTATCAAATTTCACATTAAATTATAATTCAAATATCTTTAGATTTAATGCTACAACTATGCTTGATAATATTTTTCAACTAGTATAAATTATCTCGTTTATCATGACTTAGTTTCAAAAACCAATAATTTGCGTATGTACATACTATATATTGTGGGTTCAAAGTAATTTTCAACCTACATACTATGCAATATATTTTATGAATCTTTTTGAGCATTCTCTTAAACAAAAAGAAAGTACAAAAATTAGCAATAAGAATTATTTATATCCTTAAGTCAGCGGGTCTCTAAAAGTGAACTCACAAAAAAAATTCAAATTATAGGTACACACCTAGCTATTAGTTTTGTAAAACAAAATGAGTCTATTAAATATTATACTAATACTGTACTTGCGATCAAAATAAATATAATATGTACCATACACTTTCAAATTATAAAACAGGATTAATTTTCACTTAAAATATCATTTATATACCTACCCATGTTATAGGAGTTGTTATTGACGAAATTATACAAACTTCTCGGGAAGTTGACCTGCGTTTATTTATTTATTTTTTATTTTCAGAAAAACATCAGCTTTGTCATGAACTGTAGTTTTTTATAATGTAATTTTTTTTCCATCACACTAAACTGTCCATTCATTTAACCTTTAGCGAAGAAAAAAGGGAATCATTAATCAAGCTTTTTTATGGCCACCGCCCGTAAAAGGACGAAAGACTCGCTTTACCCTGATGTAAAATGAAGGGTTTGCATATAACCTATATTTACAAGTTTCCATGTCAAATTTAATAATAGCATCATTTTACATGTGTGCATCTACTTATTCTACTTTTCATTTTTTTTTTATGCTGCGTGCATTTTACGATGTGACTTTGCAAAATTGAAACTACGGCTAAGAGCAATGAACTGTTTGGTTTTAATGATATATCCTGTGCTGCGTAATGATTTACGACTTGGCAAAAAATACGAAATGCCTATAACATTTTTAATGACAGCATTAGTAAATTTCTTCACAAACACGGGTTTAAAAGTCTCGTATAATTATTTATTTAGTACAATATTAAACCAATTTATTTTACTAACTAATTATATAGAAGGCTATAATATTAATTGCTAAGGGATTTTTGCATATTGTTAATATTCTTCCAGAAGAGACATAATTTCACAAGACGTATTGTTTTCTCAATTTGCCATTATATTGTATAATATTTGTACGTATCTCTAATCTCTATCTATTTTTAAATACACATAGTGCAATCTTAATCTTTACTGATAACTTATTATTTATCTATCTCAAATTTTCTTGATTTTCATGTAAGTTTCCATAACATATATTATCATATTTAATACATTTTAATGCAAATAATAGTGTAGGTACCTACCCTTTGTATATGCAATATGCATACAATAATCTTGGATTTTTACATTATTTTATTAATGACATATTTTACTATAAAATACTTACCGATATTTTTAAATTATTAGTGTTGTAAACGAATTTTGAATTATTTATATGACTTATTATATATTATATTGTATTAGGTAGAGATTCCACATACTGTATGTCTGTATACATTAATATTTTTACGGTAACGTGAGAACCATAAATTACATTATTTTAATTTGTAATAATGTAATATAATAGAACGATATTATGATGTTAGACTTAATAATTTTTGACAATTATTTTCGGACCATCGAAGATAAAAGTCTTTATGAACTCATCAAGGGAATCACGTTTCCATGGTTTTATTTCTTGGTACATTCGCGTATTTCACAATCCTATATTATAATACTATTGTGACTATATGTTAGCCGAACATTTTTCAATAAAAAGACCAACATATTTTAGAAAGATGTCTATTCAAATTTTATATTACTGAGAATATATTTTATAATACAATAACCCACATAAAAAAACACTGGCTGTATGTTTTGTATAATATTCATGAATGATGAAAACCAACAATACCTACCTACACAATAATATAATATTTTTCAGCATTTTCTTATAATAACGACTATAATTTTATGTAAATATAACTCAATTATAAGCACAAAGTAGATAGGTATCATGTAGTTTATTTTTTTTTTATGTTTTATAATATAAAAGTTAAATACTATGAAACCGGCCATAAATTACAAGAGGTAGGTAGGTACTAAGGAAAAAATATAATATCTGTTTGGTTTGTGTTTCAATATATTATCAATATTTTTAATTAAATCATCATAAAATGTAAATAAATAAACAGATGTCATTGATTAATTTTTTTTCTTCAGTTTAAATATGTTACCGTGAATGTCGGAAGTTTCGGTTATGTAGGTAAGCGATGTCAGTTATGGTGGAGGATACTAGCCTTGTTGGTAAATCGGTCTATATTTCCGTAAGTGACTGATAAGTTTAGTCAATGTCATAAATTAACGGTACACCCTAATGTGAGAAATAATAATCGATTTATTGAACTTGAAACTGAATATTACTTTTAGTTTAATTACCTCTATTTTGAGTAAGGGGGATGGGGGTCGTTGTCGAATAGTTCAAAAAATTGTTTTTGTAAACAAACTGATACCTAACGATAGTTTCAAAAACTGTCATATAAAAACATTTATGTAATTCCCGATTTTCTTTTTTTTAAATTTAAATAGTAAGTTGTGACATGTTACGTTTCAACATTTTTTACAGCTTGCCACATGCAAATAAATAAAACAATATATTTTCATAAGAATAGTAAACAGTAATAGTAATAGTAATAACTAATAAATATAAATTATGATAACATAAAAATAGTTATACACTTTTGTCGATTTAAGTATTCTTTGGTGATTTAGGTAATATTTTAGTAAATAAATTAAACATTACCCACTTTGAATATTTAGTTTAGTTATTTTATGTATTGTCGTAGCAATATCTAGTCATAGGTAGGTTAATTAGGTTATAGGTATCTGAGACCTACTAATTCCCGACAATAATATGCATAGAAATGAACATAGTTAACTACTAAAATATATGAACATCATTGGTTTACATAACAAATAAATATACCTGAACTGAGTTACTGAAGTTACAATTTTGAGTAGGCGACATAAGTAAAATAAGTAAAATCAAGTAGAAATAAATATAAATATAATAATAATTATGAAAAACTTTAATAATTAGTCAAAATCTAACACGTATTATTTTTTAATTGATTTTAAAATAAACGTAAAAAAAACAAAATTCTGATCTACGAGTACATTAACATTAATTATACTTATATTGTGAATATAATATTAAAATTACATTATATTTTATTCAGTATGACATTTTCTCAAAAAATACTAAAAAAAATGAACTATAACCGTATTCTGTCATACATAGTTTAATTTTTTATATCACTATCCTATTTGATTTCATTTTTACATTTTACATTTTTTACTAGATTACCTTTTGGCTCTTATAAATATTTAATGAAAATAAAATCTACACAAAATAAAAATATGACATCATCCATCATGGTAAAACTAATAGTATTGTCAATGCCACTTAAAATATTAAAGATACCTCATATTATTAAGTTAAAGTTGAATTTAATTTAAATGCTTTAGAAACATAATAAAATAAAATTGAATATTCATATTTGGAGGTGGTTAGTTTTTAATAATATGATTGTGAGGCGGATACAATTATACGAATTGAACTTTCCAAATGTATCTTTCTATGGAATATTCTTTACCTTTTCATAAAACAATAATTTTAATGGATAGAGTAATGGAAAATCGTTTCAGAATTGAGTTCACCATGTAGACTGTAGTGAGCCTTTGAAAACCACACTGCTATTTCCTCATTTGAAATTGGTATAATAAAACAGTAAAAGCCCCCTTTCTCACAATAATTATTACGTTCATCGGGTGGGTTGCAATTGTTGCAAATTCGTTTTATGGATCATAAAACGAACTTTGTAAAAAAGCTATATAGAATATTTTTTCTTATTATTGAGAGTTTTGTGATGCTAACAGTGTACATTTCAATTTTTTTTTCTAGGTATAACGTAATTAATTCAAAAAAATGACTTCGATGAATTTGAATTCACAAATCACAGATAATGTTAGATAAAATGTCCAATAAAAAAAATCTAAGTATCTCTTAAGTTTATAAAATGTATTTAACTAAGTATCTAGTTATTAATTAACAGTAGTTTTAATATTTTATTTTCATAACGCACACACAGTTTTAATATTATATTATGCAACGACTATGTGTGTGGCGGGAGGAGTGTGCAAATATTATAAATTCTGTTTAATCTCGACCAATGATTTATGTCATATGAACATATAATATAATATAATATATTGGCAGGAAGTCTTAATATTTGTATTATTGTTATTGGGATAAGATTACAACAATTACATTTGACTGAATAATACACCTAGAATATTAAACTATTTGAAGTATTAATATTATATTATATTATATTATCGTATACCTATTTTATAATACTATATCAGTTGATTCATTTTGAGTGTTTTGTATGGAATACAATATGTTTATGTTTTATACGATATGCACACTTACTAAAAATAAGACATCAAAGTGACATATTATTATAACAAAGTCCACCCGAATATATTAAAAACGTCAGTTTCTCGGCAAAAAAATAAATAAATAAATACCAATTTTCGAACAAATGACGAACACTTTTGACAGCTTTATAAATATTATATAATTCTCAATAAATAAATTTAGGATAGTTCACTGAGACACTTTCATTTATTATTACTTTACGTGAGAGCATCATTGGGTGCACTCGTCAACGTACAAAGAGCCAAAATATTCATGGCGACAGAGGTTTTATAACATAATACGATAAGTTTGAATGAACACGTCAACGCCTCCCTTTCTCCAGTCTGCAGGCGTTAAGTTAATGGGTACAATATACATTAAATCGGTAAGACTCAGTAAATGAACTGAGACCTAATATAACTCAGCCTTGAGTAACTAACGCCCGTAAAATATATGTAGCGCGAAAAAATCTATTTAGAAGTAAATTAATGTGTTATAGAAACCATCGAAGTATATTATAGAAATAAACGTAGCGATATTAATATACTATTGTTTTGTAATTTAATAAAAAAGCTTTAATAATATAGAACTACCTATGAATTTTAATGTTTTAAATTCTAGTATAAGGTCAGTGATATTATTATTATTAATAGGTGCGCTTTATAATTGTTTATATATATTTTTTTATTTTTTTTTTTAATCAAGAAAATGTATGTATCTATAATATCATAATATTATATACATACGTTGTATACAATAAACATATCGGATCAATAAGTTTACTTTTTACATTAATGACTCTTCAATACTTTTAGATACCTCTTTACATAGTGTTTAAATTTGTACTCAACAGATGTGCCAAGTGTCAATGGATGATTTATTGTTATCTACAAACGACATTATTGTACAATATTGTAAAAATATAATATAACGTATTTCCTCGGGACAAAATATTCCTTACGAAAAATCATTCAAAGTTTATCGTATTGGATACTTCACTGTGTATAATAAAACGGCTGAAAACAAATTTTATCGGTTATTCAATATTTTGGAGGTTTTTCTTCCCTATTTGGCGTTTTCGCGACTGCTCGATATTCCCACGGGATTGTGTTGTCAATAAGAAAGAGCGACAGGGTCATTTCTAAAGCTATAATCAAAACGAATATAGATCCAGTATATTATTATCACTTTAAAATAGTTGAGAAAAATGAAACGGAATAGTTTTTCTAACAATATAATATTTATGTTTGATGAAAAATTAAATTGAGTTATCAAATATAAAATAATACCAAATACGAAATTTGTTATAAACACGCTATGCAGTGTATATTATACCCTAATAGTATAATATAATAACGTGGACTAACATGGACTGTTGGTTAAAATTAAATAAAAATATATTTTACGTAATTATTGTAATACAATATACACTGGAACTCCAGTTTATCGCTTGAAAAATACCATCACATTTATATACTTGTATTTACCTTTCATCATTACTGTTAGTTTAAATTTCATACTTAGAAATAATAAAATCATGAATGTTTGAGTTAATTTTAATAATGGCATTACCTATATTATTTACAATTTCCTGGTTTTTTTTGTTTTTTTAAATGTTTACAGAATTAATGTACTAAAATAAATACGAAGTACTTAATTTATACCTAAATAAAATGTTACGTTAAAAACATGGGGTGATTAAATAAAAACATAATAATATTACCGTAGTAAAATACAAAAATACACATTTTTTTTCCACACAACGGTTTGAAAACCTGTGTAGGTAATATTATGTATACCTATTACTTAGTTAATCAACTATCTATTGATCTACAATCTACTTTTGATAGATTTTTAGATAACAACATATCTTTTAAATATATTCAGTCAATTACTCGGTGGTTTATCGTTTAACTTATCATCTATATAAGTAATATTATCTTAGTAAAATATTGTAGAACTCATTTTTGGATTCTTACAGCGATGCGATAAAGCCTAATGGTTTTCCAATGACGATGGGTGTATATTTTTATTTCACAGTAACCCCGTTTTAGAGTATTAGTACTTTAAAAGTGCTCTGTGCCATGTAGAAAATTGATCGGATATTAGATTTAAATTGTATTTTGTCTGTGTCAAAATTGCTAACTTCCATTACTATTTATGAGAAAATTACAAAATCGAATGAAAAAAGCCGAATCTACGGTAAAATCAAACAATGTACCTATATCGAATTGAGCTCCAATCAGTATATTTTTAAGATGTAAACTTAATGCGATTCGAGTTTAAAAAAATACTACATATCAATACAATCACTAAAATAATAACGTTTTATAAATCGAAATTTAGACGATATAATATATACGACGAAGATGTTGTGCTACCGAAATAGTATAGAAACTGAGTATTGAACGTCTAAAAGTCTCGTTCTAGGCGTTTAATTTTAATACAATTAAAATTGTCTTTACATTTTCAACTTAAACGTCAATATACATTTTATTCATAAATACATTAGGTCATTCTCGTATATCTTTACACACATAAATAGATGACTAATATTTATAGATATATGAATGTATGGTAATTTATAACAATTAGGTATATAAATTATACATTATTACAGCCATTATATTTAACGATCAACTTACAATAACTAATATTATTGATAAGATTTATTAAACTTATTTTATTAATGGGTTTTGAATTACAACGAACTAACAAAAGTCATTTGAGGAGAAATCGTTATCTTACGTTTGAATATCCGATTTCGTCAACATTTGAACTTCAACCAATCATGAAAAAAATAATGTGGCTTTAAGCTCAACTTTTTTCCGGTAGGCAAACTTATTAGAAATCTTGTATTAAATATTGCTCAAATATTTGGTGTTTAAATTAAAAATTTAAACTTTGGGAAGTCTATATTGTATTTTTAGCGTGTACCTACAGTTGCATTGATTGATTCTAATTTAGTTCCATGAACTTTTTTTTTTTTATTTTTACAAATAATATACAATCTGTATTATTAATACAATAAGAATATATGCTAAAAGCACATTCTCAGGAAAATTAATTTGATGAAAGGAGCCACCCATTTATGACACTTTCTATGGTCACTTATAATTATTTACTAAATTATTTTATTTTTTTTTTTTTTGTTAAAACAAATCACAACACCACTTGCGCTTTAGGCGTCTTGGGGGATACCCGGTATGGTAGCGGAGGCCAAGTTTTTAATAAGTGGATTTGAATGATTACGTAGGTGGTTGTGAAATCTTTTATAGAAGCATTTAGATTCCTCAGCTATTGTTTTTAGTTTTAGGTCAGAATGTAGGGAAAAATTTTAGACGTAAGGAGGTGCATTTGTTAACTTCCTTAGAGAAATGTTTTGGAATGTTTGAATTTTGTTGAGGTTTGTTTTTTTGCACTACGCCATAACTGTAGACCGTACGACCACAGTGGTTTGAGTAGACTTTTGTACATAAGAAGTTTGATGTACGTGGAGGTATATTTATTATTGAATAATACCATTTTTAGCATACGTAGGCGATTATTTAGAACTAGTCTTTTGGTTCTTATATGGGGGATCCAAGTAAGTCTTTGATCGAGTGTTAGATCAAGATATTTAACAGTAAGAGAGGTAGGAATGGGTATACCATATAGAGATACATTTGGACACGGAGCCTGTCTGAGGGTGAAGGTGGTGTGGGTAGATTTACTTTGATTTACTTTGAAACGCCATATGGTAAACCAGTTTTCCATATGGGCAAGGTGATTTTGTAGATTCGAAGAGGCAGTGAGGGAATCCTTGTTGATGGAAATTATCGCTTTGTCATCAGCATAGTCGGCAAAGAGAGGTTAGTTAGTCTGAAGCACAAATGTTATATAGAATAGGGGATAATATGCCACCTTGAGGAACACCTGCGTTTATAACTGCTATGTCGGAGTAAGCAGAACCGTACCGAATTTGAAAATGACGTTCTGTGAGATATGATTTTATAATTAGATAGTAAGCAGGTGGAAGGAATCTTTTAAGCTTATACCGAAGGCCGTCATGCCAAACTCGATCAAAAAATTGAGAGATGTCTAAAAACACACACGTACAATATAGTTTTTGTTCCAGCGCATATGAAATAGCGTCAACTAATCTGTGCACTTGATGTGTAGTCGAATGAGAAGCCCCAAACTGGGTATCAGGTAGTACGTTATTTTCAATAATAATGGGTAGTAAACGTTTAAGAATTAACCTTTCAAGTATTTTAGTGAAGAATGGTAAGAGACTAATAGGATGATAGGATGATAGAAGATCAGGAGGTTTATTTGGTTTAGGGACTAATATTATAGTTGAAAATTTCCAAAGAAGTTGAAAATACGAAAGTCTAAGAATCACATTGTATATGTGTGAGATATGGACGATGGCTCTTTTTGGGAGACTTCTGGCTACTTCAGCAGTTATAAGATCGAAGCCAGGTGATTTATTCAGAAAGCTTTTTTGAATGGTATATTTAATGTAATTTGGTGTGAATGGTTTGACTGGGAAAGAGACGGGAAGTGAAGAATTTAGAAACTCTTCAATCATATTCAAATGAGCATCGTCTCTTATATCAGAGTGTGAGTGAAAAGTATCAGATAGATGTAACTTAAAAATATCAGCCTTTTCAGAATCAGAGCACGCTAAACTGCCATCAGATTTTTTAATTGGGAGATTTGGTGCTTTATAACATAGTATTTGTTTTGTTGCTCTCCAGAGACTACCTCCCTTTGGAGAAAGATTAGATAGATGGTTTTGCAAGGTTGTAGATTTAAATTTGACGATAATTTTTTTCAGGGAATTTGATAAATGGTTATAGTTTTGATGGTGGGAATGAAGACGAGTACGCTGAAAGAAGGCTCTGGCTCTTCGCATTTCAGAAATTTTTGTACGTATGTACAGAGAAAGCGAGTCAAGGATGGGAGGAGCTAGATTTGTGTTTGAAGCGGACCAGGCAGCTCGTTAAATAATATTAGTTAGATTATTTACCGCTAAATCTATGTCATCGGGTGTTTTAAATTTAATGTTTAATTTCATTTCTGCATTTACAAGGTCATGAAATTTATGGTGGTTTGTAAATTTATTAAAAATTTATAGTGTTTCTTATTTTAGTTCCATGTATTTAAAGCATTTTAATCGTATTTTATAGATATGGGAGTCCACATCATAGCCGATCACAGAGTGTTCGGACGCCTGGCAGCAAAAGCACGGTACAATTGCAATTGGGACCCAATGGCATACCCAAAAACCGTTCCAACCAACTTACCTTACCACAACAGAGGTCTAGAGTGGCAAGTATGCCAAATACTGGTGTTGAAGAGGAATATTATCGAATCCGACAGTTTTCAATCTCTGGCAAAGGGATCATCAACCGAGGAGATTCGCTAAAAAGTCGGAGATCAAAATCCAACAACAGTGTTGCATCCAGCAATTCTAGGTAAAATAAATTGAATCAAAAGTAAAGTAAACCACAATATTGTCAATATACAGGGATAGATATGCTAATAGGGACATGGGGATTTTGCCAAACTATCGGTAGCTTCAAGGCCAAGATTCACTACGTTTGTAGTTTTTTATTATGAATGGCATTAAAAATTCAAGTTTAGTCCATACAAAATGTACTCCGTGGCTGAACTTGGTGAAGGAAAATTAATTTTCCCAATATTGTTTTTTACAACGTGATAAATAGTATGTGTCCTAAGTCTGGGAAAGAATGTCTGCGTGAAATAATAATTTTTGTGGTTAGCGAGCGAAGCTTTGCATGTTGTGTAATTTTACAATTTCCATTCAAACATTTTCTCAATTACAAAAATGTGTCTATTTGCCAATGATTATGAACATATTTTATTTAGGTAGTCAGTGCAAATTCATATCAACCTTAATACATTTATTTCTTGAAAAATTTAAGTACATACTATGTTTTCAATAAATTAATTTAAAAATTATTATTAAGTTTGGGTATGCTAACGCATTATAATAGTAATGTATGCTGAAATAGTATGCTTTTCTAAGATCAGTTTATACAGCAAGCACATTTTACACACGGCTCAGAAAACAGACTGCTGTTTTATATGGGTCACATTTGTCTTGATTTCTTCAAACACTTAATTTATTACATTTACAATTTTTAAGTCATCACTTTTTTTCTTCCTATTTTTCACCCATCACTCCCAACTACATTAGGTCAGTCACCCTTAGCCAACATCTCCATTATATGGCTCTCTCCCAAATATCTTTTTTAGTCATTTAAGTTTTCAAATAAAATTGAAACAGCCTTTTACTTATATAATTATAATATGTATTTTATAAGTATGTTAAAATGTTTTAAATACATCTTAATATATACGACTATAAACGAATACTCTTCATTGTATTATATACATTTTGGCTGGCCAATAAAAAATATAATTAATATTATGAGTATTGTGTAGCTATAAAAAGTGTACATATGATTTAAAATAATTATCAAACAATTTTCTGACTTCTATTAATGTCGAATGAACAATATTCAGTGACAATATTGACTTTTTATTAAAAAATAAAAGAATAATTTATGACTGCAGGTATGTAAATGGTCAGGCCATGCAAACATATAATAATAATATAGTTTCACTTAAATACTGTTAATGGATAGCTAAAACTTAATATTACTAGGAACAATGTTCAATTTTAAATACATAAGTATATTTAAAGAACAAATATTATATTTTTAAGGGATAAACACTGTTTACATACGGTATAATTTTTATACAATTTGCTTTATCAAAATAATGTTAAAAGTACATTATAGACTACAATTTAAATTCTAAAAAAACTATTATTTATAACGTATACGGTATGGTCAAAACCTATGTGGTCGTCATTTTGTTTAGACATTTGATTATACTAAAACCATTGGACCTTATCCTTTGTGAGTTAATTGCCCCAGCGGAAGGTTTATTGCGATTTTATTTCGATTGAACTTGCTGTATAATGTAGTGACGTCTGTTTTTATTACACAACGGCTGCGTGATCACGTTGTGGCCAAATCACTGTAATTCCTCAACATCTTAAACTCTGGCGCAATGCGTTTGAAATGTTTTTTTATTATTCATTTTTAATTATTTATGGCAATAAACTTGATGCATTTACAATACTACAAATAATACACTATGAAATATATCTTATTTCTTAGTTGGTCTTCGAGGTCTTCCAGGAAGATATTATCATGAGGCACGAGCGCTATTAATTCTGGTTTAGATGCGTTTATTCGCTTATTTTGAACTGGGGAGATTCTTTGGTTTGCAGTCTGTCATGGAACTGTATTAATTGATTTTTGACGCAGCGCAGCCCGTGCTGTTCATGTGTAGGTTTGGTTAAGTTGGCTTAAAAGCTCCGTTCTGTTATTGACGTATATCACAGCAGAAAACATTTCATCCAATGGATTTAGCCGTGATTTAATACAGGGCATAGAAGTTTATAAGCTTTTTGTTAATGTGGATTTTTCGAGTTAATTTTTCGTTTCGGTGTACTCCTAAGTACTTCACTGAGCCAGCTTCGTTTGAAATGAAAATACCGTTCATTGTGCAACTGTCTCATGTCTGATTAAATATAATAATTTAAAGTTACGGGACTGATCTGCCTAAGTTTGCGGCTGTTCAGTAATTTAATATCCAACAGTCCTTTAGCACAACACCTATAACTTTAATAAAAAGTCATGATACGCTCGTGCAAAGGTTTTTAATAAATAGATACGATATAAAATTTAAGAAACTGGGACCCTACGCATTGGATACCACTATTTTAGTTGCACATTTTTTGCTAGAAGTTAAGCTCATGGGCTGAAATCATATAATTGTTGCAATTATTTTCTAGAATATAAAACTAGCTCATACAGTAACGTTTAAATTTTTTTAATAAAGTTAGCTGAACTTTAAGCTTTTGAAAGAGCTAAGAACATTTAAGTATTTTAAAAATGAACATTATTTTTAAAAAAATACTTAAAATATTCACATTTAAGAACATTGATACGCTTTAAGTAAACGAAGTTATTCTATCATTTCATATTTAGTTAAAATTTAATAATATGTTCTGTCATGATAGTCATAAATTAAAATATTTAAATAAATATTTAGTCTTTATTATTTTTAAAAGATTTCTGTTATTATTAATTTATTAAACATGATGTTATTTTATTATCCTTACAACATTTTTACTCTAATTAATCCTAATTTAAGTATTTTTAATATACGTGTAGCGGTAGGTACAGCTTTGGCAGGTGTTGAATAAAATATGCGTTTTCTTCTGCACCTATTAGAATTGAAAATGTAGTACAATAAAATTGATTTAATTACAAAACGCTTAAGTCTTAACTTAATAGTCAGGTGTAATTTAGAGCTATTCATTACAATACTTCCTGAGACTGTGGAGATGGTTATAATATTTGTATTGCCATCGCAGTCGGTTCAAACGCAGACCAAATTTAATTAAATAATTCATAATATATATATAAATATTAATTGTATATTATGATCTGATATTTCGAGTTGTTAAAGTATCTTATTAATTACATTTATTATATAATGTATACGTTATACATACATAAATACATACAAACATACAAACATACAAACATACAAACATACATACATACATACATACATACATACATACATGCATACATACATACATACATACATACATACATACATACATACATACATACATACATACATACATACATACATACATACATACATACACACATAAAATAAAATAAAAAATGTTTTATACGTATATATTTTATTTAACTGCATTTCAATATAAATAATACAACTATTATTGTAGATATTTTAAATCAATCGCCAATCGCTTAACCGATGAATTTTGACACTTTTCAACACATCGTGGAGCATATAAATAATAAACACAATAATTTATAATACCAAAGTTAATATTTTAAAAGTTGATACGACATTAAGCTTCGTGTATATCATCTTGAACAGTGATTCCCAAAGTTATTTTCCTCGGCGTACATATTAGTTATGTGTTACTATTCAGCACACTTTTGATAAACGTGGCGTAGGTACTTCTCAATAATAAGTGCAATTAAGTCCGTGAAAGGTTAGGTTCACAAATCAAACAAACATTAAAATATTAAAATACATATTTGTCCAATAATAATATGGTTTTTTAGTTTGTAGGTTAAAAATATTTATCTTTTTAATTTAAACATATCATTATATCACACAAACGTCTTGATACAATACAAAATAATAATATTCTTTCAATTATTATAACAGGCCAGAGGTCGGCTTGATCATATGAGTTATCTGAATTGAAAATATTTAATTATTTTTTTAAACAAAATCTATACAAATAAAAAAAAAATATATTAACTAAAAACCGAATGAATACAATATTTTTTTACAAAATAATCATGTTTTAAAAATATATCCCATTTATTTACAATAAAGCTAAAAAAAAAAATCCAATTAGGAAATTCATTAAAAAATGAAAGGCAATCATTTTAAATTAAAATTTTTTATATAAAAAAGTAATGCCATTAATCTGGACAATTTTATGGAATTACCTACTAATCTATTTATAAATAAATACTTTAATTTTAGATTTATCATATTTCCAAACAACTTACCATTCTTTTGGTTCATTTGAATACATATGCCTAACAAGAAATAACAAAATATTAAATACTTCATTAGGTACCTAATTTGTCCCACATTTAATGAGTAAATATCTTATAAGGCTACATAATATATTTTATTTTAACATACATTAATAATTAATTTAAGTTGTATACCACAGATAGCAGGCCATGCAATGAAATATAATACGTATTGGTACAATATTTTTACACATGAACATGATATATAACTGGATAAAAGCAAGATAATAAGTTACATGCACGTATACAGTAATGTACCTAAATTAAGCATAAAAAACCTTTCTGTACTCAAAATATTATTTCATTTTTAATGAGGTTATTATAAATCAACAAATTAACATAACAATATGCAAAAAAAAACAACATACATAATCTGTACTTCTATATAAAAAAGGAAGATTTGTTTGTTTGTAACCAATAAACTCAAAAACTACTGGACCGATTTCAAAAATTCTTTCACCAATAGAAAGCTACATTCATGGAAAGTGTCATAGGCATACATTTTGTTGTTCAATAAAGTTAATAAATAATTAGTAATTATTAATAATCAAAATAAACGTGGGTTTCAAGCTACATGCAACCCGACCTTTTTCTTTTGTGTGTGTTTTATCGGCGTGTAATTTGTTTGAATTTTTCCGAGAAGTAAAATTTGACAATCTATATAAAATGTATACATAGGTATAAACTATAAAACTGCTCACTCGCGTGGTCGGTTCCCTACGCAGCGGTCGTTTGCGGAATCAAAACATTGTCACTTGAAAATATTTTGAATTCGCTTTAAAACTTATAAATGTATAATATAATCTATATTATATATATAAATGGTGTGAAAAATGTATAGTAATTCATCAATTGAGAACGGCTGGACCGATTTTGATGAAATTTTTTGTGAGTGTTCGAGTAGTTTCCTGGATGGTTTAGATTCACAATTGGACCCGGTAGGAGGTGCTCAAACAGGAAATTTGAGATTTACGATGGAAATAGTTGTTTATAAATGGCTAATATTGGTTATAGGAGAAATTAGTATTTATTATTTTATTGGTTGCCATTGGTTGTCAGGTACAAGCATACATCAAGTCGAATTTTCGCACATTGCTTGCAAAGGTGGTTGAGTTGCACTTATAGCCGCTCATCGGCGTGTCTGCCATCCACCGCAGGTAGATTGCTTACTTGATATGCTGTCGCACATTTTCCGCTATCCGACATAGTCGGATTGCTTACCAGGGTGTCTGAGTTGCACTTACTGAAACGAGTTACACCCAAAAGAAGTTGATCAACCACAATTTTTTTAAGAGTTGTCATTTTTTATGGGCCACGAAGTGCACGGGATCAGCTAGTATTATAATATCTTAATATATATAAATCTCGTGTCACAATGTTTGTCCTCAATGGACTCCTAAACCACTTAACCGATTTTGATGAGATTTTTACTATGTGTGTAATTTGGCCGAACTTAAAAGATAGGCTAATTTTAAAAGGGAAAGGATTAATCCCAGGAGGTGCTAAGACGGGAATTTTGAGATTTCAGATGACAATTTTTGTTTATAAATGGTTGCCATGGGTTTTTAATGATAATAATAATAAAAAAAAAACTATTTGCTCTACTTTTTAAATATAAATTATAATATAATATCAAACTATAAAAACGTGAAATTAAAATCTCTGTACAGGCTAAACTCTGGAACTACTTATCAGATCTTTTTGATTTTTTTTTTTAAACGAAAGAGTATTTCACGAAGAAGGTTTATATGAAAGAAAATTTTAGGTTGCTATTGGTTAATCGGTCATGTTTGTTGATTTGTATTATTATTTTTTGTCAATATACATACATATAATATAATATACAAGAAGATTTGATAAGTAGTTCCAGAGTTTAGTCTGTATAGTTATAGTCTCTGTATTTATATAGTTAGATTAGACCTCTGGGAAGAAGATAAGTTAATTTACAAAGGGTTAAATTTGTTTTTTTTTATTCATCGGTACGGTTAGATTAGGATAGGATTTTGTATAGGTAAATTGATTATATTAATCCATCGTAGGTAGAATTAAGTAAAACCAACAAACTTGGTATAACTTTGATACTTTAGAGTTAAATCATACACTTACGTACTAACAGCACGGCGGGGTCCGCGATCTACCACAGGTAGATTGCCTACCTGATATAATGTACTGCTGCGAATCAGAATTTTTATTCTGGGCAACGGAAAAGTTAAGATAAATTTTGAACACTATACACCGAATATTAAATAACGAATTGAACAAAGTTTGAGTCATACAGAGTTGATACATTTAACGGGCAACGAAGTGCACGGGATCAGCTAGTATTTTTATATAAACAAATATTTTTTTGGTTTTGTATTTATTTTCTATTGAGTCAATCTATAAAGTCGAGTTATTATTTTTATCATCTAAATTTTTTTCATTTTTATTTCATAATAAATAAATCTAAATTGTTTTTATAGTACTTTAAGACGTGATAACTAACCGTCAAAGTGTTTATTAAATGATTTGTATGAACGGCTGACATGAAAATAAAATATACATTTTTACACAACAAAATATTGTAATAACCTTATTAAAATCACTAGAAATCAGAGATAGAAATATTTGATTCATCATTTTAACATTGGGATTTTAATTATTACATTAACCACTGACATATTTACTTAATTATAAATTTTGAATTTTGATTAGCACTGTAAATTACGTTATCCTTCAAAAGTTATCTAATATCATTACTTTTATTTTTTCATAACTATTTTAGTGAAAAGTAATTACTCTATGAACTTTCCATCATTGTAAAAATAAGTTCTTTTACGGTGATATGATCTGACATTGCCAATTGTATTACATTCGGATATGACACTACCACAGCTACGTTTGGATACGCATTAGTATCTAGACGTTCATTCGCTCACAACAATCACAAACTAAATAAAGTATATTGAAATAGAACGAAATCTATTATATTTTTTCTTTCAAAAATATCTGACCACTCACTTTTATTAAATTGACAAATATGATTTTACAACCGAGTCTTATAATATTACCCAGCAGTTTTTTCTCGGTATTTCTACAACAATATATATTATTATTAAACATTTAAAAATTTAATATTCCGAGTACCACGATATATGTATTATAGTAATACGGGGCTATAACTTGTTATAGTCGCACCCGATGGTTATCGTCGTGGACAACATAAAATATATTATCACCCCGCGACGGTAAAATTATAATAATATTTTAATCCGTTGTGTTCTTTTCCAGCACGGAACACTTGACGGCCTCCAACTACACGGTGATCGGCGTCGGCGGCGGTGGCGCTGGCGGTGGAGGTGGTGGTGGAGGTGGCGGTGGCGGCTCCTACCCGGGTTCGGCTAGGACCAGTGCCGGCACGTCTTTGGCGTCTTCCAGAGAGTCCAGTTGCGCTAGCTGTCCAGGCATCACCCAGCCGTTCCGCATAGCCATGTTGGGTGCCACGGGCGTGGGCAAGACGTCGCTGGTGTGTCAGTTCATGACATCCGAGTCACTGCACATTTACGACGCTTCCATAGGTGAGTGTGCATTTTCCGACTGCAGTTCGTCTGCATTTTACGGGTCAGTGGGTCACCGGTCGAGGGGGGGGGGGGAGAAACTTCCTCGACGCGAAACTGTCGCCACCGACGGTCCATGTGGGAAGTGTTATGGATTAACCACGTTCTTAGAGCGATGATCAACCGTCCGTATTTTACTCACCGGCATAACAGTGACGTCGTATACACAGGAATTTAATATCGGAGTGGGTAGAGAGGCATCATAGTAGCACAATATTATTAATATGTATTATAGGTAGGTACCGTCGCAGTATAGACTAAAATAAAAACTATTGTTTAACAATATAATTCATCTCTTTTACGACTATAAAAACTATTATGACAGTTTCTCCGTTGGGCTTAAAGGTAATCTGACTCGCTATATATCATGCAATAAAAACTAATTGATACCGGTGTATTGATTTCCAGTTGATATTGATACTTGAAAGGTTCACTCTGTATTTGTGCCCATAGAAATTATTATCATCGTGTTCCTTTAGACGACCTGCAGGCATAAAATTATTATCAAATTATTTAATTGCCTGCCTATTGTCTTTAACAGTACGATTACACTCACTATATTATAAGTAGCTATATGAGCTGATATCATTTGCTATTTAAATAATAATACATCTTCACCTTGGTACTCAAAAATTAAAATACCAGTGTAAGTCTGTACTACTAAACCTCTATTTACTAAACTCCGCAATCATCATTATTTATTATTATCAGACTTCAATCAAATCTATTCAACTAATATTTAAATATTAATTATTCATGTGATATGATGTTTAATTAATACCTTACGTGTCGAATAAGAATAAATGGTGGAATACAAAATATAAACATTTAATTATAATCAATACCTCAAATATATTATAATAATATCTTGTGGGGGACGGAGTGGCCGAGCGGACTAAAGCGTCGGTTGTGACGCACAACGGCGCTGGTTCAAACCTCGGTTCACGGGTGGCATTTTTCTTCGGGCAACTGGCGAGTCACGGTGTCCGGAGAGAAGTGCCACCATCCCCCTCCCGGGCATGGCAGATACCCACAGTTGCCCACTAAAAAATCTGCCAAAACTACACACACGTGTTTACACTTACAGTTCCCTCCTCCACGGTTCAAAAACAACCCAATGGCCTATGTTGCCGCTGCTTAATTAATAAAAAAAATATCTTGTATGTTTATCTGTAATATTGGCAACGATTAGTGTTGGGAATTATCTAGATAAGATTTTTTGAAATAAATTATCTTTTTAAGTATCTAGATAATTATGTTACGATTTATCTAATGTTTAGCTTAAATAAAAAATGAGCCTATCTAAATAAATTTATCTAGACAAATATTTTAGTGCCCCTACAAAATTATAAAACCAATGTTACTAAAATTCTAATATAATATAAATTATTTATAAAATTAGAAAAATATATTTCTTGTTATTATTGACAATTACAATATTACAATAATACGAGAACCTGCATGCGGGCTTGCATCGTTCTCTACTAGCCATAATAAGCATATTGAAATTAGTTAGGTATAGGTTTTTATTTCCCCATCCATTTTAAAAATAAATTAAAATTAACTTCGTATTTCAAAGACCTAATTCGTTGTTATTATTAATATTATGTCATTATATTGATATAAATCTAATATTACAAAAATACTAAAAAACAATAAAAATAAGTGTAAAAAAATAATATTTATATGGATAAATGTATTGTTGTATTTATCGTTATCTAAATAAATTACATTTGTGTTATCTTTATTTTTATCTAGATAATATTTTGTTAAAATTATCTTATCTTATCTAGATAATTTTTTAGTTATCTATTCCCAACACTGGCAACGATACATGTTGACCGACATGTAAATATATGTTGACAGTAGCAAACGGAAATTGTAAAGTAATTCGATACTATTCCATACAGTGGTAGATGGTATTATGACATTAAAATTAAAGACGTCTATACTCTTATCGACATTATGTCAAGCATAAAATAAAATGGTTTTAACTTTTGACTTGTTTATTTATTAAGCAAGTACTATAGTATTTCGATTAAAAACTTTCCATTATTTATTTTATCCTGCATTCCTATACATAACCTATTCGTGTTTATTATTGGACAAAGTTAAAAATGATAAATGTTTCAGTTATGTAATTACATTAAAACATCAAAGACCTTTTTTCAGTTAAAATATCCACAACTGCTATTTATCATAATAAATAAACAAATAATTTCACCGTACGTGCTTCTGGGCTTCAGTAAAATAGTAGATTATAAATATTATCTAGAAATCTTGAAAAATGGACAATAATTGTAGAATTTATTAGTACAAATAATATACATTTTTTAAATATTATTTTAGAAATAATAAAATAGTACCTACCTACTGTTTATTTTAAACAATTTAAAACGACTTAGACCGTATTCAGAATATCAATGAGTTTAGAAAAGTGGTATTGCACTCCTCATTATTTATTAACTTGGCATACTTTAATAAAGAGTAAAATTCACATAAAAAACATTGACTTAAGTGTCTCCAGCCATCTTATTTTAGGTTATGTACAGAAAAACGATTGATAAACAATGATATATGTTTTTTTTATTTTTTTGAAAATTTAGAATAGTTGGTAATTTGGCAGGTCAAAAGTAAAAATGCAAAGTACATTTCTAATTCATCGTGAAAAACTAAAAACAAAAAATGGGAAAATGGCAATATTTACGCAAGACGGCGTAATTTAAAATATTTTGGATCATTTTGGATACTTATAATCATTTAACAATTTTCATATTTTTTACATTTTTCTCAAATTATGTTGATAATTTTTTTCTTGGCAAAATTAAGGTCCAAATTCTAGAAAATGTAATAAAAGTTTACTCTTACGTAGTTCACGAAGTATGTCTCGTAACAGCGTCATTTCATATATTATATAAATGTAAATGATTTTCAGTCTTACTTTATTATTTCCCTACACAAGTTATAAAAGATAAATACATTTCCCCTTTTTAGATAGTATATTTCTAGCGATGTATAAAAGAAGACCTTTTTGTGGCCTAATTATGATTATCTTATTGATTACTACTCACACAATTAATTTTTTTTTTTTTTTGATTGAGGCTTCTACAACTGAGGTCATTATTAGTCTGTGGAACTGTGGGGAAGGGTACTGTAGGGCACCCGTAGGTATCTGCAATGCCCGGGTGGGGGATGGCGGCCTCTCTCTCCGGACACAGTGACTGACGAAGAAAAATGCCACCCATGGCCGAGTTCGAACGGGCGACGGTGCGCGTCGCAACCAACGCTTTACTCCGCTCGGCCACTCTGTCCCCCACAATTATTATTGTTATACACAAATACACACAAACGTTATTTAAGGAAATTATTAATAATCAATTAATATAGATAGTAGGCACCTACTAAGTACTAACTATAGTAGTAGTCAGTAGAGTACTTATAATATGTTTTATAATAAGGTATAAAAATAATAAATACAAATATTTAAATTAAATTTGAATAATGTTAACAGTAACTACAATAAATCATTTATTTCTATATAAAATTAAAAATAGTCATCGATCAATTTTATTAATCCATATTATATTGTACAATAACTGTGCATACAAATATTTGTCAAATCAATCTAAAGTAAATATTTTCAGTATTGAAATATTAAACCTACTAAAAATACATAACTTTAATTTATTTGTTTAAATTAAAAATATTATATTAAAAAAAAAATCGTTTAAAAATAATGGACCATTACCAGCAAATTGAAAAATTTTAAACGTTGAAATAAAGTCTTTGATTCTTTTTAAATTTAAATTAATGTTTTTCTTTATATAATATTAGTTTATTTCTTAAGGGTAACTTCCAAAGCATATTTTTAATGATATTTATATCTAATTATAATTAAATTGATAAGTATCTGAATTTAAAATTCTTTATAATATTTTTTTATGTTTTGAAAACGACTATTTTTGTCTCAATATAATTTTCATTATATCATTTATATAGAATAGAAATATTATTTAATAACATCAAACAATTGTATGGCTAGTTTAATATTTTAAGAAACTTGCAAGTATATATTTAAAAGATCTGATCCATCAACATCTAGTTACAGAAAATGTTTAAAAATCTTACATGTTTATTTTAATCATTCTTAATCTAATCTGTCATATAATAATTAGACTTAAGACGTGGGAATTTTTATATTATTAATGTTTCAATATTTGTCGATGCCATTTTAACTAGTCAGAATATTGCCTGTTTTTTATTTTAATATAGTGAAACACTAAATATTTAACATAAATTTCACTACTTTTAGTCTATAAATGCATTGATCTATATACAATGTTAACATTTTCAATTTGTTATAATTAGGAAACTTAATTTTTATTTTTATTAACTAACTAATTGACTGTTTAGTTATATAAGTTATGCAAATAAACAACACTATAAAATATTATAAATAAATTACACCATAAAATATTTATTGAATATATAGTAAATACTTACAATATATACATATTATGTCATAAATTATATCTATTACAACTGCTCTCAAACTTGAGTATACTTTATTGTACGGTAATAAGCTTCCATGTAATAAGTCGAACATAAAAACCTAATAGTATACTGAAGTGTTTTCGTAGAACAAGACAATATATATTATAATTCTATAAAATGTATCCAATTAAAGTTAAAGCATACACAATCGTATCCTTAGTGGATAATAGTTTTTATAATCAACCGGTTGATTGATAAAATCGAACTAACTTGTGTGTGCTATTCTACGTAGATAATTATTAACTTTTGTACGAGGTAGAACTTGCCATGTACCTAATACCAAACCTGTTAAGGTTTAATACATTTAATACGATAGAATTTTCGATTGGTTTTACTATTGTATTTTCATGAGAATCGATTATTGTCAGCCCATCTCTAATATCTCAGCAGATTATAGCAAGTTCTGGACAATTAATATGAAGTGTTTAGAGACAACTTATAGAGTGAACTGTGCTTGAGATTTATTTCTAGAAATTCAGTGAAATTTAAACACGTCATTATAAATAAAAAAAAAAAAATGTTTTAAATTATTTTTATTATACAGATTTATAATACTCGCAAGTAAGGATGCTAAAAGTATTTAATTGCATTTACCCATTATGAGGTCGGCCATTAACGAAGGTCCTAAAGAGGAACAGAGATGGTTTGGATAAGGTTTTTTATGAGCAACTTAATAAGTCTAATACCCGCCGATTTTTATAAATCCTAACTGAATAATGACACGCAGAATTACATGGATAATCATCCATCCATCCTTCCATCTATGTATACTACGCCCACATTGGATGAACATTTCACTATATATTGCCATTATATACGCTTACAAACCAAACCACTCCATCATAGGCGATCTTTTAAAAAGTTAAAAAGCGTGTCCATGTTATTAGTTTTTTTTATGTTATATTGATATACATGTGTATAATGTATATGGTTCAAAGTATTGAATAACAGTATTATGTTTAGTGTATAATATGTACCTGCCTTTATAATATATTTTCACACAATCACACACATACCCGTACATATTGATTTTTATTTTTAACCTAAAACTAAATTAATTATTGCGTTAAACGGTATACATACCTACTAGTTATTACCTACATATATTTTAATATTATATTATATGAATTCGTTTTCAAATTGTTTATGCTTTTTAATTTTTATTAATATTTGCTCCAATGATATATGCTAGCGTGAACAAATACAAATTAATAATCATATAAAATATAATATAGGTAATTTTTTTCAAGGTTAACACTAATTTTTGGTAAGAGTTTTACGTTTTTGAAAATATTATTTTAGATAATTAGATTTCATAGTAAAATATTTTGTAGGAATTAACTATATTTTTATTATTATTTTGTTTGGTTCATAAAAACCGATTTTTCGAACGAATTGTTTATTATCTGTGAGGCTAGGAAATTTATACATCGGCATATTTATTTTGAAACTTCTGATTAATGCCTTTATTTATAATGTCTACAAATCACGTCATGTTGAAGCAAATGGTGGTTATTTTATTTTGTATATTTCTACATATTTTGAATAAAATGCATATTACTGCATAATATTTTATCTATGAACACGTAAAATACATTTTCTAGTGTTGGTTGGTGAAAGAAAAAAACAGAATAAAATGTATCCAAAAAATACACAAGTATTTAATGTACTTTATAGTAGGGATAGTAATTTAATTTATATCTTATATTAATAATGTCATACCCTTGTACAACTTTAACAGTAGTTTAGATTTAATGTTTAAGATAGTTAAACTACCTACAGTAAAATTAGTACGTGTTACACAGTGAGTTGCGTGTTGTTTGTGAATAGATTTTTTTTACCTTTGTCATTTAAAATGCCAAAAATGCAAAGTATTAGAACAAAACATCGATAGTAGGTCGAAGAATTTTTTAATACCGATACGAAAGCACAAGTTTGTTAAGTATTTATAACCAATTGCAATTACACCATAGTTTCATAATTTTTTTCGCATGTTTAGTTAAATACTTTTGGATATTTTCAATAAGCCATATCCATATTTTACTATTTTTATTGCATATAAATCCTAGGCCTAGCACTTATAAGACGTATTTGAACTATCAATTAGCGGAGTAGTGGACCAACATTTTGCTGTGGGTACACCACTCCTCTTCATTAATCTAAGCTTCGAGTTCGTATAACTAATTGACTAATTTTTTTAATACATTGAAATTTTCAGAAAAATATTCTGTTGTAGAACATGTATTATTGTATCTAATTAAAAATACATACATTCATTCTAGAAAAATAAATGATTTATAGAATGACAACTTCACAACAATTTAAATATAGGTCATAATTTTTTTCAATGATGTCTTTAAAATGTTTTTGATAACCTAAAAACGTTATAACTTTTCAAGAAAATTAGTATTTACATATAATACTAATACGAGATAATTATATGTACAATGTACATATATTATTTATTATCAATACAATTTAAATTTTAGATCTGAAACTTGATACTATTGTCTACTTGAAATTAATAATAATAGTAGTAGGTAGTTGACGAGTGTAGGGTTTATTATGATGGTATACAATAGACACGGTAACGGATAAGAAAAGAGTAATCTGTTGCAAAAATAGAAAAATGAAACAAGATTTTCTATGGGCATGATTTATTTTTTGAATAATTCAGAAACCTTAAGGTGGTGAAAGAACTATCTAGGCAGTTTATCTGATTTATTAGGCATATTTAAACGGAGGTCGGTGTTTGTGAACCACGGATATGTGTATAATTTAAAAACAAAACAGCCACAAACTATCTCGCTCTCAAACAGTAAATATCCCCGTGGTTGTCATTTAACACTTTCCAAGATGGAGAGTAATTTTTCTATGCTAATGTTGGAGCTTTTTGAATAAGAACATAATATACACGTATTTCCTTTTCAGCCATTCAATATTCATTTGGCATTATGACTTCCAAGAGAAATGTATTGTATTACTACGGTTTTTGTTTATATACTACAGTGTTCGTAAATATATAGTGAAAAAATACAATCCTTTATAAAGCTTAGAACTTATAAGAGTGTATACTGTATACACATTATGCATTAGATAAAATAAAAAAGATTTTATATTAAAAAAAAATAATCATCTAATTCTCTAACTAAGATAATAATATATAAGAATGAATCGAATAAAATCTATTTATCCGATACAAACAACTTTTAATCTTATTATTTTAGCTATATATTATATTTTAGCCAGTTAAATAGGAAATACATAAGAAGAAATAGGTAAATCAGATCCAATTTTTTTAATTTAATAAATAATATTGCGTTCAATATTTTAATACCCGATATCAAATTATTTTTAAACATAATGCATTGTTTATAAATTAAACACTAAAAAGTCAAAGGTCATAGGTAATATTATTATGCAACATAAATCATAAATTACACATAATAATAACCAGTAAATTACGATATTATTATTAGTCAATATAACTTATTCTTAAATAAAAGAAACATCATATAATAATAAACTAATACGTACAATAGGTATTTTTTTTATAAATAGTATTATATTTATTTATTCTTGATGATTTACCTTAAAAATTACTACGTGATGAGTTTTTTATATATAAATAAATGGTTTTAACTAATTTACCAAAATAAATAAATGTAAATTATATTTTTTTTGAAAAATAATGTTAAATTTGATTAACACTAGTGTCATTAAAGGTTAAAAATATATAGCTATAATATAAGAAGCTATTATTTCTACATTATTTCCGACTTTATTGTGGTGTTGTACCTACAGTTTTGTTGAATGTTGATGTAAATTACTTTTTCGTTTTACTTTTATTAAATAAATTATTTCGTTTTTAGTAATAAAATTATAATCTATGCATTAGTGGGCCTGTTGATTTAAAGTTATGCTTTTTTTTATGAAACAACCACGTTTTTTTACTGGTTTTTAACTTGTGATGTTCAAAATGATTTATTAAAATGTGTCATTTAAGTATATCATAATATAAAGGTCTATATTATATAATTAATTATAATTCATACTCATTAATATAAACCTATTTATCTATAAATATAAAAATCAAGCACAAGCAATCATTCTTTTAGTGTCTCGTACAGGTTTCGAGCAACAACACAGTGTTTAAATTTAAATATTTATACATCTTAATACATTATAATCATAAATAACCTAATATTATTTAGGTACCTAGTTATGCATGTTAATATCAATTGTTTACTATTTTAAAAATATAAATTATCTAGGTATGAAGCACAATTAAGTAAACTATTCAAATATATGAACTTACCTTAATAGTTATCTAACCATTGATATTGGATTAGGATCATTGTTACGATCTTTAGAATAATGAATAGCAAATATTATTACGTATATAATGTTCTCCCGCTAAAAGTCTGGGACGAGAGGAATTCAAATGTTGTGGGCTTCGTAATGAGAAATTAAAATATTATATTGGTGCTATATTGAACGTTGCGAAATACTCATTTTTGTATCGCTACCCATTTGTTTTCATAAGGATTAGGTAGGTAGTATAAAATCGGTATGTTGCCTAAATAATTTCCAGTAAATTGGATGTTTCAACCATTATGTCACGCCTTGCACATTATATAATTATATTATGATGCGACCACGATAAAAAAAAAAAAATAATAATAAAAAAAAAACGTAGTGCGCACGCTTACTGATTTTACATATACCTAATCGACATAATGTAACCGCATCAACCCTCTGGTGGGGTGTTCCCTCCCGAAGGATTTGACGACCCGTCTACGTGCTGCACAGGGGCACCCCGTGCACTCTTTTATACTATCATCGTGTAGCTATTATATATAGTGTGATCATATTTTGTGTCCGTGCGCACGTCACAGGCATATCCTTTTGAACAATTTAATGCCAAAGTATGGGATATGAATATTTACACTCTACTACACGCCACGCACTATTTAATAATGCGTGGAATACGCGGAATACGTGGAATACGAGCGTTATAGTAATAGTATGTAAAAAAAAAAAACACTTTTACAATAGGGGAAAATTTAGGGACGAATAACGTTGAAATTTACAGAACGATTAAAACATCTGACAAAAAAATATAACTAAATGTACTGACATTCAAAAAGGAGAATACAATTAATTATACCCAACGAGATTATGAAAAAATATCATTTTTGTTTCAAACCATAAAATGTATGTCATATTATTATTATGATATTAAAATATTATGAATCATAATTTACAAAAAAAATAATAATAATATCATAATGTATTATATTATTATTATTTGTTGTTTTTTCATTATATATTTAACCCAACAAAAACACTTCGCCATACGCCGTGTAAAAAAAATTGCTTGGTATAAAAAAATACGGCTCTAAGTTGTGATATCATTTTATAGGTAGCTAAATCTTTGAAAGTTTGAACCATAAACATATTTTATGTTAAAATAATCTGCTAAAAATTGATATTAAAATCAAGCTAAGTTCAATTTTTTGAAAATTAATTTAATATAAATGATATCTATAGTTCAAAGACTTAGCTACCTATAAAATGATATCACAACTTTTAGAGCTATTTTTTTTATATTTAGCGATTTTTTACACTGAGTGTTTTATTGGGATATCACAAATTTTTTGTTTGATACGTTATTATTTCGGGAACATATTAGTTTTATAATGATGTTTTTTTTTTTGCAGATTATAATAGTAATAGTAGAAATTAGTATTATTATTTTTTTTTTGTTTTTTATTGGTTGCCATAGGTGTCGCTGTGTCGAATAGTGCATTGTAATGCAGGCCGCAGGGAATATTATTAATAAAATGTTGAAAATATATTACAATAATTTCTAGTTAAATTGGCTATAACTCTGTTGATATTGTTCAAAATTATTTGAAAACTACACTATGTACTTCTACGTAAAATATTAGGTTATTGTATTTTCAAGCTTCATTATTTAACTAGAGATTTTCTATGCTTTCTCAAGAAATTTTTTTCGTGATTCGTGTTGCTTCCTGTAATTATTGTCTAGCAGTTTTCGCGTGTATTTGAAGGCACACTTTTCTTTTGTATTCAGCGAGACCCTGTCGGATTGTTGGATATTTTTTATTAAATTATTCTATTATCTCTATAACTTTGGAAATATATCCTACCTACCAATATAGTTTATAATCGTGGTCGGTTTCAATAATTTTGTTTCATATATAAAAGTACAAAACATAGTGTATTTATTAATCAGATCTGAATTAAAATATTTTCTAACTATAATGCATAATTTCTTATTTAGAATATGTCAGCTGCATGCCTGCACGTATCCATTTAGAAACCATTTATTCTTTTTCCCAATTTCAAAACCAAATTGTACAACTGAAATTTTAATAATATGTTTATATTATTGAAATTAAATTTAAATGATTATTATAGGTATCTATATTATTTTTAAACAAACAAATAGGTAAACCATGAACGTCTAGTTTTATATGGTTAGAAGTCTGATTTTCTAAAATTCTAACAATAGGCTACCTACACAGATTAACATAACATACTTTAATATTAATTACCCTTTAACGTACGTATAGTACAAATATTTTCATTTAAAGATAAAATATAATTCATTTTTAATTGATTTTTTATGTGTTAGGTTTATATTTTCTGTTATGAATGGATTTGTATTTTGTAATATTTATAGAATTATATAAGTATTATATTACAAAAATGTATGGTTTATTTTATTAATTTCTTTTTTTGTTTAACCAAAAATGAATTTTAAATAAGTAAGACGTAATAACTAATTTTGGGAACCTAATGTAGATAATGTAGGCATATAAAATACCTACATACTTCTTGCAAAAAAAATATAGTGTCGCAAAATTCGTTAATTCTATAAATAATTAAAGTACAGTGTATAACAAAATATCAATTTGTTTATCGAAATAAACATTTTTAAAAACAAAACCATGAAAACAGAAATAAAATATTATTTGTTGGTTTAGATACATAACATTATAAACGAGCACAAGGAATCAAACAAAAAAGACTACGGTTGCGTTCTTTTCAATAATGGATAAAAGGCTATCAAGTAGTCCAGTCTAAACGTAAAGTCATTACCGTCTTAACTCATTTCCTGAAAATAAATGCTCCTCCATGGTTTAGTATACAATATACATACTATATAGCATTAAAGTGTATAAGAAGAGCCTCGGATTATCAATCTGTAGAATCGATTATAAACTATCTCCTTTGATTACCGTACATCCAAAATGTTAAGTATATATTTCATTACACATCTACCAAAAGTGCGATAAATTAGCTAATACTCCTAATAACCTCAAGTACTAGTGCAAAATATGTGAAAATGAAATTATAATTTAAGTATAGAACTAATTAAATTACATTAGCGTATACCTATACCTACTGTTTAATGCATACGTCATTATAATCACGATTTAAATTCAGTTAAATAATACTGTCAACTGTGTAAAATATTAAAAATTGTATTTAATACCTACGTGTTTTATTTATTATATAAGAAAATATATAAATGGGTGAACTTAATGGTATTAAATTGATCTGTAAAATACATAATTAAGTAACTTCTTTTTCTATCATGAGGTAGATAATAGTTACATAAGTAATAAAGAATATATTAATTATGATTATAATATAAAGGTACTTAGGTACCATTTAACTTATTCAACATTAATAAAAAAAAAACGTGTAACGGCTAAAATAGCATTCGATAAGTTTTATTTTTCCAATCAACAAGAGCAGCGACTGATTTAAAGATGTACACCTACATCGGACTGCATATATTTTCAATCTTCAGACTTTAATTTTTTTTAAGTTAATCAACGTCTTTTGAATATTTTTTAATGTCTTCGAATTTTCTTTTATACCTACTGATTATTTTAAATTCAACTATTTAATTTTTTGAACTCCTGTCGCACTTTGTAACATATTTTGCACGATTGCTTTAAATAATAGGTAGCTGGTACACCATTTAGATAATATCAGAAATATAATCGCACAACAGCCGTTACTACTACGAGATACATAATTGGCAATCCAAAAATGTAATGAAATATTGTAATATTAAATGTTATTATTGTCAAAAAACATTTAAAAAAATACACTAAATACCATACAAATATATGATAGCCTATGCACCAAATTGTTTAATTCCAAATATCGCATTAACATTAACTTTTAAACCTATTTCATATTAAAAAGCATTAATCCAAGTATTCAAACTTCAATTTCGTCTAATATATAATACTATAGTAATATGGTAATTTTGTCTACTTACGTCGCTACCCAAAATAATATGTAAGGTTATTAACCCGTCAAAATGTATATTGTTAATATCGAACTTACGCCATGTGAAGGACTTCAAGTTTATGTCAGTTTATAATCTCACAAAACAAGGGTTTTGAAAGCCATTAACCCATGCAATTCATAACCACTTAGTTTTAAAACGTCAAAACTCTTATTTAAATATATGTCTATCTAATAGCTAACATTAGATCACTATAGATAATGAGTATGCTATAAAAAATTGAAGTACCTGAGTATGATTATAAAATAGGTTCTTTATGAACAACATTTTAATCATGATAACGGTTTTTTACCGTTTTAAAAAAAATCATTTTTAATTTAATATGAATTTTATTAGTATAAATTATTGTACATCGTACCTCATATCCTTATACACATATAAGTAATTATTAAATACCCAATAATATCATTATTAAAGCTCCATTATTTTCATAATAGATATTCAAGAGTAAAAATTTTAAATTTTAAATTGTTCATATTTTACATGATATAGAAAACAACTGTACATAAATACATTGATTAACATCTAAGATTTTTTCTGTAAGAGGTAATTCAAACATAAAATAAATTCGGCGTTTTTATAAATTCTATTAACTCTGACCTATATATCGTTTGTAAGCGACAATTATTTTTTTTTCACTGAATAAACTTTTTTACACATAATTGTAAAATTAATGTTAAAAATAAACGTGTTAAAATGATTTTTTTTATCCAACTTACAATATTATACAAGGATATTAATTGAAATAATGTGCAGCTATATTAACCTGATTATAACGAGTGAAGTCGTTAATTAAAGATAATGAAGTTAAGATTAAAATTATATCATACATTATATTACTTTTTAAAATGTATACTAATCTAATTTTAAATACGTTTTAGATTAAAGATAAAAAGAAACGATGAGATAAATGCTTGATATCGACAACGTATTAAAAAATAATTCAGACCTCAACATGGTTGTTATTACATTAATTATTTGTACAATAGAGACGTCATCACTAGCCAAACGTGATGAAAATGGTATTTGTTCGGTTTTTTTTAATCTTATGTGGCTTCGAAATATCGAGATTTTACGGTCGAAATCAATCGAAAAAAAACTATAATTACAAAACTTCTAGATAACAGTAAAAATGGAACAATTACGACAAATGACAATCTACGACTTATCACCCTTAAAGTCTCCATTATATCTTCATACCTTTATCCCTCAGTCCCTGCATTATTATAGAAAGAGTACAACGTGATTAAATATAAATTAACTATAAATATTATAACTGAATGACATAATAACTACCAATGATTATAAAAAATTTCTTCCGGCAATATTTATCTTGGCCCCGATTATATAGATTTCAGTTATAATGATATTTATATATATTCATTAATTTCTTTATTTATTATATTGAAGATAATATTAAAAACAATAATAATCATGATTAACTAAATAAAAGATAATTTGACAGAAATTGAAGGTGGGAATGTCATTGTTTAAGCATCAGTCGATATTGCAGTGGGAAGTGAATAATATAGTTTATTTAGGTGATAGGAAAAGATAAAGGAGGAGGGGTGAATTAGGTATACAACAGAGGAACTTTGAAATGTAATTGACTAGCAATTGAGAAGTTGGATAACATTTTTAAGAAAAAATATTAGTCCGGTAGAACGCCTTTGATTATCAAGGCTGGACAAATTATTAGATAAGTATTTATAGATGATGAGTATTGAGGGTGTAGTCTTGTGGAGGACAAAGGACCTTTAATAGACAGGCAGCAGAGAGTAGGAATCTGCGCTGAACTCTGTCAATTGCTAAAGAATCTGTAGCAAACGAGGATATAAAAACGATAGCCAAAACTCAAAATAAAGAAAAAACAGTTCAACACCATTTATTTTTCTAATTATCAATATCATTTGATAAAAATCAAGTGGAAAGAATTTTGTTTTTTAGTTAAATTGTATTTACATTGATATTATACGTCTTTTTTATTGTAATATTATCTTTCTACAGAAATCACGATATCGTGTTAAATTCTATGGGAATAATAATCAATATAATAAATTGTATTTTTTTCAATATAAATATGTTTTTGGGTTGGGTACAGGTTTTTTTTTTTTGACCGATTTAAAGTAAGTTGTTCGTTGTCATAGTTACTTATTAACAAAAAAATATTTACGATTCATAGATTTTCTTTGTAAAGATAAAATATCGAGTAGCACGCACTTTTTTATCTGATATTCGTTTAATATTCAATTTATTCTTAAGAAGAAGTAAGCGGACTATTGGTTTTCTCTTTGACCCACGCTCAACATGGACAATTTTCGTTCAGCAAAACCAATTTGCATTGTTATATTTAATATTGGATTAGATTATACAACTTAAAGATAACAATATTATTTATGGCACCTAGTGGCTAGTATGATTTTATTGATATTTTAGTTTTAAATCGACTTATAAGCATTTTAAAAATTGTGAAATTTTCATAGTTATAACTGACTTTAAAATTAAAATATCAATAATCAGGTCCTCTACCGTTCCCTAGATAATATTATTAACTTTAAGTTTGGTTATAGGTTGTATCATTCTAATATTTTAATATTAATTAATACCTACAACAAGACTGGCTCAGGGCTCTGTTTAAAAACATTTCCTATATTGCACATGGGTCAGAGAGTGAAAACAATCACCGACATTCTCTTAAGGTTGTGATTTACAATTAAAGGGTTAGGCTAGGTTGAAAATGTACAATCAACATTACATTTGTCACCCGATTTCCATTCAAATGGCACTGGTAGCAATTTCCATTCTAATGGCAAGTCACCATATCTATGCTATCTAGTCTACTATTAAAAAAAAAAGTGGCACTCAGTAGCAATATAGGTTCTTTGTGAGTAATTAGACATGAAACGTTTTTCTTTGTGACATAATAATGGACTCTAAGGGTTAACGAATATAATTCATTCATTAATGAAAAAAAACCATAAAAAAGGATACTAAAATATATAAATGTCCTAGTGTTGAGAGCGTGCACTATGTATACGCTTGTTTTATATGTAATTTAAGATGCACTTTAGAATATAAAAAATCATATTATATCCCATAGTGTAAATAATATGTTATATGCGTATTTAAATATTTCTAGATACATATTATACGCATTATATTTTGATAAATCTGTGTATTCGTATGCAATATTTTTTACCCGAAGTTGCGTTTACGACTTAAAATGGTTTTAATAAAAAAATTTTCAAAAACAAATTTTCATTGTTAGCCCAGTTATTAACATTAGTTCTGCCGTTAATAATTTAATATGAAGGTAATACCGTATATAGTGTCTTTTTATACACCGACATGGTAAGAGCTCATCCATTCTTGTTAGCCAATTTTATAATAATAGAACGAAAAAAAAGTACTTACGTAAACTTTAAAACTAATTTTGTTTTTCTTATTACTTTTTATTAATCGTATTTTTTTATTAATTATTTTTTATACACTTACGTATTAGCCAACGTTTTAATTTTTATTTAATTTTAAATTGTTTTTACCATGAGTACTGATATTAATAAAGAACATCTTTTCATTATACAAACAAGCATACTTCTTAAAAATAGTTTTTAAAAGTATTTTAAATGGTTAGATATTTAAAACTAATATTAACTGTAGGTATTAAATACATTAGCTTCTTTATTCTTAAGACTGGATTTAGGTTAGGTAAAAAAAAGTAAAGTAAAAAAGGTAAAAATTATTTTTATAGAATTATCATCAGTGTCATTCTCTTTATAAGATTTGTAGTATAATATAAAGAATTACATTTACTGTTGGTATTTAAATTTGCACGGGATTTAATATTCAAGATGTGGTTTTGTATTAAATATTTTTAAATTTAAAATACAAAATAATGTATTAAGATTTAAAAAATAATACCGATTTAAAATAATTTTTTTTTAAAGTACAAACAAAAAGTGTTTAAATACTTAAAAATTATACAAACATGTAATACATATTCTATATTATATTAAAATATTTCTGCGCTCTGAATATACGACTTTATTATGTTCGATAATAAGTTATTTACTCGTATATTATAATAGTATATAATATATTTACTGACATTTTAACTTTTCTGAATATGGTCAATTATAGCACTTAAATATCAGTAAAATTTAATTTTAAGGGGAGAATATTTCACTTAAAACTGGCGTATTCAACCCACAGCCACGTGATCTTTATAAGGCCGGTTGACAAATTGTATTAATATAACAAAAAGGGGGACGGAAAGACTGAGCGAACTAAAGCGTCGGTTCAAAACCCTCGGTCGCTGGCGGTATTTTTCTTCAGGCAGGTCACGGTGTCCGGAAAGAAGTCCGGGCATGGCAGATACCTACGAGTTCCCACTAAAAAATCTGCCAAACTAACAAACACACGTGTTTAAACCTACAGTACCCTCCCCTTCAGTTAAAAAACCACGCAATTGCCTAAGTTTCCGCGGGTTAGTTAAAAATGAAAAATAAAAAAAGAAGAAGCTTAATCTATAAATCGTTATAAAGATAAATAATAAATCATACATGTTGGCTATAATTTAAAATTTAAAACAAGTTATATTGTGTTTACAATTATGTGTTTACAGTGAATAATCATCTAGTTTTTTTTTTATTAATTAATAAGAGGTAGCGGACTAAAATTATTGAAGACCCCAAATTCAAAATGTACTCGATTTTCTCGTGGATTGATCATATTGAAAATTGTTTCAATCGAATTATATTTATTGTAAGACTAAACAATATTTAACTGGCTATTTATTTAGGTGTTTATTCCTTATATACTAGCAGTTATCGGTGGTATTTATACGACTATTATTATATAGTTAATTGATTTTATTTACAATTAATATTTGTATACCTCTGCATTATAAAAAACGTATGCAAGGAATACTCTCCGAGCACGTTACCGCGTGGATCACTTTCTTTCCATATATCTTTAATGCTATATTAGTGATTAATGTTTACATGCTTAACTACCCAGTCTTATATTTTATAACTTTCACTTTCTATCAACCCTAACATTAAAATGCTAGTTTATATGTGGACGTGCAACACTTGAGTGTTAACGTTATCCAATGGTATGGCGCACTACCGCTGGATTTTAATTAGTTACCTATTGTTTATTTCTAAGACTACCCACCACCAACACTTGAGTCGACCAAGTAGGTCACTATCCAGTGTGTTCTCTGCGCGTTCATTTTTTTGGTGAGCAGACCCACACGAATTGCATTTCAATTTAAAACTATAAATTATTCGAATAGGACGCACACTACTGAATTGAAATTAGATGAATGGAAACGTTTGAATTTGATCACATCAAACAAATTATAGTTTTAACTATCGAATTATTATTTTGAGCTGTTATAAAATTACATTTAGTACCAAAGGCTAATGACCTAAGTTGTCATCGAAGCCTCAAAAACAAACAAAAAAAAAAAAAAATTACATTTAAATATATTTAGAATGTGTAAATAATCAAATTAATTTAAATGAACATATTTTATTTATACAAAAAAAAAATATATAGACAATTGATAATATTAATAATTATACACATATTATTAACTATATGACGTAATATGTATATTATATTAATAGTTTGAAAAATACTTATTTTACAGTGTAAGATATATAATAGCATATAGATTCTTCAATACATAAATCATCAATAAAAATTTAATTTTTTTCTTATTATACTACTCGGGTGAAATAATCAAGAAGAAAAACGTGTATTTTATTCAAAAATTATTCACCTACCTTAAACAAATCTTTCAGATACCTATAATTTTAATAAGTAACTATTGTTAAATAATAATAATAATAATAATACCAATGCTAAAAGATTGTCAATAGAAGATTCAAGACGATTCCACACTGTTCGTATATACTGGGGGAAATATAGAATTTACATAAAATTTATTTTTTTTTTTTTTTACAAAAGCCCTTTGAACTTTTCGAGCGAATAATATTGAAGCACTGGAAACTCCAAACATCTAAAGTCACCCTAGCCAATTTTTATATTATATAATATGAAAAAAGAACCAACCAATTCTTACTACCAATATTCTATTTACTAAAAAAGGTTTTCAGAAAGTTGGCATACGGGAAATAAAAATCCAAATGTTAGTAATAAAACTTTTTACCGTTGAGGCACGTCAACAGTTACATTTTTGCTTATAAAATTCAACCAGATTTGTGACACTTTTAATTAAACTAAAACAATTCAATATATTATTTTAATATATATCTTTTGTGCAAAAAATATTATTTATTTATCTGGCTAGTATAATTTCTCCACAGTATTTCAAATGCTAACATGTTATAATAACCTACAATTATTTGTAAGATATTCTATATTACGATATTATGCAGGATAATTTTTAACATATAATTAATACAAATAAATTGAGTACCTATTTTATTATGTATCAACTTCAATAAAGCTGTCTTATTATTTATTTTAAGTGTTAATATTGTTAAAGTAGGAATTATTTGTTGTAATGCTTTTTCTAAATTATACGCATAGCTTTAAATTTTTAACTTGAACAAAAAAATAACTACGTACCGCTACCTAAATCTTTATAAATCGTTCCCCCCCTCATCCAAAGTATAAAGATTATTCAGCCTTAAGTCATATTGTTTAACATAAAAGTTCTTTTTAACATCTGTTGAATTTTGTACGTTTTATTTACTACAGGATTTAATTTCCCATAAATTCCGGTAAGCACATGTTTGTTTTATTAAAGCTTCACCGCTATTAGAAAATCCAAACTCCGATAAATTGGTTTTTATCATAATTTAGTACCTATAGGCACTTAAATCAAAATAAACTACATTTCGTTTAAGAGTATAAACTATAAATATTATGGATGGATACAGTATGTGAGTTTTTTAAATATCAGTCGCTAATCGTACTTAAATTTTAATGTAGCCTGTAGGTATAAGTAATTACCTACATATTTATAATTAACCATCAAAAAATAAAGCCTAAAAAGTAATAGATAATATTTTCTATAGTCTCAAAATATTTTATGGTGCGTGTTTCGTACACCAAAAACTAAGTTCTTTCATGTTTTTTTTAGACAATTGTGTCAGTAATTTAAATTTTCACAGCATTAAACCGTTTACAGTGGTAAATTTATATTTATGTAAAAATGTATTAAAGCGGGAACTAATGCTAGAAACCTTAACAATTATAATGAAATAAGGGCTTTGATGATGTTTTTATGTGTGTGTTACTTTGGCCAATAAAAAATTTTAACGTCCGCTAAACGACTTCCAAAACAATTCAATTAATCGCCTAATTTACGACACCCACTTGGCCAACAAATACGAACTTTCGTGTCTGAAAAGTATACCGCACTACCCGCGGCTATCATATTTCGTCTAAAATCGATATCAAAAGCTTTAAATTAAAACTTAAAACTAACAAAACTGCTAATACTTACGGCCTGGTATTAATAAAAATAAAACTATACTGTATATGCGCGGTGATTTATTAGTTATGTACTGTATTTTTTTATGAAATATAAAACTTGAATAAAGGTAATATTGGTATATTGTATAATATAAATCGAGTTATTTACAATTTTGTGTTTTATACTTTCAAACAAACTAATGTTTGCTTTTATTATTGGATTTTTTATAATTTAATTTTTTTAGCACGTACGCTATTAAGCTATTATTGGTAGGTACATTAATAATAATATCAATACACCGTTGTATTGATTTATCACACATCTCAATTTAATGTCAAAGATAGACGTAATTGGGTGAAATATAATTAGTTTGTACATACAATATAATATATTTGAAAAATACATTTTATTTTATTTTTTAATTATTCGTTTTGGTGGTTTATAAAACGTAATTTATATTTCTCCACTAATCGCTATTAAGCATAATATTATGTATAGATATACTATATGCGTATTGTTTTGAGAACCCAAGAACTTGAAATACAGTTGATTTGTTACTGACACAAAAAGCTTGATTAGGGTTAAAACTTATCAGAGCCAAATATAGTTTTAGAACTTTAAACTTTTAAAGTTAGTTTTACATCGGTTAAATTTTAGATTACATCTTTTCATTACTGTCCCCTTACACATCGTTGTATGTGACAATGGTAATAAGTAAACGTGCTAAAACTGTTTAGTTATATTATATAGTTACATGTATAATAATAAAATAGCTGTCTGTGGTTTATTTTAACTTGATAATTATAATTTAAACTGATTTATCGATAGAGCGTTTTTAATTGCCAAAATTAAATTATAATTATAATAGGTATTATCATTGATTACCCTTACCCTGTTGTGCATAATCAATGGTATTATGTAATATAATACCTAACCTAATAAGCCATACGTAAGGCTATATTCATTAATAAGTCACGTCAGCCAATTATTATATAGTTAATACACACAAATTGAAACAAATCTATAGAATATGAGTTTTTAATAATCAAAATACAATTTTTGAACACTTGACGAATCAAAAGTTCGAATAAATAATATTCAAATTACTTAGGTAGAAAAAAGGAGACTCAATAATACGTAGGAAATAATTACGTGTACCATTTATGACACATATGACTTATGTTTGCTAATTGGTTTATAACGAATAGTCTTCAATATCAGACATTAAAGTTATTAAATCCCACAGATATTATTATATTATGTTATTTTGTTATGTGCCTAATATAAGTAAATTACATATATTCTTTGGATGCGTATTCGTAGTATATTCGGAGTAATAATGTAATGTTGAATTATTTATCTGAAACCTTCCTACATTTTTTTTTTAATTTACATCATTAATAGTATGATAATAAAGCCACTTATATTTAAGTTAATATTGTATCATTAAATATTTAAATATAATTTTAATACTTAAAAAACAGAGAAGTCACTCTACCGCATAATATATGTTTCGAGTGATTGAGTAGGTCATTGTAATGGATGTGTTAGTTTTAATTCGATCATAACTCATTGCTTAAACAACACACAATTTTGAGTAGAGAAGGACACGCCATATTTAAAATATTATTAGTAATTTATCTTTCTATTGATAATATAGTAGGTTAAAATAATTTATGCCAAAAACACGGCATATTATGTATTATTATATCATATCATATTATATCATTGTTATTCACTTATAAGTCTCAGTGTACCATTGAACAATGTGAAAAGATTCGTGGTATAAATAATTTAAAATTAGTATAAATATTTTTAAAATGGAATTTTCTAAACGAAATGATAACTTCAGTAATGGTAAAATGTTTAGTTTCTACTAACAATATTTCTTGAATTGCAGCAAAATAATAAAATCGTTTGAGGTGCAATTGAATATACACGTCATGTATGAACAAAGATTTTTGTTAACATTTGAATTTCAAAATATGATCATAAAAATTGAATATATCTCCACACTAAACTTTTTATTTTAATTCCAGTAAGAAGAATCTAAAAAGAATCTTTTTTTTACATTTTCAATCTATAAATATACACTATTAAAATTAAAAACCTGGGTTCTGTCACTGGATGGCCTCTTATGTCATATTATTCACAGTTATAATGTATATATATTAATGTATTATCATATTTACTTATTGAGATAAACTTACACAGAGTGTAAATAATCTTTTTAAATGAAAAAAACTAATAAAGAAATTATGAATTCATTATCAACTAAAAAATAATTTGCACATTTTCGTAATTTTGACGAATTTCGTCCACATTTTTACTTGAAACGCTAAAACTGTGATCTATGCATTTTAGATATTATTTTTATTTTTGTTAGAAATACTTAAGACGAAGTTGTGTAACATTTTCAAACTTTTTGACCAACAAAAAAATCTATTATTATTATTATTTCGTATGGCGTTCGTGAGCAGCACAAGAAACACTTAAAAGATATAACATGTATAAAATTGCAAAATGGTCAACAGTGATAAAACTTAAAAATAAACAAACACAAATACATTATTTATATAAAATAAAGCAGAAGTTTCTCAATAATTCAATAATCCTTATCTCGGTATACGATCAATGTAGGGATCATGTAACATCTCCAAATCCAGGTTCTTTATCCATTCTTCCTTAACCAAGTGGATATCTTCCATGGTGCCTTTAACTGCACGAATCGGGCATTCAGTGGTGATGTGTTTAATCGTCTGTGATTCATAACCACAGTCACGTATTTCAGTGTCACTCAGTCCCCATTCCTACAGCATGTGTCCACTCCTACCATGTCCAGTCCTGATAAGGTTTAGTGTTACCCAAGTATTTCTTTTGAGCTCAAATCCCGGTTGTTTAATAGTTGGGTTAATCGCCAATTTTTGATCATCTGGAATTTTCTATTGTCCAGTCGCTTTCTCATTTAGAACTTATTTTGAATTTTTCTCTGGTGATATCCTTTGCTTTTTTCCACGGTGGTTTTCGAGATTTGAGTCGTTGAACGTTACCTAATGTAGCCAATTCCGCATGGGGAGGGAATGATTATTGGCGTAATTTTTCCATTCTTACTCTACTGTGCATTATTTTCGTAACTTTGGAGGAGCAATTGTAATAATTATATATAATATTATATAATTATTGTACAATAATTCAATATTAGTAAAACAAGCACTGGTAGTAATTTTAGTGGTGTCTAAAAAATCTATAAAATACTAATATAAATACATCGAAAACATTTCAAATATCCACCTATACCTATCTAAAGTTATTCATTTTCAAATAAATTACAATAAAAATATGTCAGAGATTTATGTCGAATAAACTTTCCATTTTAGATTCTGAGCGAAGCGATGAATGTATTGATTTTACAATGATGTGTGTTTTTTTTTATGTCTGTCATCACCTTTTTAGGATAGTAAAAGTGCTTGGATTTTCTTCAATAGTAACTTTTCTAATAGGAAAGTGAATCTAGTTGGTACTTTGGGGGTCAAAAGTAAAAATGTCCTAGTAATTTTCAAAAGCGACGTGAAAAACAAAAGAAAAATTAAGGAAAAACGGGAATTTTTACGCAAAATCTGTTTTCGAGAAAATCGATTTTGGTTTTTGGTGTAACTCTAAAATAAATAAGCGTAGGTACATAAAATTTTGACTGAATGTATATATTAGTATTTTCTATACACCATAACATTTTACAAATATTTTAACTTATTTTGAGCTGTTTACGGACATTTTCAGTTTCCATTTTTTTTAGTTTTTTTTCTACAAATATCAATAAAATTGTATTTGTTGGGTAAAAAATCTTGAAAATTTAATACAAGGCTCTTACTATATTGTTACAATGATATTTGAAAAATATTAAAAATCCTTAGTCACAGTTTATATTTATAAGCATTTAAAGTTCAAATATTGACAAAATACGAAAAAATCACGAAAATTAGCAAATTATTTTGAGTTGAGAATTCATAAAAATTTTTCTTTTTCAATCTAAGATTTGAAAATGTAATATGAGATTATCCATAAGTTTATCTACCTTTATCAAAAAAAAAAAATTTCTACAAGAAAGTCAAATTAAATTTTTATGAGCGTTTGAAATTCATATTTTTAGAACATTTAATATTCACTCGATTTCTCGAGTAACGGTTTTCTTATTTTGTTGTAATTAAAAAACGTATGACTGTAATAGATACTTGAAAATTTCACTGAATGTTTATATTGGTATTTTCTATACACGATAAAATTTTGAAAATAATTTGACTCTTTTTGAGCTGTTTACGAACATTTATATATAAATTACTTTATTCACAATAGTATCATCAAATATACTTGGTAATATCATAGGCTGACTGACTGTTTTTGCTCAGAATCGTTTTTCTAATTATACAATGATATTATATCATTGAATTCAAATTTAACACCATCCATTACAGTGACCCACTTGTAACCCATTGTACAGCAGAGCGACATCCACTTACCCACCTTTTTTTGCATTTATGTACTGAAGATTATCTACTTTACCCATCCCCAACCATTCGCCAATTCGATCTAATTTACAAAAAAAATACAACGTTGTAAAATTATTAGGTACCTATTGGCATCTACCTACAACCATCGGTATAACAAAAGTTAAACGATTCGACCAAAAACATAATATTTTGTGCGGTTTACTTTACAGAATTCAATAAAGTCCAATGTCCACAATTCAACAATGTGTGTTAGACCCTCTGCAGAAGAATAAAGAATAAATCATTTTCAAAAAAAAAAAACCGTAAGGTTGAAAAGTTTTAAAAACGAATATCAATCGTGGATCGGGTATTGACTTTTTGTTTTTTTTTCGTCGATGTGTTCGGGTCACCGGTACAGGATAGGCATAGCACGGCGATTACGCAGTGACAACACGTGACTATTATTATAGTAAACGGACACACAAACAGCATGTTTGCTACTGAAACCAAACAAATATATTATTTTTATTATACTTACTTTGTGGTCCAAAAAACGTCGACAAGAAAGAAATTAAACTTCGTTCAGTCTAGAATAAAACACACGGGTTGATCGCTAATGGCGTCGTGTCTCTAAGTGAAAAACAAACCGAGTAAATTTGTACAAATATACCTTTGGCTAGCTGCTGTTGTGTCACCGTCGTCGTCGTCGTCGTCGTCGTCGGAATAGTCTCGAAAGTTATCGAAAACGTGTTAGTATTTCGAATTATTAGGAGGTTGTACTATACTTGTACTTACACACGTACTACTTATCTACAGCGTATATATATATTATAAACCCATGTATATATATATATATATATTGCCGTTGCTCGTGTGTAAACGTGCACAAAACCAAAGCGGTCTGGCGACGTTGGGAAAGGTGGTCGATGAAAAGGGTAGGTGTATAGGTTAGGTATGTATATATATATATTCACAGCCTCCGCCGATTGATGGGCTTTCCACGCTACTGATGTGAATCGTGTGGGGGAGAGGATTCACCTACCTCTGCCACACGTGATTTATCATCCACGAGGCTGCACACCGCGGGCCATAATATATACGTTCGAGTAGTGTACGTGAAATGTTCCGGCTCCTTTTCCGCTCCTCTTCCCGTCGCCTCCTCTATCGTATAATATAATAACATGTGTATATGAACTGAGTCCACGTTGTTCGGGAAATCCGTGTTTTTCAGACTACAATACGGTCTGGTTGCTGCTGTAGCATATTTATTGATTTGAAACAACAAAACTCGCGGCAAAGATGATATATTATCGTAAAAATCATCAAATCGGGATTCCCAGGATGATTTTTTAATCTATAGGTACAATAGGATCTGCATCATTCCGATGTTTTTTAATCAAGTATCTAGGCGTCTTGCGGACAATATTTTTCTATACGATAAAACAACAATTAAATTGTTCTCGGATCCTTGGGTTTGTTATGAAATTAAAATTATAAAAAATAATATAAGTATTTTGTATTTATATTATTCAGTTTACTTTTCCTCGAGATAAAATTGACGGGAGATGATACTTTTTAGATAAGAACTTGACGATGGTAATCATGACTATACCGTATACCATAGTGGTGTAGTCCATAATCTATATACGTGTACGGTATACCTACAGCCTACAGTATAGTATAGTGTATTAATGTATTATTACATCATTATAATTTATCTATGGGTAGTAACAAAAGTATAGCTCATTATTATTACGCAACTGGGCCGAAATTCAAACGCAAGAATTTGATTTTCGCTTATTATTTATTTTGTATTTTGAATATTTTCAAATTACAAAATGTATTTTAAATACTTGTAATCTTAATACTACCCACCATGATAATAATAATGGTATAAAATAGGTGATAATATAATAGTACAAAATATAAATAACAATCATATTGTGTACACGAAATATTAAATATTATTAAATATATTTTATAATAAGCGCCCGCGCCGTTACGTAATCCTCAAACAACAACGGAGATTTTCTAGCATATATTATACTATAGCAAAATAATCGATCGATCGGCTCCGTTGTTGTGAAGACAATGTTATCGGAAATGACATTGTCGGGCCAGGAAACGACCAATAATTTCAGCGATTAACAACCGAGGCCTACAACTAACTGTATATACCAACTGCGTGCTGGGGCGCCATTCATATGATATCGCAAATGTGCACCGATGCACAATTCGCTATTAACCCGATTGGCGATGTCCTGTTATTGATTCGAATTTAAATACGTTATTATCCACACTTCTATAGGTAGTATAGGTACACGTGAACGTGAACTGCGTTACAAACGAAAACTATGTTTTTTTTCTCTTAAACTCGTATGGCTCTAAGTATATGTGCCATTTTGAGGAACAAGGAAAGGTGTTGAAAACATCATAGTAGATATTTATAGGTGAAGCGTCAAAATAAAATGGGGAAAAGTAGGAATATTATTATAAAAGTTCAACGAGAAAAAATAAATAATTATCCAAAGACGAGCCTTTCGAAAAATTACTGTGTTTAAAATCATAAAATGAATGAACATATAATTTGTTTTTAATTAATCCAAAGTATTTACTGTACTTAAATCATGGATCAAAGCATATTGTTGTTTTCAATTCTTATCTTTGTCTTACCTTAGGTGGTTTATGTGTCAATCTTATAATTTTTTCAGTGCTTCTTTTTATTCTTCTTCACTGCGTATTCATTAGAAAGAGTACATTTTCGTAACCTCTAATATAACCTCTTCCATCTCTTGATCTTTGCATTTGTTGAAATGTTTTCCTATTCAGTCTTAATTCTCTTGACTATCCAACTTATCTTCAACTCCAGTTTATCTACACAAAACTTACATTAATTTCAGGTATAAAAAGAAAAGTTATAACTTAATTAGGTAATATTCTTTCTTTAAAATGTTTATTATTTATATGTAATATATACAGGTAAACTAGTATATTATATAATTTATATTCATATTCTAAATAACGATTAATATTTGTTATACTTTGTTGACCCACAATATTTCATAAAATAAAGGCAATCAATTTAAATTTTAAAAAAAAGTTAATAACACGCAAAGTGCTTAATTATTTTAAAAATGAACTCTAAATAACTAATATGTATAGGTATTGAATATAGACATACTCAAAAGTTTAAAAGTTCAGTCATTAATAAGATAAATTAGTATTGATATAGTTAAATTTCTATAGTGAACTTAAATATCCCCAAGACTATATAAATATCCGTAGGGTTATAATTGAAACTGAATAGTGAATTAAGTATATCTAAATAATTAATCTGCCCCTGAAAATATATTAATGAATGAATTAAATAAATAAACTACGAGCGTGTGTTGTAAGCAATTATCTTGTTTCGACGCTATGGAAACTTCTCCACGTTGCATATTACGTAAATCGCAAATGTCATTAATTGAACATGTTTTGTTAACATAAAATAATGAAAACCATACTATTAATTTTAATTGTTATTAAGTGAGACTTTCATTTTAATAAGAATATAATAAAAATAGGCAACATACTTTCAGGCTTTATCTTTGATGTATAAAACGTGTTCGCCGTATTAGTGTTTGTAAGTACATAAAATATGATCAGAGTACCATATTTCATAACTTTAAAATTCTAAGTATTGGTTTTAAAATCACGTGGTTTTTTTATGTGACCAGTATTTTATGGCAAAACTACTTAAACAGTTTTATGTAGCAATTTTTTATTAAAAAAATGCCAGTTGGAACCTACTTAAAAGATAATTTTCAAAGTAAATCCTCACAGGGCAAGGAAAAATAACGAAAAAATAAAAATAAAAAAATCAAGGACCTCGCACCTCTATATATTATTTACTTCCATTAGATTTCAAGTGTACCTTAAGTGAGTCACTGTAATAGATATTGTGATGAATTTTATTTCAATGATAAATAACTGTATACTTACACTATTCGAACACAATCCTGATCAGACGAATTTAAAATTCTATATATTATTCATCGCACTTTACTCATAATATAAATCGTGTATTGTTGTTGGTAGGTTGGTAGGTATCTATCTTGTAATTTATATATTAAACTTCCTATATTCTGTAATATGTGTACACTGTATAATTCATACTATTTATAAGAAATATATTATTACCATAATATTCATACTATTTAAATAATTATCACAAACAAATTCGATTTATCAAGGAGTTTTTAATTTAAAATATTCTTTTACTTTCCAATTTTAAATCATGTTTATTTAAAGCTTTTAAAGCTTTATTATTATACCAATAATTCAAAAAAATTTTACAAAAATGAGTTTCTTTGGCTTTTTTCGTTAAATAACATAATATTTAAATTTCATTATAATAATAGTTACAAATAAATACTAAAAATATATTGAACATTTTAATTTAAAAAGAATTATTCTAAATACAATGACAAACAATTTTTTTATGGTTATAATAAAATACTAACCAAAGTATAAAAACAAGTGGTTATTCTTTTAAAGATTATAATTAATTTTTTGCAGTAAAATGCCAAATAAAAAAATCATAATATTTTGTAATAAAATAAACCACAGAAATTCCATCAGCTCTCCTTTAAATTCAAAATATATATAAAACCACTAACATCTAAATAGATGAAAATATTATGACTCAACAAGTTTATGTTTATTGCTAGTTGCAACTAAATTATTAAAAAAAAGTTTTTCGTTACTTTAACCTCGGGAAGTTTATGTTAACTTATTTACATTTATTACTAAATTACTATTGAGAGGACGGGTAACGATTTTTACAAGAAAAAATATAATATACTTTTTGACGGCATCTTTAAAATTTACCACTTAATAATTTCAAGATGTTTTAAAATAATTTTAAGAAATTTACTAAAATATGTAATTTCTGGTGTCAGTTGTGCTTTCCATAATTATTACTGCGTTATCATTAAGTTATTCAAATTGATTGGTATTAATTTATAATTAAAAATTTCAGATTTTTATTGTTAATAAACGGGTTTTCTTTCTTAAAATAATATAATGAAAAATATTTAATATATTGTGTATTCATAAGTCTATACTTAATACGTTTAATTAACATCGATGAAACCCCTTTAAATTTGTATTCAAAATTTAAGTTACCTAATCATTGATAAACTGTTAATTGTTAGAAAAAAAATGTAAACTCCACCGGTATTTTAAAAAAAAAAATAATAGAAAAATCAAATAGAAAAAAATATAAAAATCTATAATTATTAACATTACGTTTTTTTACATTACAGATTTATTATTTATACATTTATATTATATTTAGATACTTATATCTTTTGTTACACAATGTTAAAATAAATGATATAATAATTAATAGTGATCTCTAGTTCGTAGTTAAAATAATTACAGATTTATTATTTATATATATATATATTATATTTAGATACTTATATCTTTTGTTACACAATGTTTTTTGGTTTTAAAATTTGGTTTGATAATGATTAGATGCAGCTTTGACAAATTGCATAGTCGTAATATTGTTTGCCTTAAATGACGAAATTATGGTGTTTAAATATTTTTGGCGTGCCTTTGATTGTGAATTTCTAAGGTTATTAGGTTCGTTAATACT